>CM038681.1:355620006-356187165 GCA_021605205.1 Aegilops longissima
CAACTAGACTCGCACTAAAAGCCAAGCCATTCAACAGGGATTCTCTGAACTGATACGATACGACTATTCCACTTCCAACTATCTCCCCTGCCCTGTTGAGGTAAGAACCAGGACCGGTGACCGCCCCCAAGGGTTGCCAAAGTGTACGGGTTCGGTGACCGCCCCCAAGGGTTGCCATTTGTACGGGTTCGGTGACCGCCCTCAAGGGTCCCTTAGTGGAATCATGGCATCTTGCATTGTGCGAGGGCGTGAGGAGATTACGGTGGCCCTAGTGGCTTCTTGGGGAGCATTGTGCCTCCACACCGCTCCAAACGGAGATTAGCATCCGCAAGGGTGTGAACTTCGGGATACATCGTCGTCTCCGCGTGCCTCGGTTATCTCTTACCCGAGCTCTTTACTTATGCACTTTACCTTGTGATAGCCATATTGGTTCTTGTCATATATCTTGCTATCACCTAGTAGTTTATCTTGCTTAGCATAAGTTGTTGGTGCACATAGGTGAGCCTAGTTGTTGTAGGTTTTGTGCTTGACAAATTAAACGCTAGGTTTATTCCGCATTTGTTCAATCTTAAACCGTAATTATTTTAAAGCGCCTATTCACCCCCCCCCCCCTCTAGGCGACATCCACGATCTTTCAAACGCTCCCGCTTACGATCTACGAGGGTACGTAGACGACACTCTCCCCTCTCGTTGCTATGCATCACCATGATCTTGCGTGTGCGTAGGAAATTTTTTGAAATTACTACGTTCCCCAACAAGGCGGGCATGGAGGATGTTGCTTATTGCGCGATAACACCGCACAAGAGTAGTTGTGCATCAGCTGACCCCAGCGACACTGAGACTGTAGCTGCTCATGATGATGTTATCACTACACCACGACACTGCAAAGACGACATGCGTCTGTTGGTAGAAGTGAGAATCGCCGACACTTTTTGTGTCACAAACTATGCCGACACACAATTCGATGTTATTATATATCCTCGGGACACATTATCTGTCGCCAAATCACCACCAGATCACCGACACAAATTCTGTCTGCATATGTTGACTTTACTGATACTTCGTCTGTCGCCGATTCGTGGGGACACAAAAAGTGTCGGCGTTGTTTGCTTCGGCCCGCATCCAAAAAAAGGGCGCGGAAAGAGAGCCAGCGCCATGTGAAACACCCGAAAGAAAAAAAATACATACTCAAATATCCCCTCCCCAATCCCACCCTTTTCTCTCGCTACCCTGAAACAGAGTGCTCGCCCGCCCCGACCTAAACCTGATCCAGTGCGCCTCTTCCCCAACCTGCATGCCGCCGCCCCCCACCCCCACCCCCACCCCCCTGGCGCCACACGCCTCCCATCATCCGCCCAGGAGCAGCTGCGCCGTCCGTCGCGCCGAGGAGCAGCCGCGCCGTCCGCCACGCCGAGGAATAGCAGCACCTACCACCGTGAAGGAGAAGCAGCAAGGTCAGCAAGGCCCACCGTCCGTTGATGATGAGCAGCAGCGCCGTCGCTGCTGAGGAGCCGCCGGCCGTTCTTCTTCCTCCATCGGCGACACGTGTACCTCCAGATCTCAACAAGTAAGCCGCAAATCTTCCTGCTGCCTGCCCTTGTTCTCTCTCCATTATTGGCAACGAGGTCAAATTAGGGTTTTGAAATTAGATAATACAGGAGATTAATCGAAGGGGAAAAGGAACATATGACCACCAGCTAGCATAAGGATTTCATTTTCGGTGGTTTGAGGCAAGATCCGCTCTTTCCTGCCAAGGATTTTGATGGATAGCAGGTTCTGTTTGAAAGGAGAAGAGAGATAATGCAGGAAGAAGAAGTCACTCAGTTTACTAGCCACTACTGACTTTGATAGTATGACCTTCCCAGGTTTAAGGGGCATGACATGTTGGCACCATTCACAGCTGTATGGCAGAGCAATGATGTGCATCCGTTGGTTATTGAGAGATTTGAGGTTGCAACTCTCTAATTATAGCATTATATATGTTTACTTCTCATGCAATGTAGCGTTTGATATTGGAAATGGCAGCTAAGATGTTCATTACAGTATGCCATGGTTGTAAACTATGTAACTTATATGCTTCTGCCTGTCATTACATCATTTCTATACGCTTCTTCCTGTTATTACAACAGATTTTAGATATGACAATGTCAGAGACCACAAATAAAGAGATAACCTTGAAATCTTAGTTTCACATTGGATGTTTGGAACATCAATTGAGTACCCTTAGTAATAAACAGAAACCATATTCTTAACAAACTAATATTTATTATTGAACACGCCTTTTGCTTTAGAAACAATAATTATTACTTAGCATGTGATGTTGCTTAGTAATAAACTAAACCGCATTTTAGTGTTTTCATTTTCCTCAATTACCAAGTTTAGCATCTACCTTTTTTTTATCTAATGCACATCATTATACTCAAATATGTTCTTCACAACCCACATGTGTTGCATGTTTTCTGCTAACAGGAGAGTACTATAATTGTGAAGACTTTCATTTCTTACATTCGTTACTTTCAGCCAATGTACAAACCGAGGTAAAGAAATACAAACAAGGGAAAGGCTACCTGATGGTGGTGGGTGCTGAGCTGACGGACATTGTGGAAGAAGGTGTGATCTTGGCAGCGGCCCGTGAAGCTTTTTTTTCTTTGCATGTTGATCACTACTGCACTGTTCAGATTCTTCAAGGTAGTAGCAGATTCTTTGTGTTTTCCTTTCTATGCAAATTTTGGCTTGTTTGATGTTCTTTTTTTTTCTCCAAATTAATCATCGAAGTTCCTAATGGAAGTAGCTTTTTGTGTGTGTGATCATGCTTCCTTTACTTCTATCGCTAAATTTCTAATTGAAGACGTATTTTTGTTAGTTAGATGAGGGATGATGCTATACTGCCAGTAGATAGACTAGGGTGCAAACTGTCTTAGTCTGTGCAAATAACAATGCAAACCAACCTCGTATTCTTTGAGGAACAAACTGATATTATGGTTACAGTTTTTAACAGAAGCAAGGAATCTTAGTAAGCATTATATATTGATGCTACATGGTTTGCTGCACTTTAAGACTGTCAGCTGGGCATGGCCTTACAAATTGCGTGCATTATCTGGCCAACCATTCTTCCTTTTGCTACCTCAACTGACAACAAGCATTGTAGTAACTTGTTGTTTATGTCAATTCCAGATTCTCGAATACGTTCCTGACCTCGCGCAATCGATCGTCCGTCTGATCTCGTCGTCCAACGACCAAGGGTTCTGAGACGAATGTGTGGTGCCCCTCGGGAAACATAGGTGAGATGATCTTGCACTCAGTTCTTAATTATATTTTTCCTATAGTCTTCTGTGTGTAATATTGGCACTACATTAATGTAATTTCTATTGTATTCATGTTGTAAAGAACAACTTTACCATCACAGGATGTGCAATAATAAGAGCAAAATTTATCATCCACTTTACAGACAAAATTCAGTATCAAATCTACTTAAACACGCTATGTTCACATTTAGACCAGTTCGTCAATGTATTTCTTGTTTTACTTCTGGTGGTGCTTGATTACACCCCTCTTCTTTTGTCACTTTTTATTCACCCCCTTGTTGTACTCTTCTCATCACTGTATTTGTCCATCAGTCAACCCAGAGAAAACAAAAATATTCAAAGGTGTAGGGACATATTACATACAGGGGATACATGTTGGTATGTTTGCACCTACTTTGCAAATCTCACGTATGGCCTTTATAGGAAGTGCACCATTTTTTCAAAGCAGAGTTTGGGCGCATCTCTTTATGCGTGAAGAAGCATGAACATCTTCGTTGGCAACTGGCTGCTTGATCGCCTTGGCTCTTACCGAGCCTGAGCAAGTAGTGCAGGGTAGATAACTATTGTTAAGTCGATCATTAAATAGTCAACACCTACATCAAAAATTTTATGCTCATGTTGTTTTGCATCAGTTTAGATTTAATAAAATGATAATCATGTTCGTTGTTTATTTAGACCTTTATTTCACATTCATCTTTATGGGCTAAACTTCATATTTTTCCCGTCGCTGAAATTTATATAAGCAAAGATGATTTGCTAGTTTGTTTATTCTTCGCCTAATAAGATATGTATTTACTACTCGTTGAAAAGTCTGACTAATAGTGTTTATTTTTAATTACTTTTATTTTTTTGCCAGAGACTTGTAATCTTTATTAAACTGTGATCGAACATGCAAATTATTGAATTTAGCTTAAATCGACAGTACATTTAGCTTGTGCGTTGACATGTATGGGATGTCTTGATCAGCTGGGGGTGGTACTTTTTTGAGATGCTGTCATTTGGATTTGGGTTTGATGTGTCAGTGGTACTGATGTGTTTCAATCTGACGATTGGGTCTGCCTGTATGTGCTCATGTGTCAGATGCATATCACTGTACGGTTAATAACTACGTAACTAACATGCATCTATAACTTTCAGGAGACAGGTGGCTAGACCTTATAGATATCTCATGGTTGATCAGTGCATACGTGTTTGCTTGTATGTACCTCATCTGTTTTTCTTTTTCAAAGGGGCACGTGTGATCTGGTTTCAGCCGGGGCAATACATGTCCGATCGAGAGAAGGACATTATTTGCCTTTTTGACTCTGGACTGTTTTTTCATCACAGAAATCTATGAGTCAGCACATATTTTTTTTTCTGAACTTCAACACAGGAATTCTACTTGGACACTTCTTTCCTTCATTCTTTTTTCTGGATCGGACTCTTCCTTAGTTAGCTGTTTTTTCCCAGAATTCCCTAGTTGGCCGTCTAGTTTGCTACCTTATGTATGTCAAATTGTCTCAGACCTATGTTTTAATAGAAAGGCATATATGAGCTGAAACACATAGACGTGTTGAAATATTTGTCCGTGACACGTGATGTGTCAAACTATTTATATGTGATAATATTTCCGTGTAACACTGTATCTTTTAAATCTCAACCGTTAATATCTGAAATTTACGGCTGAGATAATTTAATTTATGTTGACAAACGTGATGACTTATTTGTCTCTTGTCTTAAATATATAATAGATTGTTTTAGATCTTTGGGATCATT
Organism: Aegilops longissima; assembly: GCA_021605205.1. NCBI lineage: Eukaryota > Viridiplantae > Streptophyta > Magnoliopsida > Poales > Poaceae > Aegilops > Aegilops longissima. Next base: position 355,625,067 of record CM038681.1, read on the forward strand.
GGCAACTCGCAAGTTTGAACAAATTCTCATTTCTATGATTGCTCAAACATACAAGTTCTTTTGCAGGGACATGATGTTCCGGTGATCGCTTTTGTTCATAACATGGTAGACACATTTTGTTCATATGGAAGTTGATGCCGCTTGGTGATTGAAGGATTGGTCTCTTTCATGATATTTTGTAGTAGTCAAGTGATCAAACAATTGGTCTCTTAGCGCCTAGCCTTTATATTTTGTAGCAGGACACATCTTGTATGTCAGACTTGTGTATTTTCTTCATGGTTGTAACAAACTTGAGTGAAGATAACTAATTTTAAATATATGTTGAATAAATGTATTAGTGATTGGTATCTTGTGATGAATAGAAGAGTGCAATTATTTGTATATGTATTGTGCACTGAACATGAATTGAATACTATGAATGTAATCTTTATTCAAAATATGGTGCAAATGCATTTTTCTGCTGAAACGTAGAGCCCTGGCAGCTAAAGTGTCGGCATAAGTATTGGCGCGCCGCACTATGTGTCGGCATAACTCATTGACAGACAAACTGTCGGCGTAACAATGGACGTTGCACTATGTGTCGGCATAGCATGGTGTCAGATGATCTGTCGGCATATCTTAGTCTATCGGTATAGAAATGTCTGTCGCCATAGATCCCACCAACCCCATCAAATTGTTTGTCGACATAGATTTATCTGTCGGCAAAGACCTTTCCCGGCAGGACTATAGGCGACAACTCGTTTATGTCGCCAAAGGTCTTTGCCGACAGTAAATGTGTCGCCTTAGGTGACTTATGCCGACAGATTGTTTGACGTTGATTTAAGTGTCGTGGTGTAGTGTATATCTGATATATTTGGACTGAAAGACAGACTGAAGGGCGTTGCTTACACATTATGAAGGTACATTAAAATGTGCAACAACCTGGGTTTCCCCACCGTTCTTGGAAGAGGGCCTCTTGTTGAACAATGTGCCATTGAAGCCGGGTTGTGTGAAGTGCTACATGACCGAAGTAAAGCCTGGATTCAATGAATTTGCCCTGAAGAATGTCCTAGGAGACTTTTATGAGCAAAGGACCTTGGGAGAAACACTGTTACATCACATCCAGTGGCCACGAAAGGAAAGAGAGTTCATCGATGAGATCCTTGAAGCCCCGCCAAGAGCAACCAATGTCGCCCCTCAACCGGTGACGCTCTCCTTTCCACAGCAGCTCTCGCGTGCTTCCCCCAAAGAACCTAATATCAGAATCCGACGGGTGATGCATCAACTTGTGATCAGCCGCCCGACTTTGTGTCGTCTGACAGCCATGTCATCCTCCGCCCAGAGCAGCCGGTGGCAAGGGCGACAACTGTTGAAGACGCACCACGGTTCAGATGCGGTCGGTTGAAGCAATGGGAAGACCCAGTGCAAAGACATGCTCAGCAGACCAACCTAGTGGAACGGACTGCTAAGCGATCGATGCTTGAACCGTGTGCTAAGCGATCAGAGGTCCGAACCGATCGCTCATCGGTCTATCGGTCGCGGTCGCGTGATCAGATACCAATGTGTCAAGACTTCACGCTCGCCAAACCAACCAACGTTGGCACGGCCTCCTCAAAGACACCGACAAGTTGGCACCACTGCGAGAAACCCGACATAGCTTCAACACATGGTCGCAGATCGATGCCTCGCTCCTACGGCCCAAAGTCCGTTACAAAGAAGACCGCCACTCGTGGGTCCGGCATAGATAAACCGTCGCTAAGCAGTCCGTCGAAGTTTCACCGTCTGCTCGGCAGTCTACCTTGCAGCCAACCAGACGTTCTGCTAGAAATGCTTCAAGTACCAAGAAGGAAGCGGCCAAAAAGGCTGCAGCTGCGAGGAAGCACGGCGGGAGAGCGAAGAGGAAAGAGAACGATTGCCTCTTACTTAAAGCACTCATCGCCCAGAACCAAATTAACAGAAGGTTGTTCGAATCGGGGAGTAATATTATTCCGGACGGCATGGATGATGATGAAGTAGATTTGTTGCTTGCTAAAAGTAAAGTAGACGTACTTGAAGCATGCAACTACGTCCATGGCCAGCCATTTCTTGTTGGCGAATACTTTGATGAGTGCAACTCCAGTTGCCGTGAGTTACATGAATATTGCATGGATCAAATGTCAGCAGGTCATCATGGTTTGCTAGTCCACTACAACAGAGATCATTTTCGACACGATGATGGTGCCATCAATGTGAGTTTCGAGGACTTGCATCTCTTCTTCAACTTCAACGAGCTCGATCCACTCTTGTTAGATGATAAACTTCTCCATACAAGGTTGTAAATGATAAACAGCTAACTGCATTTTATTCCTCTCAGGGGATTGAACGCGCAGAGAAGAAAAAGGGAGAGTGTGTATTTCATAGATCCTGCATTAGCAAATGGCACAACATTACATGGTAAGGACCTACAGGACTGGGCCATTAACACGGTCGCCCGTCTCTTTGAAAACACGTCCCATGCAGAATCATTTCTCTGAACATATCATGAACGGTAAGTCAAGTAAACAACCACGCATACACTGATTGTCTTTCAGATTTCGACATAATACGTAAGTTCATGGCTTTCTTAATATGTAGCGATCACTGGATATTGGTATTCATTATTCCAAACAAGAACACGGTTTACTACAGCGATTCTTTCGGAGAGTCAACAAACACTCAGGATCTGACGCATCTTCAGCAATTCATGGATAGGTATTGAATTCTATGATGTTGAAATTAATTTGCATTCATATCTGGTTCAATAATTGATGTTGTCAAAATTCATCTTCATTTGCAATGTGCTCGCATTGTGGAAAACTAAACCAGGGAACTTGTTCAAGAGGGAACTACCTCTGCAGCACGAGATCGTTTCTGGTAACACACAAAATCCGTTATTTTAGGAAAATTTATCAAATAGTCTGCAAATACCTTTTCTTACGCTAGTCAAATGTTCAAGCTTCTAAATAAACTTCTTTCTATTTTTGTCCAAAGAAAAAATAATACATCTAACACCGGTTAGGTTGTTCCTAACAAGACAAATACATGACTAATTATGTACAAAAAAATTCAGTGTGCTCAGCAACAAGCAGGGACCAACTTTTGTGGATACAATATTTGCACACATGATCATGATCTCCATCTGCAAATCTGTTGATAGTTGTGACGATCCTCCCGAATTAGTACCAGTAAGTCTATCTTAATTAATATCTTCTACTCTACTCATATGGCACATTCCGATCTTAAAAATATTGTCGCTCATCTTAGAACCGTGGACCCCTAAACCGCTCCCGGCTGGTGAATTGCTGATAGTTCGGAGATTTATCAGCGACTTCTTCCTGAATCACTATATCAATCCCACTGGTGATAACGAAGATTTCAGCCTGCGTTCTCCTGAAACATTGAGTAAGAGTTAGCCGCTAAACATATACGCATGGATCCATTGTTTCCCATCTGATGAGGTCTTCGTATTTCGTACACTATGATTAACTATGTAATGCATATATGTGTGGACAAATCATTGGAATTTAGCTACCATATGTTCAATTGAAGTTGTTGTGAAAAATCTGATGAATGTTCTTCCTGTGGACACTATTTGTTCAATTGAATATTGTGGTGAATTTGCTTTTGCATGACGATTTAAAATAGGATATTTTTGTTTTAACCTGGCAATTACTCCGCACACGGTTCAACTAAATGAGTGTGTGCGATCCACATTGGAAACCATACGTCAATCGTAGCAGAACCATCGGTGATACACAGCATATCACAAATGATTTGCAGCGCTACTACGTGTGCGTAGGGTCTCCGGAACCGTTTGAGATATCACGGTATCGCACACGAGAGCTCGGAGTAAACCATGCCCAATGTAAAATACAAGTCCAGTCGTAATTTTTTCAGGAAACACGTGGGATCCCAAACGAAAAGCACACGTCACTCTTGCCGCAACCGCCGGTGATACACAACAAATCACAAACGGTCTGCAGCACTTGTATGTATGCGAAGGGGCTCCTGAACCGTTTGTGACAGAACATTATCGCACACGGTGATTGTTGGGAAACGTGTGCGATGGAGTCTTGCATGGCAGACGGGTTCCACAGAAAAATCGTGTGCGATGGGGCACATGTCGCACACAGTTCATATGTTGGCCCGTGTGCCTTACACACTGTTTCCCAAACGGTTCATTACGACACACTGTTTGGTTTCACTGCGTCATTAGAAACGTTTAATCACCGATCCCACACGTGCGAAAGAATTTAGTGTGTGCTACGTCGCACACGATTACATTTTGCAAGGCCTCTGGATCATGGCTCCATATCCCTGACGGTTCCTGGGTCGTGTGGGAAGGACCCCCCCCCCCCTCCTATCGCCCACACTCACTTGGCGACGGTTCCAAATGCCGTCATGGAAAGGAGTTAAAAGCCATGTGTACAGCACCGACACGTACCAGTGGCAACAGGATTGCATCCCCTGCGTTCACAACCTTGTAACCACCGCATCCACTCGGAGTCTCGCTCTATTGGCCTCAAATAAAAGTAAATTATTGAACTTGACCGTGTCCACAATGCATGAACACCGATGGCGTGTGTTTCAGTATCAAGCCCTAAACTTGATGTAACCCATTCTTTCAACTGACTGGCAGACCATGTTTGAGGTGCACTCATTGGCACCTCTATGTGAGTAAATTCACTCAGATCAGCTCCCATCTCAGTTGTTTGGACAGTACCTGAACCGTAGTAAAATATAAACTTCACTACCTTAGACATCTCGGCCCACCTAATTTTTTTTTCAAGAACAACGGACAAGTATTAAACAACAACTTAAAATATCCCCACTACTGTAGTTAATAGTGGAATATATTTAACATGTATATATATTACGGAATATTAACGGAGCAACTAAAAAAATTCACACACCTACAAATATATTATGAATATTTGCCGGAGCAACTACAATTATTGACAGATATAAATATTTGGTGTCTACATATATTACGGATGTTACCGGAGCAACTCCAAATACTGACACACCTAAATATTCGACACCACATATAGTACGCAATATTACCGGAGCAACTTCAAATTTTCACACAACTAAATAGTTGACATCTAAATATATATACAGATACTACCGAAGCAAATAACAATAATCATGCCTAATTTATTTCACATTGAAACGTATTAGCAACTACTACCGGAGCAACTACGGAAGATAAAATGTGTGTTGAAATATACCCTTGAAGCGTGCGAGCAAACGACGAACAGCGCCTTTTAATCACCGGAACCGGAGCCGACAACTCCACCAAACTGCCGGAGCTTCACCTTCACCACCTCCACCACACTGCCCCAGATTCACCACCACCACCTCCACCTTCGCCACAACCTCCACCAATGTGCTAAAAGAAAGCTCCAACAAAATGCTAACCACGACCATCACAAGCTACCCCATCAATAGATCGAGGTCTTCCTTGGCTCCCCTAACTATGTAGAACCCATTCACGGTGCCAAATCCGCAAAAAACCGGCTCATTTTGGTGTAGAAATTGGAGGCATTTCGTGTAAGAGGAGAAAGAAAGAACGGAGAGTTGTTGTGCATGTGGGAGAAGGAGAAGGAGAAAGGAGGAAGAAGCCGGTGTAGGGTCCGCACCCTGTCGGCCAGCAGCTGGCCGATCAGTCGACAGCAGGCTGACAGGGGCGCCCCGTGAGCCAGCCGTGCCCACAGCCCCCTCGCGGCGTGGCCTAGCCAATGGTCGGCCTGCACATGGCCGACAGCCAGCTGTCGGTCGGCTTGCTGTGGGCTGACTAGGCCCAAATCGGCCAACAGTGGGCCGATCATGTATTATTTTTTAAATTAATATATTCAGCGTAATATTTATGAAAATTAATAAAAGATATATATTATTAAAAAATAGCCAAAATAATGAAGGTGTTTGGACCATATTACTTCATGCAACCCTTGTGGCACTTATCATTTGGGTAAAAATATAATCTAATAGCTACCCCTACACAGTACCCAACGGCATGATACCAAAAGGAAAATATAATCTAATAGCTACACCTACACAGTATCCAACGGCATGATACCAAAAGGAACATAAAAACGTTGCCACGACAGTAAAATCTTTCGTATTCTTCAATACCATATGTAACTAACAATAATCTTTAGTCAATAATCTTCCTTAAATAATTCACAGTCAAAATTAACATCAGAGAAAACATCTCGTCGCAGCAAAGCACAAAATATGCCACACGTGGGGATCAGAAGCCACTCAAAAATACTATCACTGTCATACTTCCCAGATGCAATATTCGTAATCGAGGAGTTCACTAAATTTTACATTTATACCACCTCACAATTTTTTTGAGAAAGTCATTCTTCTGGCATCCCCTATTTTACCTTTGTACCCCACTTGCAATGAATTCAATCAAATAAAAATATACATGTATTGAACATTGGAACTTTATGAAAGAACTACTTTTCCTGCTCCAGTTTAGTGCACCATTTTCAGACGCTCTACAAGTGCAACAGTAGAGGTGGACTACGGGGACTGAACAATCGGTTGGTCTGCAAAAGGGCCATATAACCAACCCCTGGCGATATGACCATAAGCAGCCTCCGTCAAGTGAATACCGTCCCAGCTCCAATGGGTCGATGGATCAGCGCAAGCAGTGGCACCAGGCTCCCCACATTTGGCTGTGACATTGAAGTTGTAAACGGATTTGGCAACAGACCCAGGAGACCCACAACATGCCCTAGGTAGCTGCTTGTAAAATCCTGAATTGCAAAGTGGAAATGGTTAGGCCCTGCATTGTGCCATTATCATCAACAAGTGAGCATCTGCATACTTTCTAGTAGTTGAGACAGAAACCCCAAGACACTGAAATGGAAATTCTAGAGGACGAGTACAAGTTATCTAGTTATCACAGGGACATGTATCAAGCAACTGCACCACCAACCAATACTCTAAACTAATAAAGATACAAGTATCTTTTCGGGGAAAAAAATACAAGCATAAAGCATAACAAAGTTAACTGCCAACAAGTTGAGCAAGCAACAGATGGAAGCGACGGTGGACCACCAAAAAAGATGGATCAGCTATGCAATTCATAGATGTTTCTACCGTGTTTATTCCGGTGACCTAAGATTTGTGTGAGGACCACAATCCTGAGGATAAGGTACCGGAGAGTCATGTACCTCAGAAGGTCCGTCGCACCCGCACTAAGAAGCAATGTGATCTTTCTGCGGTGTGTCGCAGTAGCCGTTAAAAGGTCAAAAGAAAAAAGAAATTCAGAATGAGAGGTATCTTTTGGAATAGCAGAGGTCTTCAGGACTTGGCTAAAAGACAGTTTTTCGGATACTTCTAGAGAGTAGACTTTGGACTTCACCACTCTGGTGATTGGTCGTTCGAATTTTGCCACGCCTTTTTTGGACTTCATATGTGGTGGTGTTGATTTTTCGTGGTTTTGTTACCCCCGAGGGGAAGGTTTAGGGGCATTTGTTAGGTGCGAATAATACTAACTTGAGGTTCTGAATATGGAGGTTGGTGACTTTGTGGTCAAGTTTCATGTTCACTCAAGAAGTAATGGCTTCTCATGGGCTCTTCTGGCTGTTTATGGGGCAACACCTTTCCGCAAAAGGAAGTTTTTGAGGTCATGTCTCATATTGAGCGTAATAAAGCATTGGGGTTCCCCGCCGAGTTCTATTAGAGATGTTTGGGGATCATTAAGGGTGATCTTCTTCCAATGTTTGAGGACTTACACAATGATGATCTTTCATTATCTCGTCTCAACTTTGGAATTATCGCGCCTTTACCCAAGAAAGTGGATGTTGTTCGGATTGAGCAATTTAGACCATATGCTTGCAGAACGTTAGTTTTAAAATCTTCACAAAGGTGGGCACTAATAGATTTTCTACTATTGCTCATACGGTCGTGCAACCAACGCAGATTGCCTTTATGACTGGTCGCAATATTCTTGAGGGAGTGGTTGTCCTTCATGAGACGATCCATGAGCTTCACACTAAGAAACTTGATGGAGTTATCTTTAAGATGGACTCTGATAAGGCCTATGACAAAGTAAAGTGATATTCTTGAGGGAGTAGTTGTCCTTCATCAGACAATCCATGAGCTCCGCACTAAGAAACTCGATGGAGTTATCTTTAAGGTGGACTTTGGAAAGGCCCACGACAAAGTGGTATATTCTTCAACAAGCCCTTCGCATTAAAGGTTTTACGTCTCAATGGAGGCAACAAGTGGCTTCTTACGTTCATGGCGGGAGTGTTGCGGTCAAGGTCAATGATGACATTGATCATTATTTCCAGACCCAAAAGGGATTGAGGCAAGGTAACCCATGTCTCCAATTTTATTTAATATTGTGGTGGACATGTTGGCTATTCTCATAGCAAGGGCTGAAGAGTATGATCAGCTTGCGGGCCTTATTCTGCATCTGGTTGATGGATGTGTGTATATCCTCCAGAATGCGGATGACACGGTCATTTTTATGGAACATAACCTTCAAAAGGTGATTAATATGAAGTTGATCTAGTGTGTTTTCAAATAACTTTCGGGTCTCAAAATTAATTTCCACAAAAGAGAGCTCTTCTATTTTGGTAAGGCCAAGAGGAGAGTCAGTACAGGCAACTGTTTGGCTGTGAGGTGGGATCCCTTCTGTTTATGTACCTCAGGATTCTTGTTCATTACCGTAAGCTCACCAACAAGGAATGGAAAATTAGTGAAGACCGCTTCGAAAAGATGCTCAGCAGGCTGAAGAGTAAGCTTTTGTGATATGGAGGGAGACTTACCCTCAATAACACTGCCCTTTCTAGTCTACCGATGTTCGTGCTATGTTTTTTGAAATACCCAAAGGGGTGTTGAAAAGGCTAGACTTTTATCGATCTAGGTTCTTCTCACAATGCAAGGAGCAGAAACCGAAGTACAAACTTGCTAAATGGGACATTCTGTGTAGGCCTAAGGATCAAGGTTGATTGGGCATTGAAACCCACTAACTCAAAACCAAGTGCTTACTCAGCAAATGGTTGTATAAGGAGAAAATCAAAAGTGGCAAATAGCTGATTTTCTCGTTGTATAAGCTAGTTAAGAGGAAGGTGTTTGGCAAGAGTAGTTGCATAACAAATACCTGAATTCCAAAACATCACCACAAGAAGATGCTAAGCCTACCAATTCACCGTTTTGGAGGGGCTTGATGAAAGTCAAGTCATCCTCTTTTAAGAGAGGTTCCTTTAAGGTTGGTGACGGCCAATTGACGAGTTTTTGGGAAGACGGATGGTTGGATGACACTCCATTAGCTCTACAATAATCGACCCTGTATAGTATTGTGTTCAGAAAAGAAGATTCGGCGGCTTCTATTCTTGGGGGATTCTGGACCTATTTTTTGCAGAAAACATATTTGGAAAACGTTCCAAGATCAAAGTTGCAATGCCGTTTTTGCACAGGACAGTAGTTCTTACCAAAGATAACCTTGCTAAGCATAACTGGCATGGTAGAAAAGAAAATCTTGTTTTTGTGATCAGGAGACAATTCATCATTTATTTTTGTCATGGATGTTTACTAACGTTATCTGGTGCACCAACTAGTATTCCAAATTTGTTTGGAAACTGGTTGGGTAGTTTTCACCATAAGCTGAAGGGCCAAAATTCGTGTGGGAGTTTGTGTCATTCTCAGGGCAATATGGAATTGCCAGAGTAACTGTGTGTGTGTTTTAACAAATCATCTACTCCTAATTTCTTGCACATTATCTACAGGGCAACGGCTTCAATCAGTATGTGGTCATCACTGCAGCATGTGGATGCATGCGCGCTTATGCGGCCAGAGATAAGGACTAGTATGTGACAAACTGTACTTGGTACACACTTTTTCCATTGTGAAATACTCCCATAATATAAGAGCGTTTTTTACACTACACTAGTGTAAAAAACACTCTTATATTATGGGACGGAGGGAGTACCTATCTTAACAACATTGGGAGAACTATACACAGTTAAAAAAGTGACGTTGTAATAATAGAAAACATGTCTTTGCAGTTCATGGAGTAATATGTGTTTTGAGTTAAGGTTACAAGGATATTACAGTGGCTTGTACAACCCATAAACAACATTGTAAAAGACTAAATGTAAAAATGACTCCCTTAATCTAGGTGACAGTATGGCAGATAGTATAAGTTCTGATTGGAGTACATAATGGAACCTAGCCCGACATGACCACTAAACCAGAAAACTAGCAATTGGGTAAGCTCTGTAGTAGTACTAACCGAAGTGATAGCTAGTACCCTTTTACAGACTAGATAAATGATCCTAGAGCATGGGATTAGTAACCTTGCTTCTAATATACTCTAAACATGAGTAAGGTGCTTTGTGGCTGCAAGTTGTGTTCACCATTTTTGTCTTATGCTATGTGCTCCAATCTACTATAGAAGGCTAAAGAACTTCTTGCTCTCTGCCCGGATCTGAACTATCTAATTTTATATGTTGTGTGCCTGAGGCATTGTCACCGTCGCCAAAGGAAGACTCGCAAACAGGGTGGGATGGCTCCGCTCCCACCCTCTAGCCCCGCCGAGCCCTCCCCTGCCTGCCGTCGACGCTCCCCGCCGGCCGCCCACCCCTAGCCCCCCTCTCCCCTACCCCCCAGCCATGGAGGCCCCAAGCGCCGCCCCTGCCGACCGCCGGGCGACCCTCTCCGGCGAGCGCGTGTCCTCCGGCGACCGCTGGCTCAGCTCGAGAGCGAGTCCTCGGCTGCGTTCCTCAGGACATCACACACCCCGCCGGCCCCGCTGCGCGGCTGGCAGCAAGGGCCTCGGTCGCGCACTCGCCGGCCGCAGCGTGCCGCCAGCAACACCTCGGCCCCGCCGGAGGTCCACAGCGTTTCGGCGAGGCCGTGCTCGACGCGGATGGGTTCCAAAGAGCAGCATGGCGCAGAACCGCCATGCCGAGCCAGGACGGCACCGCCAGCCGTTCACCTCCTCGCCGCCGCAGCCCGTCTCCGGAGGAGGTTGCTGGGCTGTGCTTTCGCTGCCTCGACCACCGCCACCGGGTACGCGACTGCACCAACGACATCCGGTGCAGGCGCTGCCTCACCTCGGGCCACGAGTCTAGCAACTGCGACTTCCGGCGCAACGACGGCGCTGCTGGCCTCGCCGTGGACGCCTCGGCAGAGACGGACGCCCCGGCCCTCCTGCGATCGTCGCCGCCACCCCACCGGCGCCTCCAGCGCCCCGCCGCTGCCCCGTTTCCCGCCCGCGCCCCGACGTGCCTTTGCGGGTCATCATGGCCAAGGGTTTTGAGTCGCCGACTAATCGCCGAGTCGTCGCAGCGTGGCTGGCTCGCGCAGGCGACTTGACTCGGGAAGCAAGTCGCGCGACTCGCTGGCTCGCCCACGACTTGACGCGATTAGTCGGCGGCTAGTAGCCGCCAGTCGCGTGGCTTGCTCCAGATCGGCCCACCTGCCAGAGATATTTTTGGGGAGGACAAGGGGGTGGGTAAATAGAGTGCCACGCGGGAACTACAGAGGAAGAGAGGGAAATGGAGGGAAACCGCGCGGGTCTCCTGACCTAGGACTCCAGATCGGCGGCCGCCGGCGACGTGCCCCTCCAGATCCGCCGACGACGTGCCCCTCCAGAGCCTCCTCCGCCGGTGACCTGCCCCCACTAGCCTCCTCCGCCTCCGCCTCCATCTTCTCCTGCGCCTGCGCCAGCAAATCCTGCAGGTATGGCTCGTCCCCCCTCTGCCTCTCTTTGCTCTGCTTCTGCTGCTGTGTGCTCTGCTTCTGCTGCTGTGTGCTCTGCTACTGCTGCTGCTGCTGCTGTGGGGACTGGGGAAGGAGGAGGACCGAAGGAAAGATAGCGTGGGGTGGGCTCTGCTGTAGATCTATGTGCTCTGCTGCTCTATGTACTGATGTAGTGATGTGCTCTGCTGCTCTATGTAGTATGTACTGATGTAGTGATGTGCTCTGCTGCTCTATGTAGTATGTACTGATGTAGTGATGTGCTCTGCTGCTCCAATTAGTAATTACTAATTACTACTTGTGCTGCTCTGTTTTTTTCTGCAGGCAACTTGGCTGCAGCTAGAGGATGACTGGCCAAATTGTCAATAGTGCAGCCGGCGGCAATGGGCCTGAACCTGAGCAGTATGATCCATCCAAGGATCCTAAGCGGAAGGCAAAGTCGGGAGACCCTGGGTGGAAGTATGGGTATTGGCATGACATGAACAGGAGGGATAGGATACGATGCACATTTTGCAGGACAGATGTGCATGCTGGAATAGCAAGGTTGAAGGGGCTGATATCACTTGGGCTCAAGTTGACGAAGCTGTCGGTGCATCTGAAGGTCCATTGCGCAACCTTAGAAGCCGTGGGAGTGGGAGCCAGGCTGCTGTTACCCATGTCTATTCTCGATCTCGAGTGCAAAACCAAGTCGGAGAAGATGAGGACGAGGAGGAGGATGCAAATCAGGAGGTTGAGCTTGAAGATTATTCAACAAGTGAAGATGATCAAGAGGGAAATCAAGGTGAAGGTGAAGGTGGAGGTGAAGAGAGAGGCTCCATTGGCTTTGATGATGATCTGGATTACTAGGACGATTGATGGAACTTGGGCTGGTGTGGCTTCATTTTGGACATATGGAGTTGGGGGCTCTTGGGGCTGGTGTGCCTTATTTTGGACATAGGATTTGGGGCTGGTGTGCCTTCTTTTGGACATAGGATTTGGGGCTGGTGTGGACCGTGTGGCTTCTTTTTGGACATATGGAGTTGGGGGCTTGGGGTTGGGCTGGTGTGCCTTATCCCTTATTTTGGACATAGGATTTGGGGTCGATTTGGGGCTGGTTGTTAAGAGTTAAGAACTTGGTAGTTCGTAGTTAAATGTAATGAACTAATGCTTAATTTCTGTTGTAATACTTGTTGCTGTGATCTGTGATGGTATTTATATGTAGAACTGCTGCTGTTTTCCTTATCTGAATCAGGTGATCAGGTGCAAAGAAAAAAGGATCATCAAGGAAAACAAATTGGGACAGATGGACACACAAGAAGTAAGTTCTCCTCTTTATTTCAACTCAAATGTGCAAGTTTCCTATTACATATATACTGCAAGGTGCAAACAACTTGATGCTCATGCTTGCTATTACATTTATACTGCAAGGTGCACCTGCAATCAACAAAGATTGCAAGGTGCACCTGCAAGGTCAGAAAGGGATTTCCATTGCCAACTATAAAAGATTGCAAGGTAATATCACTCCTAATTCTATCCCTAAATCCTATTCTAAGCCATGGCGACTTGGGGCGACTAATCAAGCCAAGTCGCAGACTCAAGCCAGCAAGCCACTAGCCACAGCCTTGGCGACTTGGCTTGACTCGGCGACTCAAAAATAGAGATCATGGCGCAGTCCACGGAGATGGAGGAGGCCGAGCGGGTCCTTGGCCGCGCCATGGTAGCCTCCATCACCGGCAACAGGCCGTAGGTGGCCGCGGCCGAGGTGGCCAAGCTGCTCTACCGCTCCCTCGAGCTCTCCGAAGGCGACTTCACCGTGCACGAGCACCACCCCGAGGACTTCCTCATCCTCTTCTCCTCCCTGGACACCATGCGTCGTCTCAATGGCGAGCACTTCATCAGCTCGCCACGATTCGCGCTGTCGCTGCGGCCTTGGTGCAAGCTTGCGCATGCTGGCGCCGGCGGGTTTGAACACCGCGTCGAGCTCGAGCTCCGCGGCATCCCCGCCCAAGCTTGGCACCTCTCCACCGCCGAGCACATCCTCGGGGAGAGCTGCTGGATTGAGAGGCTGCACCCCCGCACGCGCTCTCGCGAGGACCTGGCCGTCTTCCGCCTGTCCGGCCACGTGCACGACCCAGCCGACATCCGCCGTGCCGCCATCCTGGAGATCGTCGAACTGCTACCAGCCCGCGTCCCCTCGGAGGCGCCGGAGGTCAGGACGCTCACGTACCCCTTCTCCATCGCACTTGCACGCACTGCCCCGCTCCGGGCGCCCCCTCCCGGTGTCCAGGCCAATGACGACCCCGGCCAAGGCGGCGCCGGCAATGGGCATGGCCGCGGCCGGAAGCGCAGGCGAACCGACACAGCGCCAGCGGCCGGGCAGACGGCATGGCCATGGACGCGCTTGTTTACGCGCGCTGCGACCTTCGGGCGGACCGATGTGTTGAACACGGCGACCTCCTGGCCCCGGCCGGCGACGGTGGCGGCAGTGCCGCCCATCCGGCCATCGAGAGATGGCATGCTATCGTGGCCGGGTCAGCAGGGCCCCGCTCGTTCTCGTCACCGGGCCATAAGAGGAAAAAGAGGGAAAAGAAAGGGCCCGCAGCAGCGGGCTTTGGCGGCAGATCCTACGCGAGCGGCTGTCGCATCCGACGATGACGCGAGGACGGTCGCGCAGGGGCCAGCTGGCGAGCTCCCACTGGTCGTGGGTGAGCCGGGAGGCCCTGGAATTTCAAACTCGGGCTCTCCCCACAATCCCGAGGACGATCCCGCGGGTCACACCCCTGCCGCGGCTGATCCAATGCCGTGTCAGGATCTTGCCCTTTTGAGCCAGGTCCCAGACTCGCAGCCTATGGTGCCAGAGGCCTCAGAACGGCCAGGATCGCCTGCCGCCTTGTCGGGGCAAAGCGGTGTCTTGCGTACTCCTGTCACACTAGTGGGCCCAGGAATCCCCGCTGACCGGTCATCGCTGCCCCTCGACCCCACTTCTACAGTTTTGGCGGGAGGAGGCGCAGCGGTTGCCGCCCAACCCGCTATCGCACCCGCGGCCGAGGCCTCCCCTCATCGCATGGCTGCTGCTAGGACAAATGGGGCTGGGCCGCTCGCTGTTGAGCCTGCATCTCCAACTACGCAGCCCCTTGTGGCTGCTGCCGAGCCACCCGCCACTGGGGCACCGAAGGCCGGGGCCCAGAGCCCAATTTCCATACTGCAGCGGCCCCGAGGATCCTCCACGCCCGCGCCCAACGCTCATCACCGCTCGCCTGTCCCCGAACCCCGCTCTCCGGCATCTGGACGGTTCGCATCGCCGCCTATCACGATGCGACGACCGCGTAGCCGCGCGACCACGCAGCAGGCTTGGACGGTCGGCGAGTTTCTGGCCGCGGCCACAAAGCACATCAGTGCGTCGTTGCCGACTCCTAGGAAGCGGCCACATCGTCCCTTCCAACTTTGCCCCACGGCGAGGCCGTTCCGCGGTTGCGGCCACACCCGTGGCGGCGCCGCCGGGCCCATGTGCAGATCCTACGCACACTGGGGATTGTAGGCACCAACCAGAAGATCACAGCCATCGAGATGAAAGCCTACGACGACATGTTCGCGGCGCCAATCCCCCTGTCCGTGCTCAAGGCCATCGCCGCCCTGGTCGATCGGGAGATCCCAGCGTGCCGCCGCCCCCCACGCTGCAGCTGCCGGCGGCAGACTAGGTCCGCCGGCCCATTCATCGTCGACCTCTTGTTCATGGATCACGGACTAAAAATCGCAGTTTGGAATGTTCGCGGCCTCAACTCGCGCGCCCGGCGTAGTGCAATCCGCTCTCTGTTGGGCACTACCGGCGCCTCCATTGTATGTCTACAGGAAACTAAGATGGCTTTGATCTACTCGCTCATTGTGCTAGACATCCTTGGCTCCGAGTTCGACGACTACGCGTACCTCCTAGCCGATGGTACGCGAGGCGGCATCCTCCTCGCCTGGAAGAGCAGGGTTGTCACGATCTCCGACCCGCTGCTCACCCAGAACGCGCTCACAGCCAAGGTGTCCGTGGCCTCCGGGACGCCGTGGTGGCTGACGACGGTCTACGGACCCCAAGATGACGCAGATAAAATCCTATTCCTCCAAGAGCTGCGCGATATACGGGCGGCATGCCCCGGCCCATGGATGCTATGTGGTGATTTCAACCTCATGTACCGCGCAGAGGACAAGAACACGGGTGGCCTGCATCGGCGCATGATGGGAAGGTTTCGCCGCACCATCAACGACCTCGCCTTGAAGGAGATATACCTCAAAGGGCGCCCCTTCACGTGGTCGAATGAGCAATCACCGCCCACGCTGGTGCACCTTGACAGCGTTCTTTGCACCTCGGATTGGGAAGATGCGAACGGCGAATGCCACCTTCGATGCCTTGCTTCGGTCGTGTCGGACCATTGTCCGTTGCTGTTGGATTGCTCTCCCATGCCGGCGGCACACAAACGCTTCCACTTCAAGGATTATTGGCCCTGGTTAGACGGCTTCCACGACACCGTTGCCGTGACTTGGAGCTCGGTGCATGACGACGACCCCTTCCGGCGGCTGGTCAAGCATCTCCAGGCTACTGCTCGCCGCCTTTCGAGTTGGAGCGGCAAGTCCACGGGCAACATCCGGGAAAAACTTGTCATATCCCGCGAGCTGATCTTGCGCTTCGACAAAGCGCGGGAGGACCGGGTGCTCTCGCCACCGAAGGAGTGGCTACGCAAGCAGCTCAAGCTCGCCTACCTCGGCATGGCATCCATGGAGCGCACGATCGCTAGACAGCGCGCCCGCATCGCATCTCTCAAGGATGGCGACGCCAACACGAGCTTCTTCCACCGGCAATGCTCCTGCCGGTGGCAAAAGAACCGCATATATAGCCTCGACGTGGACGGGCAGGTGCTCACAGATCACGAGGAGATGGCCAACGCAGCGTTTTCGCATTTTGATGGATTGCTGGGCACCGCTGTTGACCGGGAGCACACGCTGGACCTTTCCCAACTCATCGAGCCCGGCGACCTCGCATGCCTGGACGCGCCTTTCAGCCAGGAGATATGGGACGCGGTCAAACGCATGCCGGCGCGCAAAGCGCCTAGACCGGATGGCTTCACCGCGGAGTTCCTGCGCGCCTGCTGGAGCATCATCCGGCATGACATATGGGACGTTTTCGAGCTGCTTTACGCGTTGCTCGGGCGCGGGTTCAGCAAGCTCAACCAAGCGTTGCAGACCTTGCTGCCCAAACGCGCGGACGCCCACAAGCTCCGCGACTATCGGCCGATCTGCCTGATCCACATAGTGGCCAAGATCTTTGCGAAGGTCCTGTCACTGCGCCTCGCTCCCAAGCTCGACACCCTTGTCAGCCGCAACCAAAACGCGTTCATTGCCGGATGTAGCCTCCACGGCAACTTCGTCCTAGTCCGGCAATCCCTCAAGATGCTGCACCAACTTGGCGCACCCAGGATCATGCTCAAACTCGACCTCGCACGCGCCTTCGACTCCATCTCCTGGCCCTTCCTCTTCGAGGTGTTGCACCAGTATGGGTTTGGGGACCGATTTAGGGAGTGGCTGGCCATTCTGCTCTCCTCGGCGAGCACTCGTGTCATGGTCAATGGAGTTCCCGGCCCGCCAATCTGGCACCGCCGCGGCCTAAGACAAGGTGACTCCACCTCCTCGCAACTCTTCGTGCTGGCGGTGGACACGCTTGGGAGGCTGATGCATCACGCCCTACAGACGGGCATCCTCTAGCAGCTGCATCCCCGACGAGCCATCCCGGCGATCTCTCTCTATGCCGACGATGTGATGCTTTTCTGCCACGCCCCTCCCGAGGAGATTGCCGTTGTCAAAGGCATCCTGGACGTGTTCGGTACGGCTTCTGGGCTCCGGGTGAATTACGCCAAGAGCTCTGCCACGGTACTTCACGCCGACGATTCCGTTGAGGGGTTGTTGGAGCCGCTTGGGTGCCCCGTCGTGGCCCTGCCGGTCACTTATCTGGGCACCCCGCTCTCCACTCGCCGCCCATCCGCGGCCCAGCTGCAACCCCTCGTCGACGCGGTGGCGGGCCGGCTCCCTTCCTGGAAAGCTTGGCTGATGAACAAAGCGGGACGGCTGGCGCTCTCAAGTCGGTGCTTAGCGTGATACCGATTCATCAACAGCTCGCGCTAGCGCCTCCAAAGAAAACCCTGAAGCAACTAGAGAAGATTCAGCGCAGGTTCCTTTGGGCCGGCCGCGCGGACGCCCACGGTGAACACTGCGACGTGAACTGGCGTCGGGTCTGCCGCGTGCTTGAATATGGCGGCCTTGGCGTCCAGGACCTCGAGCGCACTGGGCTATCGCTTCGGCTGCGCTGGCTCTGGCTCGCGCGCACGGACACAGATCGAGCTTGGCAGGGCTGGACCTGCAATCTACTACGGAGGAGCGCGCGCTCTTTTACGCCTCCACGACCATGGCCATCAGGGACGGCAGGACCGCCCTTTTTTGGGAGGATCGCTGGCTCGGAGGCCAATCCGTCCGCGAGCTCGCGCCCATGCTTATCCAGTGCATCCCCAAGCATCGCTGGAAGTCGAGAACGGTGGCAGAGGCCATGACCGGCAATAGCTGGGCGCGCGACATCCATGGTCTGCTCGGCCTCCTAGAGATTGGACAGTACTTGAAGCTTTGGCACGTAGCACAGCATGTCAAACTGTCCAACGAGTCGGACAAGCTGCTCTGGAGCTGGACCGCCAACGGCGCTTACACCGCCCAGTCTTGCTACCGGGCAACCTTCCAGGGAGCGATGGGCTGCCACTCCTGGAAGCTCATTTGGAGGAGCTGGGCACCGCCCAAGGTGAAGTTCTTCCATTGGTGGCATGTCAAGATCGCCTTTGGATCGCGGAGCGCTTCGACGTCGTGGCTCGCAGCACCACCCGCGATGCCTTCAGGCGACCAAGAACCGGAGCGATCAGCACGATGCTCACGTGCCCATTCACTAAGCGGATATGGCATGAGGTCCTATCTTGGCTGCGCTTGCCGGGCGGCGCCGAGCACGACGGCTCGCTCATGGACCGGTGATCGCTGGCGAAGGAATTCACACCGCGAGCGCTTCGCAAGGCGCTCAAATCCGTGGCGCTTTTGGTGACGTGGATGATTTGGAAGCATTTGAACGCGTGTGTTTTCGACCATGTGAGCCCATCGCTCAATGAGCTTGTTGACAGGATCAAGGACGAGACCCGATGTTGGGCAAAGGCCGGGGCTCAAGGGCTCAGGGTCGTTTTGCCACCATCCCGATGTCCATCGAGCCCCTGTCGGCTGTGTAAACCTGCCTCCTAGGAGGATGTAAATTCCCTCTCTTTCCAATGCAATGAAACGCGAAGGCCATTTGCGTTTTCTCGAAAGAATATTGTGTGCCTTTCAAGGCGAACGGAGGGAAATCGCTGACTAGGTAACAGTTGACTTTACACCAGAGAGAGAAAAGCACGTGCACACTAAGATCCATCTGCGGTAATTACATCACTAAGAACAAACAACAGAACTCTTAGCTAAGGAAAGCCAATTCCAGTAGTGTTGTATCTGTTAAGCAAGGATATGAATATATGCATACAACCAATTTGCAAATCACTGAATTCCGATGCTTCCGGAGTTAGCTATGGCAAAAGTTAACAGTTCAGTGTTTGAGAACTAACCAAACTTCTCAGGTTGAAGAATGAACTGGACAACTGGTGTGTAGTAGTCGCCGTATATGATCCGCACATTGGGGTACTTGGGCCGGAGCTTCTCTAGTGCTCTCTTGAGATGTGCATTGTGCACCCATGAGAACGTGTTGTACTGGCGGATGCACCCGCTCCGGGAGCCATACTCGTGGGCTGGCATATCGAGCATGTCCAAGTACACGGGAAAGCACCCAGTGGGCATCACCCCTGGCACAATAAGATCTGCTGCCCCCTCAGCGATCAATTCCTGCACCATACATGAACAATTAAAGTTGAAAGTACATTCGATGTGACAGCAAACAAATAACTCAAAGAAGCAATCACTACCTCGACACCGTCGGAGATGCCTTGGATGACATCCGGCATGAACTTATAGGCCTCTGTAAGGCCCTTGCCTGCAAATAGGGGCGCATTGTAGTCGTTGCCACCAAACTCGCCAACAACGAACAGCGAGTTGGCATAGAATTCCTTGCATTCTTCTGCAAAAACATCACGAGAACGAAAGGTTCACAAGCAAATTCCCAATTATTTCACAATCAACCACC
Source organism: Aegilops longissima (assembly GCA_021605205.1). Lineage (NCBI taxonomy): Eukaryota > Viridiplantae > Streptophyta > Magnoliopsida > Poales > Poaceae > Aegilops > Aegilops longissima. The sequence goes on from CM038681.1 coordinate 355,645,000, forward strand.
TACATAGCTGCAAAGGTGGGATTTAGACATTTACCCTTGGTGGAGTTGCAGAAGGAAGGCTTGAGATCACGGAACCACTGGATTTGGGTCATGAGAGCACCGGAGTTCCAGACGACCGCACCGAGGCCCCTAGCTTCGAAGTAGGGCGTGTCGAGCGCCGTCGCGCCGGTGATGGCGAAGTTGGCCCCGTGCTTGAAGTCCGAGTGATTGGCCTTGGACGGCGGCAGCAGCGACAGCCCGAATTCTTGCGCTACAATAACCGACCAAGCGCAGGAAACCCATCAGGACCGAATCTCGGAGGAATCAAGAAAGCAAGCAAGAAATAACCAAATCAAACGGGGCACTCACCCAGGTGGTCGATGACTAGGCGGCCGTCGGAGCACCGGCCGGTGGGTTTGCCGAAGTAGGTCTGCCCGTAAGGCAGCCTCGCGGTGGTGAGGTTGTCTTGGACGCCGTTTGCTATCAGAAGATTGCCAACATCAGCCAGTGAGTCCCCGAAGTTGAACAGCGCTCGGTACTTCCCCTTGGCCGCCGCCTTACCCGCGTCCACTTTCCCGGCCGACGCCGCGAGAAATACCGCCACGACCGCAATAGCGACGAGCGCCTCCCATCTACCCATCCGACCGCTCCTTGGGTCAGTCTACGCGGAACGGAAGAGAGGAAGAAGAGAAGGAGAAGGAAGACGAGATGGTAGGTGGGAGAGCTAAGAGGAAATAGCCATCAAGGTTAGGGTTGGGGGGCGGGGTTCTTGTAGGCGAGGGCTGCGCTGGTGGCCTGGCCGGTGGCGGCTGCTCGTGTAGCGTTTTCTGGGCTGCCCGCGTCGCTCCCGCCGAACGAAGAAGGTAGAAGATTATTGCGGAGGTGGGAGCAGGAAGAAGATGGAAGCGAAGCGACCACGAAGCCGGCGGGCAAATTGGATAAAAATGACGTCGATGCGAAAGAAATTCACAAAATAAAGTGTGGCCAAAAAGATTTAACCTAGCTAACCCTTCGGATAGCACCCGACACATCAACACTACACTACATTGCTTAGAGCATCTCCAGCCGTTCGGCCCCCTGGGCGCCGAAAAAGAGCGGCCTGGGGGCGAGCCGGCGCTAGATCGCCCCCGGGGCTCGGTTTGCTCTCAATCACGCGCCCGCGGTCGCCGCGGGTTCGGCGAAGTTCGTTTCGATTTTTTTGCAAACTCGGCGAAGTTCGGCCAATTTTCGACGAAATTTGTAAAAAAACTTAAAAACATGCATGAACTAACTTAAAAATGAAATAAGTAAATAAGCCGCTGCCGCCATACATCGTCATCGCCGCTGCCGCCGCCTACATGCCGAGAAGCCCAGAGAAGCGGGTGTAGTCGTTGTCGTCGCCGCTAGCACCACGCTTTCTGGCGTCCTGTTGCATCCTCGTCGGTCGCTGACAAGCGCTGAGCAACCCGGCCTCGCCTCGTCGTCATTGCCGATGATGATAACGCCGCCTCCTCGGCGAGAAGGCGACGCCTTGCAGCGGACGCGCCTGGTCTTCAGTACGCCTGACGCCGGCAACAAGACCGTCGCGGACATAGTCCTCCTTCGCCCATTTGAGGACGGACTCGTCGTCGGGGGCCACCATGCCGGCGTGTTCGGCTTCACGGGAGCATGTCCGGCCGGGCTTCGTCGGACCAGCGGAGGAAGCCGCCTTGTCGGTGCTTGCAGGCGAGGCTCGTTGATGACGAGGGCGCCGCTGCGAGCACGACGCCCGAGCGGTGTCTCCTTCGGCTCGGGCTTGACGGGGCGGAGGGCCAGCGAGCCGGAGCCCGACGACGAGGACGACCCCGGCTCCATTCACCGCGGGATCCAGGAACTGCCGCGCTGACGAGAGAAGGAGGGCCGCGTCAGGTACTCCAGCCGCGGCACATTGCCGGTCTCGATGTGGTCGAGGACGGTGTCGAGTGTGCGACCGGGGACGCCCCACCACTCGCGTCGTCCTTCGGAGTTGTGGTGGCCGCGGGGGATGATACCGTTGACGGACGCGGGCGATCTCCGCCCGCCGTGTCGCCCCTTCGGGCACCAGCGGCACCGGGACGCCGCCGGCTTCATCTTTCACGAGCGAGCATCGCAGATGTCGGGGCGGGTACTCGGCTCAGTCTGAAAAGCGCCTCCGCCTCTGGAGTGTGTCGGCAAGCCGTTCGCCCACTGCCGTCGCTGGTATCTCTTCGCCATGGTTCCGCTTCGTCAAGCGGGAGTGGTGGGAGAGCTTCACCGGGGAAAAGGCTTTCACAGGAGGGAGAGGGGGAGGCTGTGGCGCTCACCGGCGGGGAGGGTCGCCTTTTTTATAGCCGAAGCGGGGTGGCCGGGGGCGGCATTGTGACGCCCGGATATTTAAGCTACAGTGAACCTCTGCTAATGATGCTACGTCACCTCGATTGCTGTTACAAATCTCGTGATAGTTCGAAACCGATTCAAATTCAAATTCAAAATCAAGTCAAACATTAAAGGTTTCCTAATATTAAAACTAAAGTGTTCGGGTGGTTCCAACTAATTCATAAGTAATTATGGTGGAGGAACCACACTTTTATAAAAGGCATAATTACTCTAAAATGTTTTGAATAGTAGCAAAACAATTAGTTGAATTCCTTTTACAATAAATAAAATATTAAACTATTTTATTTAGTTACCCAAATTAATGTGGCACTAGTATGTATAAGCAATACCAATTTAGGAACCATTGGTGTATTTTGTAAAACTAAAATAAAAGAAAACTAGTCATAAAAGCAGAAAAAGAAAAGTAAAAGGAAAAAGGCAAAAACAAAAAGGAGAGGAAGCCCCTCTTTGGGCCACGGCCCAAAGAGCCATCGGCCGCCAAAGCCGCCCACCAGCACCCCACCCTCCTCCATAGCCCCACCGGGAGAAACCCTAACCGACTCTCCTCACCACTCGCCGCCTCCCCACTCTCGATCCAGATCGGATCAGGCGACCACGCGCCTCCGGCCCAGCCGAGCCGGGCGCCCATCGCCGATGTCGCCATCGCCCCGCGCTGCCTGCCAGTAGTCCTCCTCGCGGCTCCCATCCGCCTCCTCGACTCTCTCCAGACGGCGTGCCGACGACCAGCGCCTCATCCCTCGCCCGTCGCCGGACGGCGCCGCCCCATCCCGCGGCTCCTCGCCTCCCCCCACCGCCTCCTCTACCCTCCTCTCATGGTAGCTGGCGCTTGCTGTCGACGCCGAGCTGGCCTTTGCTGGCGCCCGTCGCTTCGGCCTTGCTTGCCGCCGACGCTTCAGCGCCCACGGCCGTCCGGACCCGCCGAGCCACCCCGACGGCTCGCCTCCCCGCCGGATCGTCGCCTCCGACCTCCGCCCGAGTACCACCGCCTGCACCCTACATCCTCCGTGAGTCGCCGCTGAGCTCCCTCGCCACGTGCCCGCCCCCGCTGCCGAGCCCGTGCCGCCTCGCCCCCCCGTCGCCCCACGCACCACCGCGCCACACGCCCGCCTGGCCACATACCACGTCGCACTCGTGTGCCTCGTCGCTGTTCGTTAACGCCAGCGAAGCGCGCCCGCGCCGAGCTTCATGCTGCTCTGGATGAGGCCGCCGGAATCCTCATCTCCCTTCCCCACACAGACACAACCCACTGCGTAGGGCACATTGTGCCCCGACAGTGGGGCGTAACATTAAAAAAGGAGAGATAAAAAATATTAATAATAATAAAATATAATTAATATTAATTAACTTAATTAATTAAGTTTAATAAACCTAATTAAATAACCAACCTAACTAATATGTTAATTAATCTAATTAACATGGTTAATTAGTTAGCGACATTGACAATGGGACCCACATGTCGGCTTGACTAGGTCAATCGACTAGTTGATCACGACATCACCCCGACATAATGTCGACGTCATAATTGCATTTTCTAATTAAATCAATTTTGTTAATTCTAGAAATGAATTAAAAACTTTGAAAATTAATATTAAATAAACCGTAACTTCGAATGGAAAAACTTTGTACATGAAAGTTGCTCGTAACGACGAGACAAATCCGGATACGCAATCCGCTCGTCCGCCACGCACCCCTAACATATCCAACTCGCAACTTTCCCCACCGGCTCCGCTCGAAAACACGAAACAGGGGATATTTTCCGGATGTTTCCTTCACCCAGTATCGCTTATCCCTACGTTAGGTCACCCCTAGCACAACGTATTGCAGCGTCTTGCTTTGTGTTACATTTGATTGCTCATATTTATTGTGTTCCTCCGTTACTCCTTTCCGATAGACTCGAGACCGATGCCGATGCCTCGTGGTCGACTTACGCCACCGACGACCCTCCTTGTCCGAGCAACGTGCAAGCCCCCCCCTTGATCACCAGATATCGCCTACTCTTCTCTATCTCGCTTGCATTAGAGTAGTATAGCATGTTACTGTTTTGAGATACTCCTATCTGTTGCATAGCATGTCCTTGTTACTACATTGTTACCTTACCGCAATCCTATATGCTTAGTATAGGATGCTAGTACTTTCATCTGTGGCCCTACATTCTAGTCCGTCTGCGCCATGATATACTATCGGGCCGTGATCACTCGGGAGTTGATCACGGTATATACTATATACTTATACATAATACATGTGGAGACTAAAGTCGGCTCGGTGATGGAGCACCATGAGTGGATCTTTGAGGCGAGCGACAGGCAGGTTGAGACCGCCTAGGAGAGAGGTGGGCCTGGCCCTGCTCGGCGCTCATGGATACTTAACATGCTTAACGAGGTCTTGGTATTTGATCTGAGTTGGCTACGAGCTTATACGCACTAACCATCTACGCGGGAGTAGTTATGGGTATCCCGTCGTGGTATCACCAAGCACTTCAGACGTCGGCTGACGGAACGGCGCCAGCCGGATTGGACTGGAACGCTGTTAGGCTAGGTCTGCTTCCGCCACAGACGCATACGTGCGTGTGTGCTTCAGGCGATGGGCCTGCACCCGCTTAGGTTTAGACCGGCGTGTTGGCCTCTCTGTTGTGCCTAGGTGGGGCTGCGACGTGTTGATCTTCCGCGGCGGGCATGACCCAGAAAGTGTGTCCGCCAAATGGGATCAAGCGTGTTGGGTAAGATGGTGCACCCTGCAGGAAGTTAATCTATTCAGATAGCCGTGATCTTGATAATGGGACGACTTGGAGTTGTACCTTGAGCTTATGACAACTAGAACCGGATACTTGATAAAACACACCCTTCCAAGTGCGGATACAACCGGTGGTCGCTCTCTCGGGATATGAGGAGGGATCGCGGATAGGATTATTGCTATGTGATGTTACTTGAGGATTTCAGTTTGTCCTCTTCTACTGTTGCAAGACAGTGACGAAGCGTAGTCTTCGTTAAGACTAGATATCCCCTCTTATTCGGCATTCGCAGTTCGGTCCATCGATATGGCCCTTTTCACATATATCCATGCATATGTAGTGTAGCTCCTTGCTTTTGCAGTACTTTGGATGAGTACTCACGGTTGCCTTGTTCCCCTTTTCCCTACCTCTACTCGATTGCTGCAATCGACGATGGAGCCCCGAGCGACGCCACCGCCTATGACGACTACTACTCGAGGTGCCTACTACTGCAGCCCACCGACGGCGACCAGAGTAGCTTAGGAGGATCCTGTGCAGGAGGCCTGCTCCTCTTCGATCCAGATCCCGGTTTGTGCTAGCCATCTTATGGCAAATTGTTTAACTTATGTCCGTACTCAGATATTGTTGCTTCCACGACTCGCCTATGATCGAGCACTTGTATTCGAGCCCTCGAGGCCCCCGGGCTTGTATTATGATGCTTGTATGACTTATTTTATTTGTAGAGTTGTGTTGTGATATCTTCCGTGAGTCCTCGATCTTGATCGTATACATTTGCGTGCATGATTAGTGTACGATTAAATCGGGCGTCCAAGTTGGTATCGAGCCGATCGCTGTAGGAATCCCCTTCCAACTCCTTGGTCAAGTCGAGTCTAGACATTGCAAAACTTTTACTAACTTGGCTGTGTGCCTTACGGGCCCACGCCGCCATCGGGTGGTACTAGGATCTTTTACTCCTCGACCTTTACTCGGGACTCGAACTCTCTTCTATTCGGGTTAAACGATTTTGCTAAAACAAAACTAACTTTAGGTTCTCGCGAGTACCTTCTCCGGAGAGCCCTCACTTGAGATGATCGAATCGCTAATCGGAAGATTAGGAGATACTCTCGTTGTTCTCTCGAGACTTTGTGCCCATCACTTTTGCTATTCCCGACCACCGATAAATCCGTATGGAAAACTACCTACACTTGCCATTCATACGATCACCCCCCATTGATCTTGTTATTACAAGATACCCCAAAGTTTTCTCTCTTGTTCCGAGAATACTTTGTGCGTCATCGCCTAGCAGTTCTTTGCCACATGAATACCCCTTCAAATAAATCCTCGCACTTGTCGAGTATCCGCCATCCCCGCTTGTTCATGTGTTTCACAAAAGTCTTCAAAATACTATTCGATCTTCCGAAATCCTCTGGAGCCTTTGGCTCTTGAAATTTTTGCTTGCTTGCATTATGGTTAATCCCATAAGTCTCGTAGTCATATTGACATTCCTTGTCATTATCATTTTGAGTCTGTTGACTCAATATGTTTCTGAATACCGCAATCATCATTGATCCTTATAAATTACCTTTCCGGCTGAGCTGCCATTCTTTCAACTGGAATTGGTTCTCGACCAATCCAAGTGTCGTTGATTGTACCCTAAGGCTATTCAACTTATCCATCCTCGATCGAGCATTGCTTGACCCTTGATTTGGGAATCATAATTCATTTGCATTTGACAATTGAGTTAGTCATTGTTTCTATAATTTGATCTCCTTGCATTCTTCTACCTCTAGTTGAGTATCGATGCTCACGCCGATCCTTGTGGACCACGGATCCTTTGTTGGATTTTATCTAACAACGCCGCATCATATTCAATAACCTTGTGAGCCTTTCCTCCGATACATAATGCCTTTGGTAAATTGTATCCTCTCGCTTTCAACCATGCTCGCCTTCGAGCTTGAGTTAATTATTTCTAAAGATTCGGTATATGATTCCAAGAAGCCCTATGGGTTGAACGTATGCCTTCACTAAACCGTGTGAACCCGAAAGTTTTCACGAATCATACTCTTACGGTGCTTCGCCAGATAAAATTTTCAACACCGCAACTTCATCGAACGTGAGAAGTGAATGAAAGGTTATGCATTGGAGAAGTGGGAGTCGACCTTGAACTTGTGTTCATGCCCATGGACACGATGTAGATCTTATCATTAAAGCTTCTCTTAAATTAATTATTCCTTTGGTATAAGTTCATCTTATATCGTGGATCGGGCCTTTTGCAATCGTGGTTCCACCATGTTCTCTTTTAAATACCATTTCTCGTGCAAGTTTTAGCACTTGTCTTCAGAGAGCAATAACCCCGTCCAACCTCTACTTTGATATGTCATCGAGTATTACCCCTGGTATCTCGAGATTATCATGGAACTGCATAACTTCTTATGAGTTCTTCATCAAGTGCTACCTTCCCGCTGATTCCAATTTTTCACGGGCTCTGAGTTATTAAACACTCAAAGACACCGATAAATGAACCGAGCCCGCACTATGGTTCAACAACTCTTCAGTAAGCTTCTATAAGTACGAGTTTGTACCCGACCACGCCATTCCTAGCCTGTTTGGCTATATCATTGTCGTGATTATTTTAACTGTGCTACCCGGTCCTTCCTCTCGGAGCACAATTTTCGACGATGAACTAACCTTACGTCGATCCTCATCATCATATCATTTCGCCTTGAACAACAAGCTTGGTTTCGAGTTTGTGTCGTACCCTTGGTTCCAATAACCTTTCGCTACATCATTACTTTGACTTGATGTCGTCGCCGATCGATTACATCTTCATGAACTCTCGCGACAAAGGTGTCGTGATCATCACCATTCTGAGCTCATCCAGGGTATCAATTGAATTCATGATGAGAAATACCATCCTTGCCCTCGATGAATTGCATCATCATCGACCACTTTATTGCCTTCCCACCAACACAAGCTTGTTCATGTTTGGTGTTATACCTTGAGTTCCTTGCTACCCAGCAATTGTTCTTCTTTACCTTGGAGTATTACCATCCTTTATGTCAAGAATGTTCTGAGGTTTGTTCCACCTCTTGAGAATTCTTGACATAGAAATATTTCTCACCATCACCATTCTTTCTTGGTCCCCGTGTTAATTCCAACAAGTGGACGGTGTTGTTTGGATTCTTTCCTTCTAGCAACCCTATTTTTTTTTAAGTTAATGGTCGATGGTTCATTCTTAGTCTATCGATTATTGAATCACCATTCTGACATTGGTCGTGCAACCCAACCCATCGGGCGCACCTTTCAACCAATGTTTACTTGTGTATGTTTTCCTCGAGCATACTTCCTTATGTCATTTGATCTGACAAATGTTATCTCCTTGTTCACTTAATTGTGGAAGTCCATCTTTTGGGAATCTCGGTGAATTGCCGTTGAGTTCACCAGACACCTCCTTGTCCTCTCCTTGGGTTAATGATGGACTCTTGTTAACGGAAATCACTTCAAAGTTCATTTCCCCGGGGATCTTACAATGTCATCTCGTCAATTTGCGTTGCACCTTTTCTTCTCCGGTATCCTAAGTCTGAGGTATCCTGACACCAAACGGATCTGAATCTCGGTCAGATATGATGGTTGGGACAACTTTCCAAGAGTTATGATGTTGATCCTTTGATGACTCGGTAGCATGATGTCATGCCTAGCACTTCCTACCGGAGGACCTATCATTATAGATTCCTTTTCAGCAGGGTTATCCACTCACCCATGAGGGATTGTAATCTCGGTTCTACAAGTTATTCTGATGGATCCTTCGTGATTCCAAAGTCGATCTTCACCAAGACCATGTCAATGCTATCTCGAAGCATGTCTGCGTGATGCTCGATTTTCAACAAGAACATTCAAGCCCAATGCTAAATGTTTCTTGCTCAATTATCCGAACACCGTTGTATGGGTAATGTCATGAAATTTCTCTCCCTTACCTAAAGAGTTTTCTACATTATATCCCGCCACGGATATCATGCTCGCTTGTCCTTGGTAAGGATATATCCACGAAATAGGTGTTTAAACACATTTTCCTTTCCATTGTTCTGCTTAATATGATAATCATATTTTACTTTCCATTGGTTGTTTGAACCTTTCTTGTGATCTATATGATCTAAGCAGCAATATTCTATCGCTTATGTAAACACCTCGAGGTACACCTCATCAAGAAGAACCCGTTACTATTGATGATGACATTAGGTAGCCACCGATGGGCGAGAACCTTGCCTATTGGTCCGCCTCGTTCAACGAGCAGGAAAATGGTTCTCTTCGTCTCTCGCCCTTGGTACCTATGTTGTTGCCGACATGACCCTTAGACTCTCCTCTGACATGCCTTGCTTACATGATCATGCAAGATGTCACCGACCTTCCTACTTTTAACCACATGGTGGGCCCATAACCCAGTTTCACAGATCAAAACCTGACTCTCCAGTACACCCTGCTGTCGAAGTTATTCCTCGTGCTTGACTTCGTATGTAATTCACGGGTCACCTTCCTAGTAATCTATTCCGTATCGGACACAAGACTTATTACCATTACTCTGGACCCCTTTTACACTTTGTTTCTGCATCGAATGATTGCCTACCCGCTCGAAACTTCTCATGGTACCTTCTTACTCTGCTCTCGATATTTTCTTAAGTTCCAGTTCGAGAGTTACTTTCCGCCACCTTCCCCGATGTTAGCTACCAGATAGTCAACCTTGCAGAGGTTCGTTCTGCCGGAATAACCCCTTACCTATTCGTAAGTACGTTGGAGTCCCCAAAAAAAAAGGGGCGGCATCACCATGATGACTTGTAGCAGAGAAATGAAGATGTCAAGGTAATGGATCGACCTCTTCAAGAAGATCAACCAAGACTGAGAAGATTCGTTAGGATTTCGTAACCCGACCTTTCCCCCTTACTCCCCTCTTAAATCTCGGGACGAGATTTCTTGTAGTGGAGGAGAATTGTGACACCCGGATATTTAAGCTACAGTGAACCTCTGCTAATGATGCCACGTCACCTCGATTGCTGTTACAAATCTCGTGATAGTTCGAAACCGATTCAAATTCAAATTCAAAATCAAGTCAAACATTAAAGGTTTCCTAATATTAAAACTAAAGTGTTCGGGTGGTTCCAACTAATTCATAAGTAATTATGGTGGAGGAACCACACTTTTATAAAAGGCATAATTACTCTAAAATGTTTTGAATAGTAGCAAAACAATTAGTTGAATTACTTTTACAATAAATAAAATATTAAACTATTTTATTTAGTTACCCAAATTAATGTGGCGATAGTATGTATAAGCAATACCAATTTAGGAACCATTGGTGTATTTTGTAAAACTAAAATAAAAGAAAACTTGTCATAAAAATGTAAAAGAAAAGTAAAAGGAAAAAGGCAAAAAAAACAAAAAAGGAGAGGAAGCTCTCTCTGGGCCACGCCCAAGAGCCATCGAACGCCCATGGCCCACCCAGCACCCCACCCTCCCTCCATAGCCCCCACCAGGAGAAACCCTAACCGACTCCCTCACCACTCGCCGCCTCCCCACTCCCGATCCAGATCGGGATCGGGCGACCACCGCGCCCAGCCCGCCGAGCCGGGCGCCCCATCGCCGATGCCGCCATCGCCGGCGGCTGCCTCGCCGTAGTCCTCCTCGCGGCTCCCATCCGCCGCCTCCCCGACTCCTCCCGCATGGCGCGCCCCGACCCAACGCCTCATCCCTACGCCCCGTCGCCGGACGGCGCCGCCCATCCCCGCCGGCGCCTCGCCTCCTCCCCACACCGCCTCCTCTACCTCCTCCCGAGGTAGTCGGCGCTTGTCGCTGACGCCGCAGCCGGCGCCCGTCGCTGACGCCGCAGTTGCCGCCTTCTGCTGCTGACGCCACAGCCCGTCCGGACCCGCCCGAGCCACCCGACGGCTCGCTTGCCTCGCGGATCGCTGCCTCCGACCTCCGCCCAGTACCACCGCCTGCACCCTACATCCTCCGTGAGTCGCCGCTGAGCTCCCTCCGCGCGTGCCCGCCTCCGCTGCCGAGCCGTGCCGCCTCGCCCCTGTCGCCAATCATTGCACCGCCAAGGCCACCCGTCGGCCCGCCACATACCACGCCGCACCTCGCGGCCTCAGTCGCTGCGTTCGCCAACGACAAGGCTTCGCCGAGCTTCGCCATGCGGCTCTGGATGAGGCCGCCGAGTCCTCTGTCTCCCTTCCCCTCACAGACACACAACCACCTGTAGGGGCACATTGTGCCCACGACAGGGGCGTAACATTAAAAAAGGAGAGATAAAAAAAATTAATAATAATTAAAATTAATTAATTAATTAACTTAATTAACTTAATTAATTAAGTTTAATAAACCTAATTAAATAACCAACCTAACTAATATGTTAATTAATCTAATTAACATGGTTAATTAGTTAGCAGACATTGATAGTGGGACCCACATGTCAGTTTGACTAGGTCAACTGACTAGTTGACTGCTGACATCACCCTGACATAATGCTGACGTCATAATTGCATTTTCTAATTAAATCAATTTTGTTAATTCTAGAAATGAATTAAAAACTTTGAAAATTAATATTAAATAAACCGTAACTCGGATGGAAAAACTTTGTACATGAAAGTTGCTCAGAACGACGAGACGAATCTGCACACGCGATCCGCTCGTCGCCACGCACCCCTAACATATCCAACTCGCAACTTTCCCCACCGCTCCTCTGCCCGAAAACACGAAACACCGGGGATATTTTCCCGGATGTTTCCCCCTTCACCGGTATCGCCTATCCCTACGTTAGGTCACCCCTAGCACAACGTATTGCCGCGTCTTGCTTTGTGTTACATTTGATTGCTCTGTTATTTATTGTGTTCCCCCTCCGTTACTCCTTTCCGATAGACTCCGAGACCGATGCTGATGCCCCTGTGGTCGACTACGTCACCGACGACCCCTCCTTGTCTGAGCAACCAGGCAAGCCCCCCTTGATCACCAGATATCGCCTACTCTTCTCTATACTGCTTGCATTAGAGTAGTATAGCATGTTACTGTTTTCAGATACTCCTATACTGCTGCATAGCTTGTCCTTGTTACTTCTGTTGTTACCTTACCTGCAATCCTATATGCTTAGTATAGGATGCTAGTACTTTCATCTGTGGCCCTACATTCTAGTCCGTCTGCCGTGCTATACTATCGGGCCGTGATCACTCGGGAGTTGATCATGGGTATATACTATATACTTATACATAATACATGTGGAGACTAAAGTCGGCTCGGCTGATGGAGCACCCGCGAGTGGATCTTTGAGGCGGAGCGACAGGGCAGGTTGAGACCGCCTAGGAGAGAGGTGGGCCTGGCCCTGTTCGGCGTTCGCGGATACTTAACACGCTTAACGAGGTCTTGGTATTTGATCTGAGTTGGCTACGAGCTTATACGCACTAACCATCTACGCGGGAGTAGTTATGGGTATCCGGCGCCGTGGTATCACCGGCACTTCAGACGTCACGACGAGCGGCTGCCGGATTGGACTGGAACGCTGTTAGGCTAGGTCTGCTTCCGGCGGCGCCACAGACGAACTTGTGTGTGCTCGAGGCGATGGGCCCTGCACTGCGCGCTTAGGTTTAGACCGCGTGTTGGCCTCTCTGTTGTGCCTAGGTGGGGCTGCTGCGTGTTGATCTTCCGCGGCCGGGCATGACCCAGGAAAGTGTGTCCGGCCAAATGGGATCAAGCGTGTTGGGTAAGATGGTGCACCCCTGCAGGGAAGTTAATCTATTCGGATAGCCGTGATCTCCGGTAACAGGACGACTTGGAGTTGTACCTTGAGCTTATGACAACTAGAACCGGATACTTGATAAAACACACCCTTCCAAGTGCCAGATACAATAGGTGGTCGCTCTCTCTCTGGGATATGAGGAGGGGATCGCCGGATAGGATTATTGCTATGTGATGTTACTTGGAGGATTTCAGTTTGTCCTCTTCTACTTGTTGCAAGACAGGTGACCAGAAGCGTAGTCTTCGTTAAGACTAGCTATCCCCCTCTTATTCTGGCATTCTGCAGTTCAGTCCACTGATATGGCCCTTTTCACATATATCCATGCATATGTAGTGTAGCTCCTTGCTTGCGAGTACTTTGGATGAGTACTCACGGTTGCCTTGTTCCCCCTTTTCCCCCTACCTCTACTCGATTGCTGCAATCAGACGATGGAGCCCCGGAGCCAGACGCCACCGCCTATGACGACTACTACTCGGAGGTGCCTACTACTACGCAGCAGCCACCGACGACGCACCAGAGTAGCTTAGGAGGATCCCAGCAGAGGCCCTCCTCTTCGATCCAGATCCGGTTTGTGCTAGCCATCTTATGGCAAATTGTTTAACTTATGTCTGTACTCAGATATTGTTGCCTCCGCTGACTCGTCTATGATCGAGCACTTGTATTCGAGCCCTCGAGGCCCCTGGCTTGTATTATGATGCTTGTATGACTTATTTTATTTGTAGAGTTGTGTTGTGATATCTTCCCGTGAGTCCCTGATCTTGATCGTACACATTTGCGTGCATGATTAGTGTACGATTAAATCGGGGGGGTCACAGGCATGCGGGCGGACGCATGGCGCATGCGCGCGGGACGCGAGTCGGCGGCGTCTTCACTGCGCCGCCCGTGAGGCATCAATGGAGGGCGACCGGCACGGTAGCGCGGCAGCCTTCGCATTGATTCCCATGGGAACCGAGGCGATGAGGACGAAGCACCTGTCTCATTGACTCGGCGGGCCCGCCACTGTTTCACGCCAAAACACTCGCCTCGGCGCCCCCCGGCGCGTCGGGTTCGACCTGGGTCCGCTGGCGTTGATTTCGGCCCACGCCAGCGAAAACAGGCTCCTGGGGGCGCGACTGGGCCGTTTTTTCGACGCCGGTGCAAAAAGTTCACCTGGGGAGGCCGTTCTGGGGGCACGGCTGGAGATGCTCTTAGCGCCCGCCTTACTGACGCTACATGATTCGCCAGCGTGAAACACCGAGGCGTGGCCGGGCCCTGCACAGATTAAGTAGCGTCTAAATCAAAGGCGCTATACTATCTAGTGTTAGCGCAAAGGCGCTACACTTTCACTTACTAACCGTCGCAGACCGGCCCTCCCCCGTTCCACTCATTCCTCCCAGGAATAAAGAGGGTCGGCCCCGACTTTCTCCCTCTACTCTCAATCTCCTCTACAAATCCTTTCGGTCTGAAGATTACCTCCGTGGATTTCTGCCCCAAACCCTCCTAGAAGGTAATCTCCTTTGATCCCCTTATTTTCATCTGAAAAATCCTTCACATTTTCTTAGATTTGTGCAAGTTTGGGTGGAATCCTAGTTTTGCTTGGATTCGAAATTTATATGAAAATTTTGAAATAGTGTGGTGTAACGACCCGAGACCGACGCTTCAAAAGCCTTCCAGTTATTTCGTTGTTGTTGTGTGTTTTATTTGTTTGTTGCATTTCATCATGGCATCATCCGCATTGCATCGGTACTCGTTGTAGTCATTGTTTTTCAAACTTGCATCTGCTCGTAGTTGCCGCGTCCCCCCTTTCTTTTGTTGACCATTCCGAGACCAACCTTGTTCTCGTTTCCCTCTTGCCTAAACCGGAGTCTCTTTATACAGTGCACAGAACCCCTCGTGTGCGCGCCCGAAACTTCTCCGAACCCGAGATACCCTAAACATCATCGGTTCGTTGTTTAGACCACTCGAAGCCGTCCGATCAAAATCTAAGGGCTCAAATCCTCTCTCATATTAGCCACCTACTATGTATAGTAGGCAGCCCCTAACCAAATCAGACCAAACCCTAAAATTTAGGTAGATGTTCCATCCATCCCATCATGCGCCGCCATCCTCCTTGGGATCCCCTCCCGATCCAACCACTAAGTGAAGCTGTCACCTTCCTTCTCGTTTTCAGATCGGGCCAACCACAAGCTACCAATCCATCGATCCACCGCCTCCTCGATTCCCCATCCAACCACCTGCCCGAGCGCTCCTCCACCTCGTGATCCCGCCGCCCCAATGAACATCGCCATGGCGAGCACCAAGAGACCCCGAGTTGTCCCACTCTCCTTCTTCCTCCCTCTCTCTTTATTCCTCGCTCTCTCTAATCTCTCCAGCCCTCTCTGCTTTGGTTAACAGAGCGATGCATGGAGCTCGTCCATGGCGCCCGAAGCATGGAGCTCCACTCCGTTCGCTGGATCCATCCACCGCTGCCCTGAACTGAACTCCCCACGCCGAGATTCGGTGCTACCCACCGTCTTTGACCTTCCTCTGCGTTCCGCAAGGTCCACCGCCGCCACGTCCGCGCTGGCATCTGCAGTGTATGACGCCACCAGGAGTCGCCGCCCGCCAAGTCCTCGCCGAGCGAACTCGTCGCAAGTCCCGCAGACTGGCCGATGTTGTCGCGTCTTCTTCCCCTACGCTGCTCGAGTGTGAGCCATGCCCGGCGCTCAAGCCTGTGCTGCACCTCTGCTTCGTTCGGGCAGAGGTCGACGCCTCTGCCTTGACCGCTCGCCCCCTCTGCTTCGTGCGCTGGCCCGCGGCCCCTTCGCCAGATCGAGAGGCCCAGCGCATGCGTCCAGCCGGCCTGGCCAGTTTTGGCCCGATGTGAGCGCTGCCCAAAAACCCCGCCATCTGCACTGTTTGGCCTTTGTCTTAGATTTGGCCTTCCATTTTTTTCTATCAACGAATTTCCTAATTATTCAGAGACTGCAGTTTTTTAGAAAACCCCTTAATGTTCATGCATCAATATTTCTCAAACCATGCATCAAAATTAAACAAACTATATATGTAAAATGCTTAGAATTCCATCTAGTTTCATAATATGCTGCTTTCATGCATGTTTAAAATGTTTAAAATGTGGTTTGATAAAATTTGCTCATACGACATGTTAAAATGTTTTATTCCATAACTAAATAACCGTACCTCCGAATTTAATAAACTTTATATGTAAATGGGGTTGAAAAATGCATAGATTGACATAGTGCACTTTACTTCCCTGTTTAACAACATTAAAGTGGTGTTTTAGTCAGAACAGTACCAACTTTGACATATGCATATGGGGATTTTCTGGAATTGTTGTTTGTAACTTCTGGCCTCATTTAAACTTGCCTAGATAGGTAGTTTCATTATGCTTCACCTCTTGCCATGTTTAACAACATTTAATATGGTTGGGTACATAAACAAGAGAGAACCAAATAATCAAATGTGGTGCTTCGTCAATATGCAACTTGTTGCATATCTTCATTTACACCCCCGGGCCAGTGCTCCTCTGAGTGTTGGTCCAAACTAGAGCATCGTGCGGGACCGTCCCTTGGCAACTTGGGTTATGTTGGTACTTGAACGCTTAGCTTATCCGGTGTGCCCTGAGAATGAGATATGTGCAGCTCCTATCGGGATTTGTTGGCACAGACGGGTGGTCTTGCTGGTCTTGTTTTACCATTGTCAAAATGTCTTGCAACCGGGATTCCGAGGCTGATCGGGTCTTTCCGGGAGAAGAATATCCTTCGTTGATCGTGAGAGCTTGTGATGGGCTAAGTTGGGACACCCCTGCAGGGTATAAACTTTCGAAAGCCGTGCACGCGGTTATGTGGCAGATGAGAATTTGTTAATGTCCGGTTGTAGAGAACTTGACACTTGACTTAAATTAAATACATCAATTGCGTGTGTAGTCGTGATGGTCTCTTTTCGACGGAATCCGGGAAGTGAACACGGTTTTGGGTTATGCTTGAACGTAAGTAGTTTCAGGATCACTTCTTGATCACTTCTAGCTTCTCGACCGTTGCTTCTCTTCTCGCTCTTATTTGCGTATGTTAGCCACCATATTTGCTTAGTGCTTGCTGCAGCTCCACCTCTTTACCCTATCCTACCCATAAGCTTAAATAGTCTTGATCTCACGGGTTTTGAGATTGCTGAGTCCTCGTGACTCACATATACTACCAAACAGTTGCAGGTGCCGATGATACCAGTGCAGGTGATGCATCCGAGCTCAAGTGGGAGTTTGACGAGGACCTTGTTCATTTCTATGTTTCGTTTCCTGATGATCAGTAGTTGTGCCCAGTTGGGACGATCGGGGATCTAGCATTTGGGGTTATCTTCTTTTCATTTGGTTTTGACCGTAGTCGGTCTATGTGTGTACTCTGAATGACGTATGTTTAATTAATGTATTGTGTGAAGTGGCAATTGTAAGCCAACTCTTTATCTCATTATTGTTCATTACATGGGATTGTGTGAAGATGACCCTTCTTGCGACAAAACCACCATGCGGCTATGCCTCTAAGTCATGCCTCGACACGTGGGAGATATAGCCGCATCGTGGGTGTTACATGTGGTGTGATTTAGGATTTGTAGATGATTTTTAATCGTTGGGAAACATGTGTGTTGTTGATTTGTATCTGTATTGTAAATCATGCTTCTGTAGGAATTTGTATGTACATATGAAAAAATACTCACATATGAAATTATATTAGATGATTGTTTAAATTCCTTTTAGTACCTGTGTATGATTGTTGAGATGAATACATATGATATAATGCTCGCATATAAAATAATGCATACGAAGTATGGTAGTTTGCTCATATTTGGTTAGAAACCAAAACGATGCTCACGCATGAAATAATGCTCATATATGTCTCATTGTTTGAAATATGTAGGATGTTGTGGATTCTCGATGATTACTATTATGTTGAACACCGGGACTACTTGATTACGGAGAAGAAGATGGTAATAAGCATACTAGTTGGTACTTCATAATCTGTGTTTAGTTCGAATGTATATGTCGTAGTACTCTCACTTGTATATTTGCAGAAGCTTTTAGCCTAACCTCAACATAACAAAAACCATAACCCTAACCATAACATACTAAGAAGGCTAACCCTAACAAAATGTTAAACAATCATCTCATATTTCCATACACATTTCAAAATCCGTGAAGAACTAGGGTTTGCCTAAACTTTCTAGACTTGAGCAAATGTGAGCATTTTTTAATGAAAAGGAGGGGATCAGAGGAGATTACCTTGAGAGAGGGACTGGGGTAAAAATCCACGAAGAAAACCTTCATATCTGCTCGATTTGGGGACGGGTTTGAGATGGAGAGAGAGAGGAAACTGTGGCCACCGCCTCTCTGTTTGAATTCTCTTAGGGTGTGTGGGGGCTGGGCTAGGGATGGCCGGTCCACGGCGGTTAGTAAGTCAATGTGTAGCGCCTTTGGGCTAGGCACTAATTAACCAAGGTGGGGCCTGATCTGGCCCCGGGGTGCCATGCTGGTGAGGCGTATAGCGAGTGTAGTGTAGCGCCGACGTTTCGGGCGCTACCAGAAAGAGTTAGCTAGGTGAAATAGTTTCGCCCACAGTTGATAGTTCCTTTTGTGAAATTTTTCGCCTCCAGGTCTTTTTTATCCATTTTGCCAAGCTGGCGAGCCTCTGGCTATCGATTCAAAAGATAGTTGTCACACTAAGAAAAGGTGTCCTACACGGTTTGACTTTCGACCATTTTCTGGCTGCTTTGGTTGGGACTTGGGAGCTCAAAAATGAATGACTCCCCTACCTCGGCTAAGATCCAGACCAATAAATGATGATGACGGTGGGGATCTCATATTAGAACACATCAGTAGCCGGCGCATCAAACCGGCCTCAAACACATCTAGGCGGGTGGGCCGATCACTAACCGGTAATTAAACCCAACCCATCTGGGCGCGTGAAACCGGACTCAAATGCCCGGGCTGTTCGGCGCCCCTCTGATACATCTTCAGTGTATCTATAATTTTTGATTGTTTCATGCTATTATATTATCAATTTTAGATACTTTATGTGCAATTTTCTATCATTTTTGGTGACTAATCTATTAACCTAGTGCCCAGCGCCAATTGCTATTTTCTGCATGTTTTTGCTTTTACAGAAAATCAATATCAAACGAAGTCCAAACACGATGAATTTTTACAGTGATTTTTTTAGGACCGGAAGGGGCCCTAAAAGGTTGAGGAGGAGGCCAGAAGAGTTACGAGAGAGCCACAAGCTCACACTGCGCGCCCCGAGGGGGGCGCGCCACCTGAGCTTGTGGGTCCCACGCAGCTCCATTTGACCTAATTCCAACTCTATAAATTTCCATAAATCCCCAAACCAATAGAGAGCCACCCGAAACAACTTTTTCACATCGCAACTTCTGTTCTTCCATGATCCCATCTGGAGGCCTTTTCTGGTACTCTGGCGTAGGGGGAATTGATCACAAAGGGCTTCTACATCATCCTTGTTGCACCTCCAATGATGTCTGAGTAGTTTACCAAAGACCTATAGGTCCATAGTGATTAGCTAGATGGCTTCTTATCTCTCTCTCTCTCTCTCTCTCTCTCTCTCTCTCTCCAATTTTCAATACAAGTTCTCCTCGGAGATTTATTCGATATAACATTCTTTTGCAGTGTGTTTGTTGGGATCTGATGAATTTTAGGTTTATGATCAAATTATTCATTGAAAGTAATTGAGTATTTACTAAACTTTACTATGCATGATTATTATAGTTTTGTATTTCTCTCCGATCTATCTGTTTGGTTTAGCCAACTAGATTTATTTATCTTCAGTGGGAGAGGTGCTTTCTAGTGGGTTCAATCTTGCGGTGTCCTCACCTCGTGACAGAAGGGGTAGCAAGGTACGTATTTGTATTGTTGCTACTAAGGGTAAACCGACGGGGTTTAATCATATTGTTTGCTTCTATTCTGCCTATATTATGCCGTCATACTTCATGCATTACTCTGTTTGTTATGAAATTAATATGTAGAGAGGCAAGCATATAAGCGCTCACGAAGTGGAGTAATAGTAGTAGATGCAGAATTGTTTTGGTCTAGTTGTCACAGACGTAATGCCTATATACATGATCATTGCCATGAATAACGTCATAAGTATGCGCTTTTCTATCAATTGTGATGACGACATCAATACCATAGTTACACCCACCACCCCTGCTACTATACATACTGGACCAATTACTAGAGCTCGGGCACACCAACTAAATTATCAAGCACTTTCATTTCTTGGGAATAATCTAATGTTCATGAGAATATGATGTTGCCTAAAATAGATACATTTGTATTGATTATTAATGAAGGGGCTAGGCATGGACAAGAGGGATGAACACTGGAGCAGGATCAAGCATTGAGATGAAGGCACACGCGAAAGGAACCAGAATGGTGTTTCTAATGGAGTTTTCAGCACTTTGAAGCCTCCATGATGACATACAAGGACATGGACAAAATATACAAGATGCCCTTCATAAATTTCGTCCATAGCTTATTATAGGTGATGCGCCACCTTAGTTTTGGGCCAGGCCCATGTAATTTTGAAGTACTACTTCATAGTCTGGTTTTAGAGTCCGTATTGTAGGGGAAACGACTCAGGAGATGTTTTAGTCCCACCTTGCCAAAGGTGGACGAAATCCCCTTTCATTTTCCCTTATAAATACAACCCTTAAGGCACCGTTTAGACTTGGGTTTTGTTTAGATTAAAAATCCGCCGTAGCTGCAACTCGCATCATTCGTTTGTGTTCAACAACCAGGCCAAGACGTCATAGAACCCCACTTGATCAATAAAGATTTCATTTTATATTCGCAATATCCAGATTTCAATCTCAGTTTCTTGCTTGTTCTTCATTTGCTTGCAGGAAATAGACCCTCGTGGTCAGGTTGATCGTGCTCCGGCATGGTTAGTTACCTCTCGGAATTGGTTTAGCGATTTGCTAAGGCGCGACGTCTTAGCACGTTCGTTGTCGAACCGTCAAAATTGACTTCCACCAAAAACTATACCAACCTCTCGTTGAAACATCGGGACACCCTAGCCTCTATCAAGTGGTATCAGGTTTCCAGGTTGCTCGGAGAGACTTTCCAATTTTTCGTAGTTTAGATCGCATCTGTTCTTCACACCTACAGTCCACGAAAAAGACACAAAAAATAGGGTTAGATCATCATATCTGAACCAATCAAAGCCTTTTGCAATTTTCTTTTTGGTGTTTTGCATTGTTGAATTTGCAGTTGCATCATCGTCTTGAGTTGCTGGTCTTAGTGTCTAGTTCCCATAGAGTTTCACGCTCTGGTCACAGGTTTTCATGCCGCTACCGCATCATCTTCATCGTCGCTGCCATATAGCATTATACGTCTCCAATGTATCTGTAATTTTTTATTGTTCCATGCTATTATAGAATCAATCTTGGATGTTTTATATGCAATTATATATCATTTTTTGGGACTAACCTATTAACCTAGTGCCTAGTGCCAGTTGCTGTTTTTTGCTTGTTTTTGGCTTTTCAGAAAATCAATATCAAACAGAGTCATATTAGCGAAAAAACTTTGGATTAATTTTTATAGACTAGAAGGGACCCTCGGAGGTTCGGGAGAAGACCAGACAAGCCACGAGGGAGCGACAAGCTCGCTAGGCATGCCCCTAGGCTCGTGGGCCCCTCGTGGAACATCTTGACCTAATTCTAGTCCCAAATATTCCCAATACATCAGAGAGCCACCTGAAATACTTTTTCCGCTGTCGCAAGTTTCTATTCTTCCGTGAGCCCATCTGGAGGCCTTTTCCGGCACCTTGCCAGAGGGGGAATCGATCACGGAGGGCTTCTACAACATCCTTGATACCCTTTTGATGATGCCTGGGTAGTTTACCACAGACCTACGGGTCCATAGGTAGTAGCTAGATGGCTTCTTCTCTCTCTTTGATCTTTAATACAATGTTCTCCGTGATGTTCTTGGAGTTCTATTTGATGTAATCTTCTTTTGCGATGTGTTTGTTGGGATCCGATGAATTGTGGGTTTATGATCAAATTATTCATGAATATTAACTGAGTCTTCTCTGAATTGTTTTGTGCATGATTATTATAGCATTGTATTTCTCTCCGATCTATCCGTTTAGTTTGGCCAACTAGATTGATTTTTCTTGCAATGGGAGAGGTTCTTTGTGATGGGTTCAATCTTGTGGTTCTCAATCCCAGTGACAAAAAGGGACATGACACATATTTGTATTGTTTCCGTTAAGGATAAAAAGATGGGGTTTATTCATATTGCTTGGGTTTACTTTGTCTACATCATGTCATCTTGCTTAAGGCGTTACTCTGTTTTCATTAACTTAATACCCTAGATGCATGCTGGAGAGCGGTCGATGGGTGGAGTAAGAGTAGTAGATGCAGGCAGGAGTCGGTCTACTTGTCTCGGACGTGATGCCTATATACATGATCATTGCCTTGAAATATCAGCATAACTATGCGCTTTTCTATCAATTGCCAACAATAATTTGCTCACCCACCATACTTTATGTGCTCAAGAGAGAAGCCTCTAGTGAAAACTATGGTCCTTGGGTCTACTTTTATCATGTATAAAATCCAAAAATATCTTGTTGCACTTTTATTTAATTCTATTTTATTTTGCAATTTATTTATTTGCCTACCATTACGAGATTTGGTCCTTGCAAATAATTGCCGATGGGATTGACAACCCCCTTGTTTGTGTTGGGTGTAAGTATTTGCTTCTATGTGTGCATGTGCTACTAACGAGGTTCTGTGTGGTTCTCCTACTGGATTGATAACCTTGGTTCTTAATTGAGGGAAATACTTATCTCTATTGTACTGCTTCATCCTCTCCTCCTCGAGGAAATCCCAACGCAGCTCACAAGTAGCAGGAAGAATTTCTGGCGCCGTTGCCGGGGAGACATCACAAAAATCTAGCAAGTACCTTCGCATAAACTATGATCTACTTGCTCTTATCTTTATTTGCCTTCACCTCTCATTTTCATCTCCCCCACTTCTATTTTTTTTATGAAAACACGAAAATATTTTTATTTTCTCGTTTGCTTCCTCCATCGTTATTGCTAGTTCTTCACTTGTTGCTTGTAAATTTAGAATTAAGTGCTTAATTTTAAATAAAGGGAGGAGAAAGTTTAAAAGATGCTTGGTATAGGATTTGCGATGCTCAAAATAGATCAATTCATAAGCAATCCACTACCGTTCTTCTTCGCAATTTCTATGTGGATGTTACTACTTGGTATAGATTTGTGCTTGACACTATTTCGAGGGAATTTCTTGGGTAGTCGCACTATGCATGCTTTCAATGCCATGGGAAATTTAGTAGTATCACCACCTATTACTATTAATGAAACAACATTGATGTTAGAACATGTTATGCAAAGATTGGAAGCTATTGAAAATAAAATACCTACCATAGAACATATTGAGAATTTAGATAAAAAGGTTCATAATCATATTACTTAATTTGGATCAAAGGTAGGAACTACTTTGAAAGTACTAAAGGAGAAGGAACCAATAATTAATGAGAGGATAGAGCAAAGTCCCGCTCGGACTGATAAGTTGGAAGAAGTTATTAATAATTTGGGTTCCACTTTTTCTTCTGTTAAAAACATTGAAAGGACTCCTAATAAGAATTGCAAGTTTATGTATGTTCCTAAGAAAAATGGTACCACATCTACTACTTAATGGGAGTGAGGATCTTAAAATGATTAGTGTTCATCCCGACTTCATTGATTTAATAAAGGAACCCATCTATGAGAATAAATTCCTCAACTTTGTCCCTAGGAGTGTGATATTTAAAAATATTAATGCTAAGCCTCCTAGGAAGCATGGTTGTGTAATTGAGGAATAAGAAATTAAGGGTGACAAACACTTGAAACTATGCCTTACGCCTAGCTTGGGGCGTAAAACAATAGCGCTTGTTGGGAGGCAACCCAATAGTTATCTTTATTTTCCCTTTTTGTTTTCCATTTTTGAGTGTGCACACAATTATGCTACTATTATGGTTGTGTTTTTGTGTTTAAATTAGTGTTTGTGCCAAGTAAAGCTTTTGGGATGATTTGGTTGATAGTTGATTTGATTCTGTGAAAAAAACAGAAACGTTTGCACGTAGTAGCAGAATTGTTTAAATTCACTGGAACGTGATAAAATTCTGAAGTTTTTACACATGATTGATATACAAATTGCACACGTTTTCCGAAAGTTTCAGATTTTTTGGAGTTACAAAAGTATAGTAATTGTTCAGATCATTACAGACTATTCTGTTTTTATCAAATTCTATTTTCATTGCATAGTTTGCTTGTTTTAATGAATATATGGATTGTATCAGGGGGTATAAGTCATGGAGAAGTTAGAATACTGTCATTATTATGCAAAAATAAAGTATGAATGGGTTGACAACAATACCTAAAGTTTATGATTTGCTTGTTATACTAACGGAGCTCACGAGGTTTTTGTTGTGTTTTGTGTGCTGAACTTTTCAAGTTTTGGGTGAGATCACGATGGATGAAGGAATAATGAGCGGAAAGACCCTAAGCTTGGGGATTCCTAAGGCACCCCAAGTCAATATTCAAGGACAACCAAGCATCTAAGCTTGGGGATGCCCCGGAAGGCATCCCCTCTTTCTTCTACCAACCATCAGTATATTACTTGGAGCTATATTTTTATTCATCACATGCTATGAGTTTTGCTTGGAGCGTCATGTATTATATGAGTCTTTGCTTTGTTTGCTTTTTAGTTTGCCACAATTATCTTTGCCGCACACACCTTTTGAGAGGGAAAAACATTTATTCATGATTTTTTTAGAGTACTCTATGTGCTTCACTTATATCTTTTGAGCTAGGCAGTTGCTCTAGTGCTTCACTTATATCTTTTAGAGCACGGTGGTGGTTATATTTTTAAAGAAATAGTTGCACTCTAATGCTTCACTTATATCATTCTGAGAGTTTAATAGACAGTGATGGCAATATGCATGGGTTATGAAATTGGTCCTAATGGGATAGGCATTCAATAGGGATATAATAAAAACTTTCATGTAGATCACTTTATATGATAAGTTTGATTCCTCGCAGTAGTTTTGAGATATAGAGATGGTGATATGTGGGTTGTAATAGTGAGTAATTGTGGTTTAGTAAGAATATTAGTGGTAAGGTTTGTGATTCCCGAAGCATGAAAATATAGTCTCTAGTTATGCTAAGAAGTTGGAGCATGATTTATTATTGAGTGTCTTCCTTTGCGTGAAGGTCGGGGGCGCGAGATGGTTAACTCCTGCCAACCTCCCCCTAGGGGCATGCGTTGTAGTACTTTGCTTCGAGGGCTAATAGACTTTCGCAATAAGTATGCAAGTTCTTTATGACTAATGTGAGTCCATCGATTATACGCACTCTCACCTCTATGCAATTTGCTAGCCTCTTCGATACCGTGCATTGCCCTTTCTCACCTTGAGATGTGGTGGAAACTTCATCGGTGCATCCAAACCCCATGATATGATACACTCTATCACACATAAGCCTCCTTATATCTTCCTCTAAACATACACCATACCTACCTATTATATGGCATTTCCATAGCCATTCCAAGATATATTGCCATGCAACTTCCACCGTTCCGTTATTATGGAACACATCATATAGCTCATATAGTATTTGTGGCTCAGCCACCGTTCATCAAATTTTTTATACATGTTACGTTAGATCATTGCACATCCTGGTGCACTGCCAGAGGCATTCATATAGAGTCATATTTTGTTCTAGTATCGAGTTGTAATCACTAGTACAACGAGCTCCTAAACAAACGGTTTAAAACCCCTTTCCGCGACGACATTTGGAACTGTCGCCAAGTGAGTGTGGGTGATAGGGGGGTCCTTCCCACGCGACCCAGAAACCGTCGGGGATATGCCCTCCTGGCACACACGTTCGGCAAAATGAGGTCGTGTGAGATCGGCGAGCGCTCAAATACGGATATACGTACAGTAGAGCTAAAAAATACAATTATACGACGAAATTGTTTCCGATCGCAAGTACATCCCACACAGTCAGTCCCCGCTAAACGTTATGTTTGTATGTACATCCCACACAGTCGCTCGAAGGAAAACGTTTCAGTTCATAGGTACATCACACAAAAAATTTCCCGTTAAATCGCTTGCATTATTGAATATATCACACATGGTCCATGGAAGAAACTGTGTGGCAAAGGCTATCCGTCACACACAGTTTTCATGTGGTAAACGTTTGCGCAAGGTGGCCTAACGCAAACAGTTTTCAAGAGAAAGTCGTGTGTGATTGTTCATTGATCCAACATGGTTTATTCCTAAAACCGTGTGCGTTGCCTGAGGTCATCGCCCATGGTATCTTTTTAACAATCGTTTCCAATAGAAAACCCAATTAGCAGGCTAATTCGCCACTAGCAGGCTAATTATCTGATTATTCATAATCCATTTTTTAATCTAATTGACAATTCATATTAAGCACACAAAATATTTCATTTTCATAACTAAAATACATCAGAGTACAAAATCATATAGCTTCAAAGACTCAGCTACCCCATTACACAACTACACCAGACCAAGTTTCACATGCAACATCTATAACCTTTTGAAATTAGCATCATAGGCGGTACATAGACAGATGTATCTCATCTCGAAAACTCTTTCAAGGTAGGCGAATATTGAGCCTTCATTGATGTTGAAGGTCTTTGTAACTTTAGGCCAGTGCATGTGGATGATTGACCGTCCATCCTTCGTCCTCTTCAGGAACACTTCAATATTGAACCGTGGGTGTTGTATGAATACCTTCCTCACCTCCTGACCATGCAGGTGGTTTGAGAGGTAATCATCAGTGAACTGCTTTGGAAAGGCCTGAAAACAAGGACGTGCATAAATATTTTCTCTATATTGGAAATGAGGCAAAGGAATAAAAAAAGGCAAGGTATAATAGTTAGTACCATCCTGTAGTGAACTGATGTCTTCTTCATTGTGCAGACAAAGATCTTGTTGTTTTTTGTCGCTAATTTCTTTATCCTAACAATCTTTCTGAGTTTCTCGACTTGAGTGATATTCATGGACAACTCATTTCCCCATATGCAAAAAGGGCGAGCAGTGGGTCAAAACCTCTGACAGCAGGACCTACATGTGCAAGACCAAATTGTTAAAAACCAAAGTATTAGAATGGTTCCTGCAATTGCACAATAATGTGCTATCAGACAACGGACCATGCACGTGCTAACCTCGATTCTAAACCTCAGTGCTTCCCATTGTTTCCCTGCAACACATATAAGGTAGTTAGTCATCAGGTTAAGTAAGGGTTCGCATGCTATCAGTAAAATATATTGATGAAAAATAATCACATTGCAGATTCATCAGATTAATTCAAGCCACAGGGAAAACCCATTTATCCAAATCAAGCATGATTAAGAACTAGGAAATATAGCACTTGTATATGTTTCTCATGAGTGCAGCCAAATTCGATTTATTCCTCACATGCACAACAATACGAAATTCTACTCACGACAATTGGACATCGCATTGCAGAATTGAACCAAGCAGTTAACTAAACACCACAACAAATGAACCAAACATTAACTGAGAACCACATTGGACAATATAACATACTCCTAATAGAAGATCAGACAGTTAACCAAACAGTTAACTACATCCAATTGGAGCAATTGTATTTGTTTCTATTGTATTTACTACAGCCAAATTCAATTTATTCCTCACATGGTATACAATAACAGAATGCAACCACAATTTTGTAAAGATAAATTCGATTTATTTCTCACATGGAAGACAATACAAAATTGCAGCCTGAAGAATTGAACATCACATTTGCAGAATTGAACCAAACAGTTAACTGAAGACGACAACTAATTAACAAAATAGTTAATAAGTGAGCACCCCACTGCACGACATATAGAACATATACACTAGAGCAACAGATTGCATGGTAAAATTAGATAGCACAATTCACTAGAATTTGTGAAGGAAAGGCAGGAGCAGCACACGCAATGGGTAAACCGAGCATGCATAACCAGCGTAGCTAGCAAATGGCAAGGTGCTCCTTCATGATCTGGGGGTCAGCACGAATGGCAGCCATCGTGACCTCATCTGCGTGTGCAGCCGCGATTTGCTTCTCCGCTGCCAAATGCTCCTTGAGGTCCTGGCTATACTGCGTGCACCATGGCTTAGGCTGGCGCTTATTTGGTGGAGGGGTCGGTGATTTGGGTGGAAGGTGTCGCGCTCACGCCGGCGGTAGGGGCATGTGGAATGTGGAAGGAGGAGGAGGATGGGGGTCGGGTGTGGATTACCTGCCTGGATAGGCGAGGCCGAGGAGCGTGAAGGAGGGTCGTCGGCGAGGAGGCGGCGGCGCTGCAAGCAAGGAGTGAAGGTTACAACTTGGAAAGGAAGGCGGAAAGAGGGGAAATGTGGCTTTTGGTAAGGGGGAGGGGCCGGGGAGGTAGATATTTCCGCGGAAGCCGAAAATTTGGAATCACTTCAGCCAAAAAACTGGCGCGCAAAGTGTCATCAGACACGGTCCCTTATTCAGAACTATGTACAATATGTGGACATCACAAACGATTCAGATAGCTTAACCCGTGTGTGATGAGTTTGAACGTCAAAATTTTTGGTTTGAATTTCCATGGTTACAGTGGTCATCCACGTCATTGTATAATTTGGGTACACAAACGAGACTACAACACACCTACACTTCTTAATCGAGCAAATTCAGCAATTAAACAGAGCTAGCTGACCTAAACATTACTCTAACAAATTAAAGACCGGCGCTCTTAATTAAACAAAACAAAGATTACTACTACGGCTGGTGCTCGTCCATCTCCGCCGCCGCCTCCATGTCCAGCTCTCGCCCGACCGTCTCCTGGGGAAGGGGCTCCATGGCATCCATCACACCATTCTCGGCAAGCATCTAGCCATCCGTGTCCGCCATCTCTTTGGAAAAGGCCGCCACAAGCTGGGCATGGCGAACGCCATCTGGGCTCTAGTGGGCTCGATCGTGTCAAGGTATGACGCGCAGAAATGGACGGCTGTTTGAACTCTCTCGTTGATTGCCAGCTCTTTGGCCATGGGTTGCCGACCGTTGTCGGAGAAGCTTCGTTCGATTTGTTCGGTGACCGCCACGAGCTGGGCGTGGACGGCCTCGACATGGTAGGGGGCAGGCTCCATCAGGGCTAAGCCCGCCGTTGCGGAACGGACAGCTGTTGTGCCGCTCTCGCCAGTTGCTATCCCCGAGGCAGATGCTGTTGCCGCCGCCTGAGAAGCAACAGCGGCCATTTGGGCTGCCTTGGCCGCCCGGACGCAGACTGCGGTCGCCCTCACGAAGCTTGTTAGCACACGCCTGGCGGCTGCGGCCACGCCCTCACCGGAGTGGGCCGCCGAAGTTGCCCTCACGAGTGGGTCCACGTCCCCATCTTTCACCGGCGACGAAAGAACAGTGAAATGATATTTGGGGAGTGAGCTAGTGTGCTTGACACGCCGGCTGTGGACTGTAGACGACGCACCTTCTCTCGTAAGCCATGGGCGTACTATACACCGACAGTGCTCCAAGATATTTTGTGCTGCATCTCACACGGTTGGTGATAATAAACTGTGTGCGATCTACTTGATTTACCGTCTTGATCATTTGAATTATGTACTGGGGTCACAGCTACAAAGGATGGTGTTTGAATTTTTAGAACTTTTATCTGTAGTGAACATGCAACTGTAGGTGTGTCGTCAAAAAATTGGAATGATTCAGGGTTCGTTTGTACATTTTTATACATTAACTGGGTTTTCCAGGCATTTTATGCGCATAATTCAAATTTGAACTACATGCACATGCTCTAGTGCATATAAACTTACTGAAAAATCAAATATGTGTCCTTGGTTGCATGCTTAGGTCCCATGCAAGAAATGGGAATGAATTTCAAACACCCTGCCACCATCACTTGGCCACAAACATTGAGATGCCTGGTTTTTAAATTCTAGTAAATCCAAAATTCGTCTGAAATTTATGAAACTTGGCATGCTATCATGTAGCGGCATCAACATGTCATGGTACAATTTTTTGTCTCATTTGGGGCAGGTTTGGGTATAATCTTCTCACAGACCAGAGCTTCTCACAACAAGCGTGATGGTTTCGGTAGGGAATGTGCCAACTTTGGGGACAAAACGGTATCCGTTACCTCTTATTGCTTCCAAAAAATTTCGAGTGGTCAACATAGAACAATAAGAGTATTGTGCGATTTTTTGTGATTTTTTGGGGTTCGTTTGGACATTTTTATGCATTAACTGAGTTTTCAATGCATTTATGTGCACAATTCAAATTTGAACTACATGCAAATGCTCCAGTGCATATAAATTGGTAGAAAAATCAAATTTGTGTCCTTGTGTGCATGCTTAGGTCCCATGGAAGAAATGGGAATGAATTTGAAACACCAGGGCACCGTTGATTGCCGGCAAAACATTGAGAACCATTGTTTTTAAATTCTAGTAAATCCAAAACTCGTCTGAAATTCATGAAACTTGGCATGCTATCATGGAGCAGCATCAACATGCCATGGTACAAATTTTGTCCCATTTGGGGAAGGTTTGGGTATATGCTTCTCACAAACCGGAGCTTCTCACAACAAGCATGATGGTTTTCGGTAGGGAACGTCCCACCTTTGGGGACGACACGATATCCATTGCCTCTTATTGCTTTCAGTTTTTTTCTCATGTCAACATAGAACAACAGGAGTGTTGTGTGAATTTTTGTGATTTTTCGGGGTTTGTTTGGATATTTTAATGCATTAACTGAGTTTTCAATGCATTTTTGTGCATAATTCAAATTTGAACTACATGCACATGCTCCAGTGCATATAAACTGGTTGAAAAATCAAATCTCTGTCCTCAGGTGCATGCTTACGTCCCATGCAAGAAATGGGAATGAATTTTGAACACCAGGGCACCGTTGATTGCCGGCAAAACATTGAGATGCCTGGTTTTTAAATTCTAGTAAATCCAAAACTCGTCTGAAATTCATGAAACTTGGCATGCTATCATGGAGCGGCATCAACATGTCGTGGTACAAATTTTGTCCCATTTGGGGCAGGTTTGGGTATATGCTTCTCACAAACCAGAGCTTCTCACAACAAGCATGATGGTTTTTGGTAGGGAACTCCCACCTTTGGGGACGAAAGGATATCCATTGCCTCTTATTGCTTTCAATTTTCTTTATCGTGTCAACATAGAACAACAGGAGTGTTGTGTGAATTTTTGTGATTTTCGGGGTTCGTTTGGACATTTTTATGCATTAACTAAGTTTTCAATAAATTTATGTGCATAATTCAAATTTGAACTACATGCACATACTCCAGTGCA
Organism: Aegilops longissima; assembly: GCA_021605205.1. Classification (NCBI taxonomy): domain Eukaryota; kingdom Viridiplantae; phylum Streptophyta; class Magnoliopsida; order Poales; family Poaceae; genus Aegilops; species Aegilops longissima. The sequence goes on from CM038681.1 coordinate 355,676,206, forward strand.
TATAAATTGGTGGAAAAATCAAATATGTGTCCTTGGGTGCTTGCTTAGGTCCCATGCAAGGAATGGGAATGAATTTCAAACACCGTGGCACCGTTGATTGCCGGCAAAACATTGAGATGTCTGGTTTTTAAATTCTAGTAAATCCAAAACTCGTCTGAAATTCATGAAACTTGGCATGCTATCATGGAGCGGCATCAACATACCGTGGTACAAATTTTGTCCCATTTGGGGCAGGTTTTGGTATATGCTTCTCACGAACCGGAGCTTCTCACAACAAGCATGATGGTTTTCGGTAGGGAACGTCTCACCTTTGGGGACGAAACGATATCCATTGCCTCTTATTGCTTTCAATTTTTTTTCTCGTGTCAACGTAGAACAACAGGAGTGTTGTGTGAATTTTTGTGATTTTTCGGTGTTCGTTTGGACATTTTTATGCATTAACTGAGTTTCATTGCATTTATGTGCATAATTCAAATTTGAACTACATGCACATGCTCCTGTGCATATAAATTGGTTGAAAAATCAAATGTGTGTCCTTGGGTGCATGCTTAGGTCCCATGCAAGAAATGGGCATGAGTTTCAAACACCAGGGCACCGTTGATTGCCGGCAAAACATTGAGATGCCTGGTTTTTAAATTCTAGTAAATCCAAAATTCTATTAACCATTCATGTGATGCCACGTGTCTTGGTTTTAATGGTTGTAGGAGGTGCCGTGCGGACAGCTGCTTGACCTTGACTGAACAGGAGGCGTGCGAGCGCCGTCCGGTGAGCAGGCTGACCGAGAGGCGTGCAAGCTGTCCTCGAGTGCGCAGGCTCACCGGGAAGCGTGCGAGCTGTATGTTGCACAGGCTCACTGGGAAGCGAGTCCTTTGATTTCCATGGCCGCCCGCCTTGCTCGCGTCCTCTCCATTAATGGCGCCCAAGCCACAGTTTAATTCGCTTTTTAAATATAAAAAACTCATCGCAAACGTTTTAGTTAGAACACCCGTATGCAAACCGACAGCTTGCCCAGGAAGCCAAGAGAAAATGTGCCATGCAGGAATTTTGCAGCTCTTGATCGCAAACGATTTTGATAGAACACCCCTATGCAAAGTGAGAGCAGCGCAGGATTTGTGCATCCCTTCAACGCAAACGGTTGTTCTGGATGACCCGTGTGTGACCACGTACAAACAATTTGGTAAGATTTGCATATGTCATATTGGGTATGTTGCCATTTGTCAAACTGGAAAGATTTACATTTGTTGATCTAGCAACGTTGCCATTTGTAAATCCTTGTAACACTGCGATTTGTCAAAATATGCAGCTAAGAATCATTAGCACTATGTAATTTTTGTCACTAAAATTCAGTAATTAAACATAATTTCATTCATAGATTAAGCAGTCATTCTTAATTTATACAAATAGTTCAACTCGACAGCTGAACCGACCAAACTTCTCCCAATTGTTGCCAACCACGTACTGAAATAGCTAGTTCAACTATATATACTAGTTAATTTTAAGTACATTGTACAGTTCGACCACACATCTATAGTCAGATGAACTGAACCAAATAGCCCCTAAATACTACTACTACTACCACGGAGGGGCTTTGTGCTACTTTCGTCAGCCTCTCCTCTGCCAGCGCGCTCAGTAAGAGGCAAAGGAGGAGGAGGAGCCTACCGACGAGCTGGACAAATGCAATACGGTGCCTGCCGCTGCTGCATGTTCAGTGACGCTCGCCAGCTCGAACGCCCACTACCGCTCCAGATGATCCCTCTCGAAGCGGCCGGACTGCTCGTAGATCTCCTGATTCCTCACCTCTCTGTCGGCGTGTGCTGCGGCCACGGCTGCGGTAAGCCTCTTTGCATGCTCGACGAGGCGCTCCTCCTCCTCCTGCAGGAACTCGATGTAGCGCGGAAGGTCATTGACGCATGTGCGGGCCTCCACCTCTGCCCCCGCGAAAAACAGGCTCCTGGGGGCGCGACTGGGCCGTTTTTTCGGCGCCGGTGCAAAAAGTTCACCTGGGGAGGCCGTTCTGGGGGCACGGCTGGAGATGCTCTTAGCGCCCGCCTTACTGACACTACATGATTCGCCAGCGTGAAACACCGAGGCGAGGCCGGGCCCTGCACAGATTAAGTAGCGTCTAAATCAAAGGCGCTTAACTATCTAGTGTTAGCGCAAAGGCGCTACACTTTCACTTACTAACCGTCGCAGACCGGCCCTCCCCCGTTCCACTCATTCCTCCCAGGAATAAAGAGGGTCGGCCCCGACTTTCTCCCTCTCCTCTCAATCTCCTCTACAAATCCTTTCGGTCTGAAGATACCTCCGTGGATTTCTGCCCCAAACCCTCCTAGAAGGTAATCTCCTTTGATCCCCTTATTTTCCTCTGAAAAATCCTTCACATTTTCTTAGATTTGTGCAAGTTTGGGTGGAATCCTAGTTTTGCTTGGATTCGAAATTTATATGAAAATTTTGAAATAGTGTGGTGTAACGGCCCGAGACCGACGCTTCAAAAGCCTTCCAGTTATTTCGTTGTTGTTGTGTGTTTTATTTGTTTGTTGCATTTCATCATGGCATCATCCGCATTGCATCGGTACTCGTTGTCGTCATTGTTTTTCAAACTTGCATCTGCTCGTAGTTGCCGCGTCCCCCCTTTCTTTTGTTGACCATTCCGAGACCAACCTTGTTCTCGTTTCCCTCTTGCCTAAACCGGAGTCTCTTTATACAGTGCACAGAACCCCTCGTGTGCGCGTCCGAAACTTCTCCGAACCCGAGATACCCTAAACATCATCGGTTCGTTGTTTAGACCACTCGAAGCCGTCCGATCAAAATCTAAGGGCTCAAATCCTCTCTCATATTAGCCACCTACTATGTATAGTAGGCAGCCCCTAACCAAATCAGACCAAACCCTAAAATTTAGGTAGATGTTCCATCCATCCCATCATGCGCCGCCATCCTCCTTGGGATCCCCTCCCGATCCAACCACTAAGTGAAGCTGCCACCTTCCTTCTCGTTTTCCAGATCGGGCCAACCACAAGCTACCAATCCATCGATCCACTGCCTCCCTCGATTCCCCATCCAACCACCTGCCCGAGCGCTCCTCCACCTCGCGATCCCGCCGCCCCCAGCGAACATCGCCGCCGGCGAGCACCAGCAGGACCCCCGAGTTGTCCCACTCTCCTTCTTCCTCCCCTCTCTCTTTTATTCCTCGCTCTCTCTAATCTCTCCAGCCGTCTCTCTGCTTTGGGTTAACAGGAGCGATGCATGGAGCTCGTCCATGGCGCCCGAAGCATGGAGCTCCACTCCGTTCGCTGGATCCATCCACCGCTGCCCTGAACTGAACTCCCCACGCCGAGATTCGGTGCTGCCCCACCGTCTTTGACCTTCCTCTGCGTGCCCGCAAGGTCCACCGCCGCCTACGTCCGCGCCAATCTCATTGCTGTTCAGACGACGCCACCAGGAGTCGCCGCCCGCCAAGTCCTCATTGGGCGAACTCGTCCCCAAGTCCCGCAGCCGCTGATGCCGTCGCGTCTTCTTCCCCTACGCTGCTCGAGTGTGAGCCATGCCCGGCGCTCAAGCCCGTGCTGCACCTCTGCTTCGTTCGGGCAGAGGTCGACGCCTCTGCCTTGACCGCTCGCCCCCTCTGCTTCGTGCGCTGGCCCGCGGCCCCTTCGCCAGATCGAGAGGCCCAGCGCATGCGTCCAGCCGGCCTGGCCAGTTTTGGCCCGATGTGAGCCCTGCCCAAAAACCCCGCCATCTGCACTGTTTGGCCTTTGTCTTAGATTCGGCCTTCTGTTTTTTTCTATCAACGAATTTCCTAATTATTCAGAGACTGCAGTTTTTTAGAAAACCCCTTAATGTTCATGCATCAATATTTCTCAAACCATGCATCAAAATTAAACAAACTATATATGTAAAATGCTTAGAATTCCATCTAGTTTCATAATATGCTGCTTTCATGCATGTTTAAAATGTTTAAAATGTGGTTTGATAAAATTTGCTCATATGACATGTTAAAATGTTTTATTCCATAACTAAATAACCGTACCTCTGAATTTAATAAACTTTATATGTAAATGGGGTAGAAAAATGCATAGATTGACATGGTGCACTTTACTTCCCTGTTTAACAACATTAAAGTGGTGTTTTAGTCAGAACAGTACCAACTTTGACATATGCATATGGGGATTTTCCAGAATTGTTGTTTGTAACTTCTGGCCTCATTTAAACTTGCCTAGATAGGTAGTTTCATTATGCTTCACCTCTTGCCATGTTTAACAACATTTAATATGGTTGGGTACATAAACAAGAGAGAACCAAATAATCGAATGTGGTGCTTCGTCAATATGCAACTTGTTGCATATTGAGCTCCACTTAATTTTTAGTGTTGTTTGTTGCACTTTGCCATGCCATGCATCTTTAAACCGGACATGCATCATACTTGATTATGCATCATGCCATGTTTATGTGATGGGTGTTTACCATGTTGTTTGCTTCTTTCCGGTTGTACTTCTTCTCGATAGTTCCGGTTACGTTGCATTTGTGAGGATCCGTTCGACTACGTCCGTGTGTCTTCTTCATGGACTTGATCTTCTTCCTAGCGGGATTTCAGGCAAGATGACCATTACCCTCGATATCACTTCTATCTTTGCTTGCTAGTTGTTCGCTCTATCGCTATGTTGCGCTACCTACCACTTGTTTATCATGCCTCCCATATTGCCATGTCAAGCCTCTAACCCACCTTCCTAGCAAACCATTGTTTGGCTATGTTACCGCATTTGCTCAGCCCCTCTTATAGCGTTGTTAGTTGCAGGTGAAGTTGAAGATTGTTCCATGTTGGACCATGATGATTTTGGGATATCACAATATCTCTTATTTAATTAATGCATCTATATACTTGGTAAAGGATGGAAGGCTCAGCCTTATGCCTGGTGTTTTGTTCCACTCTTGCCGCCCTAGTTTCCGTCATACCGGTGTTATGTTCCTTGATTTTGCGTTCCTTACACGGTTGGGGTTATGGGACCCCCTTGACAGTTCGCTTTGAATAAAACTCCTCCGGCAAGGCCCAACCTTGGTTTTACATTTGCCTCACCCAAGCCTTTTTCCCTTGGGTTTCCGGAGCCCGAGGGTCATCTTTATTTACACCCCCGGGCCAGTGCTCCTCTGAGTGTTGGTCCAAACTAGAGCATCGTGCGGGACCGTCCCTTGGCAACTTGGGTTATGTTGGTACTTGAACGCTTAGCTTATCCGGTGTGCCCTGAGAACGAGATATGTGCAGCTCCTATCGGGATTTGTCGGCACAGACGGGTGGTCTTGCTGGTCTTGTTTTACCATTGTCAAAATGTCTTGCAACCGGGATTCCGAGACTGATCGGGTCTTTCCGGGAGAAGAATATCCTTCGTTGATCGTGAGAGCTTGTGATGGGCTAAGTTGGGACACCCCTGCAGGGTATAAACTTTCGAAAGCCGTGCACGCGGTTATGTGGCAGATGAGAATTTGTTAATGTCCGGTTGTAGAGAACTTGACACTTGACTTAAATTAAATACATCAATTGCGTGTGTAGTCGTGATGGTCTCTTTTCGGCGGAGTCCGGGAAGTGAACACGATTTTGGGTTATGCTTGAACGTAAGTAGTTTCAGGATCACTGCTTGATCACTTCTAGCTTCTCGACCGTTGCTTCTCTTCTCGCTCTTATTTGCGTATGTTAGCCACCATATTTGCTTAGTGCTTGCTGCAGCTCCACCTCTTTACCCTATCCTACCCATAAGCTTAAATAGTCTTGATCTCACGGGTTTTGAGATTGCTGAGTCCTCGTGACTCACATATACTACCAAACAGTTGCAGGTGCCGATGATACCAGTGCAGGTCATGCATCCGAGCTCAAGTGGGAGTTTGACGAGGACCTTATTCATTACTATGTTTTGTTTCCTGATGATCAGTAGTTGTGCCCAGTTGGGACGATCGGGGATCTAGCATTTGGGGTTATCTTCTTTTCATTTGGTTTTGACCGTAGTCGGTCTATGTGTGTACTCTGAATGACGTATGTTTAATTAATGTATTGTGTGAAGTGGCAATTGTAAGCCAACTCTTTATCGGATTGTGTGAAGATGACCCTTCTTGCGACAAAACCACCATGCGGCTATGCCTCTAAGTCATGCCTCGACACGTGGGAGATATAGCCGCATCGTGGGTGTTACATGTGGTGTGATTTAGGATTTGTAGATGATTTTTAATCGTTGGGAAACATGTGTGTTGTTGATATGTATCTGTATTGTAAATCATGCTTCCGTAGGAATTTGTATGTACATATGAAAAAAATACTCACATATGAAATTATATTAGATGATTGTTTAAATTCCTTTTAGTACCTGTGTATGATTGTTGAGATGAATACATATGATATAATGCTCGCATATAAAATAATGCATAGGAAGTATGGTAGTTTGCTCATATTTGGTTAGAAACCAAAACGATGCTCACGCATGAAATAATGCTCATATATGTCTCATTGTTTGAAATATGTAGGATGGTGTGGATTCTCGATGATTACTATTATGTTGAACACCGGGACTACTTGATTACGGAGAAGAAGATGGTAATAAGCATACTAGTTGGTACTTCATAATCTGTGTTTAGTTTGAATGTATATGTCGTAGTACTCTCACTTGTATATTTGCAGAAGCTTTTAGCCTAACCTCAACATAACAAAAACCATAACCCTAACCATAACATACTAAGAAGGCTAACCCTAACAAAATGTTAAACAATCATCTCATATTTCCATACACATTTCAAAATCCGTGAAGAACTAGGGTTTGCCTAAACTTGCTAGACTTGAGAAAATGTGAGCATTTTTTAATGAAAAGGAGGGGATCAGAGGAGATTACCTTGAGAGAGGGACTGGGGTAAAAATCCACGAAGAAAACCATCATATCTGCTCGATTTGGGGACGGGTTTGAGACGGAGAGAGAGAGGAAACTGTGGCCACCGCCTCTCTGTTTGAATTCTCTTAGGGTGTGTGGGGGCTGGGCTAGGGATGGCCGGTCCACGGCGGTTAGTAAGTCAATGTGTAGCGCCTTTGGGCTAGGCACTAATTAACCAAGGTGGGGCCCGATCTGGCCCCGGGGTGCCATGCTGGTGAGGCGTATAGCGAGTGTAGTGTAGCGCCGATGTTTCGGGCGCTACCAGAAAGGGTTAGCTAGGTGAAATAGTTTCGCCCACAGTTGATAGTTCCTTTTGTGAATTTTTTCGCCTCCAGGTCTTTTTTATCCATTTTGCCAAGCTGGCGACCCTCTGGCTATCGATTCAAAAGATAGTTGTCACACTAAGAAAAGGTGTCCTACACGGTTTGACTTTCGACCATTTTCTGGCTGCTTTGGTTGGGACTTGGGAGCTCAAAAATGAATGACTCCCCTACCTCGGCTAAGATCCAGACCAATAAATGATGATGACGGTGGGGATCTCATATTAGAACACGTCAGTAGCCGGCGCATCAAACCGGCCTCAAACACATCTAGGCGGATGGGCCGATCACTAACCGGTAATTAAACCCAACACATCTGGGCGCGTGAAACCGGACTCAAATGCCCGGGCTGTTCGGCGCCCCTCTGATACATCTTTAGTGTATCTATAATTTTTGATTGTTTCATGCTATTATATTATCAATTTTAGATACTTTATGTGCAATTTTATATCATTTTTGGGGACTAACCTATTAACCTAGTGCCCAGTGCCAATTGCTATTTTCTGCATGTTTTTGCTTTTACAGAAAATCAATATCAAACGAAGTCCAAACACGATGAATTTTTACAGTGATTTTTTTAGGACCGGAAGGGGCCCTAAAAGGTTGAGGAGGAGGCTAGAAGAGTTACGAGAGAGCCACAAGCTCACACGGCGCGCCCCGAGGGGGGCGCGCCACCTGAGCTTGTGGGTCCCACGCAGCTCCATTTGACCTAATTCCAACTCTATAAATTTCCATAAATCCCCAAACCAATAGAGAGCCACCCGAAACAACTTTTTCGTCACCGCAACTTCTGTTCTTCCAAGATCCCATCTGGAGGCCTTTTCTGGTACTCTGGCGTAGGGGGAATTGATCACAAAGGGCTTCTACATCATCCTTGTTGCACCTCCAATGATGTCTGAGTAGTTTACCAAATACCTATAGGTCCATAGTGATTAGCTAGATGGCTTCTTATCTCTCTCTCTCTCTCTCTCTCTCCAATTTTCAATACAAGTTCTCCTTGGAGATTTATTCGATATAACATTCTTTTGCAGTGTGTTTGTTGGGATCTGATGAATTTTGGGTTTATGATCAAATTATTCATTGAAAGTAATTGAGTATTTACTAAACTTTACTATGCATGATTATTATAGTTTTGTATTTCTCTCCGATCTATCTGTTTGGTTTAGCCAACTAGATTTATTTATCTTGATGGGAGAGGTGCTTTCTAGTGGGTTCAATCTTGCGGTGTCCTCACCTCGTGATGTAAGGGGTAGCAAGGTACGATTTGTATTGTTGCTACTAAGGGTAAACCGACGGGTTTAATCATATTGTTTGCTTCTATTACATCTATATTATGCCATCATACTTCATGCATTACTCTGTTTGTTATGAAATTAATATGTAGAGAGGCAAGCATATAAGCGCCACGAAGTGGAGTAATAGTAGTAGATGCGGAATTGTTTTGGTCTAGTTGTCACAGACGTAATGCCTATATACATGATCATTCCCATGAATAACGTCATAAGTATGCGCTTTTCTATCAATTGTGATGACGACATCAATACCATAGTTACACCCACCACCCCTGCTACTATACATACTGGACCAATTACTAGAGCTCGGGCACACCAACTAAATTATCAAGCACTTTCATTTCTTGGGAATAATCTAATGTTCATGAGAATATGATGTTGCCTAAAATAGATACATTTGTATTGATTATTAATGAAGGGGCTAGGCATGGACAAGAGGGATGAACACTGGAGCAGGATCAAGCATTGAGATGAAGGCACACGCGAAAGGAACCAGAATGGTGTTTTTAATGGAGTTTTCAGCACTTTGAAGCCTCCATGATGACATACAAGGACATGGACAAAATATACAAGATGCCCTTCATAAATTTCGTCCATAGCTTATTATAGGTGATGCGCCACCTTAGTTTTGGGCCAGGCCCATGTAATTTTGAAGTACTACTTCATAGTCTGGTTTTAGAGTCCGTATTGTAGGGGAAACGACTCAGGAGATGTTTTAGTCCCACCTTGCCAAAGGTGGACGAAATCCCCTTTCATTTTCCCTTATAAATACAACCCTTAAGGCACCGTTTAGACTTGGGTTTTGTTTAGATTAAAATCCGCCGTAGCTGCAACTCGCATCATTCGTTTGTGTTCAACAACCGGCCAAGACGTCATAGAACCCCACTTGATCAATAAAGATTTCATTTTATATTCGCAATATCCAGATTTCAATCTCAGTTTCTTGCTTGTTCTTCATTTGCTTGCAGGAAATAGACCCTCGTGGTCGAGTTGATCGTGCTCGGCATGGTCGAGTTACCTCTCGAATTGGTTTAGCGATTTGCTAAGGCGCGACGTCTTAGCACGTTCGTTGTCGGACCGTCAAAATTGACTTCCACCAAAAACTATACCAACCTCTCGTTGAAACATCGGGACACCCTAGCCTCTATCAAGTGGTATCAGGTTTCCAGGTTACTCGGAGAGACTTTCCAATTTTTCGTAGTTTAGATCGCATCTGTTCTTCACACCTACAGTCCACGAAAAAGACACAAAAAATAGGGTTAGATCATCATATCTGAACCAATCAAAGCCTTTTGCAATTTTCTTTTTGGTGTTTTGCATTGTTGAATTTGCAGTTGCATCATCGTCTTGAGTTGCTGGTCTTAGCGTCTAGTTCCCTTAGAGTTTCACGCTCTGGTCACAGGTTTTCATGCCGCTACCGCATCATCTTCATCGTCGCTGCCATATAGCATTGATACGTCTCCAATGTATCTGTAATTTTTTATTGTTCCATGCTATTATAGAATCAATCTTGGATGTTTTATATGCAATTATATATCATTTTTGGGACTAACCTATTAACCTAGTGCCTAGTGCCGATTCTTGTTTTTTGCTTGTTTTGGCTTTTCGAAAATCAATATCAAACAGAGTCATATTAGCGAAAAAACTTTGGATTAATTTTTATAGACTAGAAGGGACCCTCGGAGGTTCGGGAGAAGACGGACAAGCCACGAGGGGCGACAAGCTCGCTAGGCATGCCCCTAGGCTCGTGGGCCCCTCGTGGAACATCTTGACCTAATTCTAGTCCCAAATATTCCCAATACATCAGAGAGCCACCTGAAATACTTTTTCCGCTGTCGCAAGTTTCTATTCTTCCGTGAGCCCATCTGGAGGCCTTTTCCGGCACCTTGCCAGAGGGGGAATCGATCACGGAGGGCTTCTACAACATCCTTGATACCCTTTTGATGATGCCTGGGTAGTTTACCACAGACCTACGGGTCCATAGGTAGTAGCTAGATGGCTTCTTCTCTCTCTTTGATCTTTAATACAATGTTCTCCGTGATGTTCTTGAAGTTCTATTTGATGTAATCTTCTTTTGCGATGTGTTTGTTGGGATCCGATGAATTGTGGGTTTATGATCAAATTATTCATGAATATTAACTGAGTCTTCTCTGAATTGTTTTGTGCATGATTATTATAGCATTGTATTTCTCTCCGATCTATCCGTTTAGTTTGGCCAACTAGATTGATTTTTCTTGCAATGGGAGAGGTTCTTTGTGATGGGTTCAATCTTGTGGTTCTCAATCCCAGTGACAAAAAGGGACATGACACGTATTTGTATTGTTTCCGTTAAGGATAAAAAGATGGGGTTTATTCATATTGCTTGGGTTTACTTTGTCTACATCATGTCATCTTGCTTAAGGCGTTACTCTGTTTTCATTAACTTAATACCCTAGATGCATGCTGGAGAGCGGTCGATGGGTGGAGTAAGAGTAGTAGATGCAGGCAGGAGTCGGTCTACTTGTCTCGGACGTGATGCCTATATACATGATCATTGCCTTGAAATATCAGCATAACTATGCGCTTTTCTATCAATTGCCAACAATAATTTGCTCACCCACCATACTTTATGTGCTCAAGAGAGAAGCCTCTAGTGAAAACTATGGTCCTTGTGTCTACTTTTATCATGTATAAAATCCAAAAATATCTTGTTGCACTTTTATTTAATTCTATTTTATTTTGCAATTTATTTATTTGCCTACCATTACGAGATTTGGTCCTTGCAAATAATTGCCGATGGGATTGACAACCCCCTTGTTTGTGTTGGGTGTAAGTATTTGCTTCTATGTGTGCATGTGCTACTAACGAGGTTCTGTGTGGTTCTCCTACTGGATTGATAACCTTGGTTCTTAATTGAGGGAAATACTTATCTCTATTGTACTGCTTCATCCTCTCCTCCTCGAGGAAATCCCAACGCAGCTCACAAGTAGCAGGAAGAATTTCTGGCGCCGTTGCCGGGGAGACATCACAAAAATCTAGCAAGTACCTTCGCATAAACTATGATCTACTTGCTCTTATCTTTCTTTGCCTTTGCCTCTCATTTTCATCTCCCCCACTTCTATTTTTTTTTTATGAAAACACGAAAATATTTTTATTTTCTCGTTTGCTTCCTCCATCGTTATTGCTAGTTCTTCACTTGTTGCTTGTACCCCCGAGAATTAAGTGCTTAATTTTAAATAAAGGGGAGGAGAAAGTTTAAAAGATGCTTGGTATAGGATTTGCGATGCTCAAAATAGATCAATTCATAAGCAATCCACTACCGTTCTTCTTCGCAATTTCTATGTGGATGTTACTACTTGGTATAGATTTGTGCTTGACACTATTTCTGGAGGGAATTTCTTGGGTAGTCGCACTATGCATGCTTTCAATGCCATGGGAAATTTAGTAGTATCACCACCTATTACTATTAATGAAACAACATTGATGTTAGAACATGTTATGCAAAGATTGGAAGCTATTGAAAATAAAATACCTACCATAGAACATATTGAGAATTTAGATAAAAAGGTTCATAATCATATTACTTAATTTGGATCAAAGGTAGGAACTACTTTGAAAGTACTAAAGGAGAAGGAACCAATAATTAATGAGAGGATAGAGCAAAGTCCCGCTCGGACTGATAAGTTGGAAGAAGTTATTAATAATTTGGGTTCCACTTTTTCTTCCGTTAAAAACATTGAAAGGACTCCTAATAAGAATTGCAAGTTTATGTATGTTCCTAAGAAAAATGGTACCACATCTACTACTTAATGGGAGTGAGGATCTTAAAATGATTAGTGTTCATCCCGACTTCATTGATTTAATAAAGGAACCCATCTATGAGAATAAATTCCTCAACTTTGTCCCTAGGAGTGTGATATTTAAAAATATTAATGCTAAGCCTCCTAGGAAGCATGGTTGTGTAATTGAGGAATTGGAAATTAAGGATGACAAACACTTGAAACTATGCCTTACGCCTAGCTTGGGGCGTAAAACAATAGCGCTTGTTGGGAGGCAACCCAATAGTTATCTTTATTTTCCCTTTTTGTTTTCCATTTTTGAGTGTGCACACAATTATGCTACTATTATGGTTGTGTTTTTGTGTTTAAATTAGTGTTTGTGCCAAGTAAAGCTTTTGGGATGATTTGGTTGATAGTTGATTTGATTACGTGAAAAAACAGAAACGTTTGCGTAGTAGCAGAATTGTTTAAATTCACTGGAACGTGATAAAATTCTGAAGTTTTTACACATGATTGATATACAAATTGCACACGTTTTCCGAAAGTTTCAGATTTTTGGAGTTACAAAAGTATAGTAATTGTTCGGATCATTACAGACTGTTCTGCTTTTTATCAAATTCTATTTTCATTGCATAGTTTGCTTGTTTTAATGAATATATGGATTGTATCAGGGGGTATAAGTCATGGAGAAGTTAGAATACTGTCATTATTATGCAAAAATAAAGTATGAATGGGTTGACAACAATACCTAAAGTTTATGATTTGCTTGTTATACTAACGGAGCTCACGAGGTTTTTGTTGTGTTTTGTGTGCTGAACTTTTCAAGTTTTGGGTGAGATCACGATGGATGAAGGAATAATGAGCGGAAAGACCCTAAGCTTGGGGATTCCTGAGGCACCCCAAGTCAATATTCAAGGACAACCAAGCATCTAAGCTTGGGGATGCCCCGGAAGGCATCCCCTCTTTCTTCTACCAACCATCAGTATATTACTTGGAGCTATATTTTTATTCATCACATGCTATGAGTTTTGCTTGGAGCCTCATGTATTATATGAGTCTTTGCTTTGTTTGCTTTTTAGTTTGCCACAATTATCTTTGCCGCACACACCTTTTGAGAGGGAAAAACATTTATTCATGATTTTTTTAGAGTACTCTATGTGCTTCACTTATATCTTTTGAGCTAGGCAGTTGCTCTAGTGCTTCACTTATATCTTTTAGAGCACGGTGGTGGTTATATTTTTAAAGAAATAGTTGCACTCTAATGCTTCACTTATATCATTCTGAGAGTTTAATAGACAGTGATGGCAATATGCATGGGTTATGAAATTGGTCCTAATAGGATAGGCATTCAATAGGGATATAATAAAAACTTTCATGTAGATCACTGTATATGATAAGTTTGATTCCTCGCAGTAGTTTTGAGATATAGAGATGGTGATATGTGGGTTGTAATAGTGAGTAATTGTGGTTTAGTAAGAATATTAGTGGTAAGGTTTGTGATTCCCGAAGCATGAACATATAGTCTCTAGTTATGCTAAGAAGTTGGAGCATGATTTATTATTGAGTGTCTTCCTTTGCGTGAAGGTCGGGGGCGCGAGATGGTTAACTCCTGCCAACCTCCCCCTAGGGGCATGCGTTGTAGTACTTTGCTTCGAGGGCTAATGGACTTTCGCAATAAGTATGCAAGTTCTTTATGACTAATGTGAGTCCATCGATTATCGCACTCTCACCTCTATGCAATTTGCTAGCCTCTTCGACACTGTGCATTGCCCTTTCTCACCTTGAGATGTGGTGGAAACTTCATCGGTGCATCCAAACCCCATGATATGATACACTCTATCACACATAAGCCTCCTTATATCTTCCTCTAAACATACACCATACCTACCTATTATATGGCATTTCCATAGCCATTCCAAGATATATTGCCATGCAACTTCCACCGTTCCGTTATTATGGAACACATCATATAGCTCATATAGTATTTGTGGCTCAGCCACCGTTCATCAAATTTTTTATACATGTTACGTTAGATCATTGCACATCCTGGTGCACTGCCAGAGGCATTCATATAGAGTCATATTTTGTTCTAGTATCGAGTTGTAATCACTAGTACAACGAGCTCCTAAACAAACGGTTTAAAACCCCTTTCCGCGACGACATTTGAAACTGTCGCCAAGTGAGTGTGGGTGATAGGGGGGTCCTTCCCACGCGACCCAGAAACCGTCGGGGATATGCCCTCCTGGCACACACGTTCGGCAAAATGAGGTCGTGTGAGATCGGCGAGCGCTCAAATACGGATATACGTACAGTAGAGCTAAAAAATACAATTATACGACGAAATTGTTTCCGATCGCAAGTACATCCCACACAGTCAGTCCCCGCTAAACGTTCCGTTTGTATGTACATACCACACAGTCGCTCGAAGGAAAACGTTTCAGTTCATAGGTACATCACACAAAATTTTTCCCGTTAAATCGCTTGCATTATTGAATATATCACACATGGTCCATGGAAGAAACTGTGTGGCAAAGGCTATCCGTCACACACAGTTTTCATGTGGTAAACGTTTGCGCAAGGTGGCCTAACGCAAACAGTTTTCAAGAGAAAGTCGTGTGTGATTGTTCATTGATCCAACATGGTTTATTCCTAAAACCGTGTGCGTTGCCTGAGGTCATCGCCCATGGTATCTTTTTAACAATCGTTTCCAATAGAAAAACCCAATTAGCAGGCTAATTCGCCACTAGCAGGCTAATTATCTGATTATTCATAATCCATTTTTTAATCTAATTGACAATTCATATTAAGCACACAAAATATTTCATTTTCATAACTAAAATACATCAGAGTACAAAATCATATAGCTTCAGCACTCAGCTACCCCATTACACAACTACACCAGGACCAAGTTTCACATGCAACATCTATAACCTTTTGAAATTAGCATCATAGACGGTACATAGACAGATGTATCTCATCTGGAAAACTGCTGAAGGTAAAGCGAATATTGAGCCTTCATTGATGTTGAAGGTCTTTGTAACTTTAGGCGGTGCATGTGGATGATTGACCGTCCATCCTTCGTCCTCTTCAGAACACTTCAATATTGAACCGTGGGTGTTGTATGAATACCTTCCTCACCTCGACCATACAGGTGGTTTGAGAGGTAATCATCGGTGAACTGCTTTGGAAAGGCCTGAAAACAAGGGCGTGCATAAATATTTTCTCTATATTGGAAATGAGGCAAAGGAATAAAAAAGGCAAGGTATAATAGTTAGTACCATCCTGTAGTGAACTGATGTCTTCTTCATTGTGCGAGACAAAGATCTTGTTGTTTTTGTCGCTAATTTCTTTATCCTAACAATCTTTACGAGTTTCTCGACTTGGTGATATTCATGGACAACTCATTTCCCCATATGCAAAAGGGTGAACAGTGGGTCAAAACCTCGACGGCAGGACCTACATGTGCAAGACCAAATTGTTAAAACCAAAGTATTAGAATGGTTCTGCAATTGCACAATAATGTGCTATTAGACAACGGACCATGCACGTGCTAACCTCGATTCTAAACCTCGGTGCTTCCCATTGTTTCCTGCAACACATATAAGGTAGTTAGTCATCGAGGTTAAGTAAGGGTTCGCATGCTATCAGTAAAATATATTGATGAAAAATAATCACATTGCAGATTCATCAGATTAATTCAAGCCACAGGGAAAACCCATTTATCCAAATCAAGCATGATTAAGAACTAGGAAATATAGCACTTGTATATGTTTCTCATGTATTAAGTGCAGCCAAATTCGATTTATTCCTCACATGCACAACAATACGAAATTCTACTCACGACAATTGGACATCGCATTGCAGAATTGAACCAAGCAGTTAACTAAACACCACAACAAATGAACCAAACATTAACTGAGAACCACATTGGACAATATAACATACTCCTAATAGAAGATCAGACAGTTAACCAAACAGTTAACTACATCCAATTGGAGAAATTGTATTTGTTTCTATTGTATTTACTACAGCCAAATTCAATTTATTCCTCACATGGTATACAATAACAGAATGCAACCACAATTTTGTAAAGATAAATTGATTTATTTCTCACATGGAAGACAATACAAAATTGCAGCTGAAGAATTGAACATCACATTTGCAGAATTGAACCAAGCAGTTAATCGAAGGCGACAACTAATTAACAAAATAGTTAATAAGTGAGCACCCCACTGCACGACATATAGAACATATACACTAGAGCAACAGATTGCATGGTAAAATTAGATAGCACAATTCACTAGAATTTGTGAAGGAAAGGCAGGAGCAGCACACGCAATGTGTAAACCGAGCATGCATAACCAGCGTAGCTAGCAAATGGCAAGGTGCTCCTTCATGATCTGGGGGTCAGCACGAATGGCAGCCATCGTGACATCATCTGCGTGTGCAGCCGCGATTTGCTTCTCCGCTGTCAAATGCTCCTTGAGGTCCTGGCTATACTGCGTGCACCATGGCTTAGGCTGGCGCTTATTTGGTGGAGGGGTCGGTGATTTGGGTGGAAGGTGTCACGCTCACGCCGGCGGTAGGGGCATGTGGAATGTGGAAGGAAGAGGAGGATGGGGGTCGGGTGTGGATTACCTGCCTGGATAGGCGAGGCCGAGGAGCGTGAAGGAGGGTCGTCGGCGAGGAGGCGGCGGCGCTGCAAGCAAGGAGTGAAGGTTACAACTTGGAAAGGAAGGCGGAAAGAGGGGAAATGTGGCTTTTGGTAAGGGGGAGGGGCTGGGGAGGTAGATATTTCATGAAGCCGAAATTTGGAATCACTTCACCAAAAATCTGGCGCAAAGTGTCATGACACGGTCCCTTATTCGAACTATGTACAATATGTGGACATCACAAACGATTCAGATAGCTTAACCCGTGTGTGATGAGTTTGAACGTCAAAATTTTTGGTTTGAATTTCCATGGTTACAGTGGTCATCCACGTCATTGTATAATTTGGGTACACAAAGGAGACTACAACACACCTACACTTCTTAATCGAGCAAATTCAGCAATTAAACAGAGCTAGCTGACCTAAACATTACTCTAACAAATTAAAGACCGGCGCTCTTAATTAAACAAAACAAAGATTACTACTACGGCTGGTGCTCGTCGATCTCCGCCGCCGCCTCCATGTCCAGCTCTCGCCCGACCGTCTCCTGGGGAAGGGGCTCCATGGCATCCATCACACCATTCTCGGCAAGCATCTCGCCATCCGTGTCCGCCATCTCTTTGGAAAAGGCCGCCACAAGCTGGGCATGGCGAACGCCATCTGGGCTCTAGCGGGCTCGATCGTGTCAAGGTATGACGCGCAGAAACGGACGGCTGTTTGAACTCTCTCATTGATTGCCAGCTCTTTGGCCATGGGTTGCCGACCGTTGTCGGAGAAGCTTCGTTCGATTTGTTCGGTGACCGCCACGAGCTGGGCGTGGACGACCTCGACATGGTAGTGGGCAGGCTCCATCGAGGCTAAGCCGCCGTTATGAACGGACAGCTGTTGTGCCGCTCTCGCGATTGCTATCCCCGAGGCGAATCTTTGTTGCCGCCGCCGAGAAGCAACACGCCATTTGGGCTGCCTTGGCCGCCCGGACGCAGACTGCGGTTGCCCTCACGAAGCTTGTTAGCACACGCCTGGCGGCTGCGGCCACGCCCTCACCGGAGTGGGCCGCCGAAGTTGCCCTCACGAGTGGGTCCACGTCCCCATCTTTCACCGGCGACGAAAGAACAGTGAAATGATATTTGGGGAGTGAGCTAGTGTGCTTGACACGCCGGCTGTGGACTGTAGCCGACGCACCTTCTCTCGTAAGCCATGGGCGTACTATACACCGACGGTGCTCCAAGATATTTTGTGCTGCATCTCACATGGTTGGTGATAATAAACTGTGTGCGATCTACTTGATTTACCGTCTTGATCATTTGAATTACGTACTGGGGTCACAACTACAAAGGATAGTGTTTGAATTTTTAGAACTTTTATCTGTAGTGAACATGCAACTGTAGGTGTGTCGTCAAAAAATTGGAATGATTCAGGGTTCGTTTGTACATTTTTATACATTAACTGGGTTTTCCAGGCATTTTATGCGCATAATTCAAATTTGAACTACATGCACATGCTCTAGTGCATAGAAACTTACTGAAAAATCAAATATGTGTCCTTGGTTGCATGCTTAGGTCCCATGCAAGAAATGGGAATGAATTTCAAACACCCTGCCACCATCACTTGGCCACAAACATTGAGATGCTTGGTTTTTAAATTCTAGTAAATCCAAAATTAAATGAAATTTATGAAACTTGGCATGCTATCATGTAGCGGCATCAACATGTCATGGTACAATTTTTTGTCTCATTTGGGGCAGGTTTGGGTATAATCTTCTCACAGACCAGAGCTTCTCACAACAAGCGTGATGGTTTCGGTAGGGAACGTGCCAACTTTGGGGACTAAACGGTATCCGTTACCTCTTATTGCTTTCAAAAAATTTCGAGTGGTCAACATAGAATAATAGGAGTATTGTGTGATTTTTTGTGATTTTTTGGGGTTCGTTTGGACATTTGTATGCATTAACTGAGTTTTCAATGCATTTATGTGCACAATTCAAATTTGAACTACATGCAAATGCTCCAGTGCATATAAATTGGTAGAAAAATCAAATTTGTGTCCTTGTGTGCATGCTTAGGTCCCATGGAAGAAATGGGAATGAATTTGAAACACCAGGGCACCGTTGATTGCCGGCAAAACATTGAGAACCATTGTTTTTAAATTCTAGTAAATCCAAAACTCGTCTGAAATTCATGAAACTTGGCATGCTATCATGGAGCAGCATCAACATGCCATGGTACAAATTTTGTCCCATTTGGGGAAGGTTTGGGTATATGCTTCTCACAAACCGGAGCTTCTCACAACAAGCATGATGGTTTTCGGTAGGGAACGTCCCACCTTTGGGGACGACACGATATCCATTGCCTCTTATTGCTTTCAATTTTTTTCTCATGTCAACATAGAACAACAGGAGTGTTGTGTGAATTTTTGTGATTTTTCGGGGTTTGTTTGGATATTTTAATGCATTAACTGAGTTTAAAATGCATTTTGTGCATAATTCAAATTTGAACTACATGCACATGCTCCAAAGGCATATAAACTGGTTGAAAATCAAATCTCGTCCTCGGTGCATGCTTACGTCCCATGCAAGAAATGGGAATGAATTTGAACACCGTGGCACCGTTGATTGCCGCAAAACATTGAGATGCCTGGTTTTAAATTCTAGTAAATCCAAAACTCGTCTGAAATTCATGAAACTTGGCATGCTATCATGGAGCGGCATCAACATGCCGTGGTACAAATTTTGTCCCATTTGGGGCAGGTTTGGGTATATGCTTCTCACAAACCAGAGCTTCTCACAACAAGCATGATGGTTTTTGGTAGGGAACGTCCCACCTTTGGGGACGAAAGGATATCCATTGCCTCTTATTGCTTTCAATTTTCTTTATCGTGTCAACATAGAACAACAGGAGTGTTGTGTGAATTTTTGTGATTTTCGGGGTTCGTTTGGACATTTTTATGCATTAACTAAGTTTTCAATGCATTTATGTGCATAATTCAAATTTGAACTACATGCACATACTCCAGTGCATATAAATTGGTGGAAAAATCAAATATGTGTCCTTGGGTGCTTGCTTAGGTCCCATGCAAGGAATGGGAATGAATTTCAAACACCGGGCACCGTTGATTGCCGCAAAACATTGAGATGTCTGGTTTTTAAATTCTAGTAAATCCAAAACTCGTCTGAAATTCATGAAACTTGGCATGCTATCATGGAGCGGCATCAACATACCGTGGTACAAATTTTGTCCCATTTGGGGCAGGTTTTGGTATATGCTTCTCACGAACCGGAGCTTCTCACAACAAGCATGATGGTTTCGGTGAGGGAGCGTCTCACCTTTGGGGACGAAACGATATCCATTGCCTCTTATTGCTTTCAATTTTTTTTCTCGTGTCAACGTAGAACAACAGGAGTGTTGTGTGAATTTTTGTGATTTTTCGGTGTTCGTTTGGACATTTTTATGCATTAACTGAGTTTCATTGCATTTATGTGCATAATTCAAATTTGAACTACATGCACATGCTCCAGTGCATATAAATTGGTTGAAAAATCAAATATGTGTCCTTGGGTGCATGCTTAGGTCCCATGCAAGAAATGGGCATGAGTTTCAAACACCAGGGCACCGTTGATTGCCGGCAAAACATTGAGATGCCTGGTTTTTAAATTCTAGTAAATCCAAAATTCTATTAACCATTCATGTGATGCCACGTGTCTTGGTTTTAATGGCTGTAGGAGGTGCCGTGCGGACAGCTGCTTGACCTTGACTGAACAGGAGGCGTGCGAGTGCCGTCCGGTGAGCAGGCTGACCGAGAGGCGTGCAAGCTGTCCTCGAGTCTTGTGAGCTCACGGGAAGCGTCTGAGCTGTCGTTACGCTGCAGTGCTCACTGGGAAGCGAGTCCTTTGATTTCCATGGCCGCCCGCCTTGCTCGCGTCCTCTCCATTAATGGCGCCCAAGCCACAGTTTAATTCACTTTTTAAATATAAAAAACTCATCGCAAACGTTTTAGTTAGAACACCCGTATGCAAACCGACAGCTTGCCCAGGAAGCCAAGAGAAAATGTGCCATGCAGGAATTTTGCAGCTCTTGATCGCAAACGATTTTGATAGAACACCCCTATGCAAAGTGAGAGCAGCGCAGGATTTGTGCATCCCTTCAACGCAAACGGTTGTTCTGGATGACCCGTGTGTGACCACGTACAAACAATTTGGTAAGATCTGCCGGAGGGGCTTTGTGCTACTTCTGTCAGCCTCTCCTCTGCCAGCGCGCTCAGTAAGAGGCAAAGGAGGAGGAGGAGCCTACCGACGAGCTGGACAAATGCAATACGGTGCCTGCCGCTGCTGCACGTTCAGTGACGCTCGCCAGCTCGAACGCCCACTACCGGTCCAGACGATCCCTCTCGAAGCGGCCGGACTGCTCGTAGATCTCCTGATTCCTCACCTCTCTGTCGGCGTGTGCTGCGGCCACGGCTGCGGTAAGCCTCTTTGCATGCTCGACGAGGCGCTCCTCCTCCTCCTGCAGGAACTCGATGTAGCGCGGAAGGTCATTGACGCATGTGCGGGCCTCCACCTCCGCCCCCTCCTTCGGGCGGCGGTGGCGGAGCGGGTGATGATCCTGGCGGCCGACGGTGGGCTGGCGGCCACGGCGGCCGATGATGGGGTGGCGACCACGACCACCACCTCCCGCCTTCGGGCCGCGGTGGCGGAGCGGGTGATGGCAACGGTGGCCGGCAGTGGGGTGGCGGCCACGACGGCCACCTCCCGCCTTCGGGCCGCGGCGGCGGAGCGGGAGATGGCCCTGGCTTTCAATGGTGGTGTGGCGGCAACAGCGGCCGGCAACAGCTACCGACGGGCAGCGGACGCAGAGCGTGTGGTGGGTGTTCCGCGCACACCCAACAGGGACGCCACACGCACTACACTACCCCGGGGACTGCGTCGCCGCCGCGGTGTAGCCTCCCAGCTGGAGCTGCCTCTGATGGCGGCGGAGTGGCTGAGCGACGACGACGGACCGATGCCATTGGCGATTGTGGGAGAAGCAGACGAGAGAAGCTACAGGGAGGGAGGGGAAAAATGCGACGCAGGACTCGTCGGCTGTGAGGGTTTTTATAGCAGGCCGGTAAGCATTGGGATTTTGGGGGATTTCACCGAGTGGGGCGGGAAGCTTGCGCGGGAACCTGCGAGGTTGCATGGGAACGGGCTCACCGACGATTCATTGGTGCCACCGTTTGGTCAAAAGAACGCCCCAGCGCGCTGCGCAAGCTTGCGTTGTAAGCCGTCTGCGGCAGCAGGGTGACAAGACGTGCGAGAGGAGGACGAGAGGACACGTACACATACAATTAATAAAAAAACGTTTGCAATTTAATTACCTATTATACCACCGTCCTGGTTTATAAGTAGGATTTAACTAATAAAATACGCATGCATGTCGCCATAGATTATATCGTTGGAGTCGTATTTGAACATACTTTCCATGTATCACACACGCAACTCTAATCTGATTCGTGCTTGATGTCTCCGACATCGCTCGCACACTTCGTCTTATTTGCCACGTATCACTGTGCCGTCCTCTGCTCGCGTCCCTCGGCAAGCTCTGCTCGCCGTTAGGCGCCGCGACGCGCTCTGCTCGCGTCCGTCGGCGCGCTTGGCTTGTGGACAGCTTTTCCTTGAGGGACCGTGGAGCGCTCTACTCGCGTCCCTCCGCGCGCGTTCTGCCAGGGGTTGGGCGTGCACACGATCACGTCGGGGGCCCCATATGCATGCGGTTGCGCCGCGCGTGTTGCCACGCGATGCAGTTACGTGCGGCACGATGGAGTTACGCGCTGCAAATTAGAACGCCATCGTGGCTGCCGATATTCCTGGCCGTCTGGCTTCCCCTTTAATTCCCGCGGCCATTATAACCTTAGTCTCTTCAACCTTTCGATCGCGCCCCACAACACAACAAGCACACCCACGATGACACATAGAGAGGGGATGTCCGGCGGCGCTCCAATGGAGTTCGGCGACATAGAGTGGAGACCCACGCGAGGGAGACGGATCTCTCGGTGGTGTACACCATCGACCCGGCCGTGGTGGACGACTACATCAACAGCGTTGAGCAGTTGCTTGCTGGAGAAAAGTACAAGGTGGTCGGCATCGACCTCCAGTACACCGCCGGTCGTCCCGGCATAGATCATAAGGTTGCCATCGCCCAGTTGTGCGTCTGTCATCATGTCCTCCTCTACCACTACTGCATGGCCATAGAGCCTTGCGACCGTTTCAACAGGTTTGTCAACAGCACCACTACAAGTTCGCCACGGTTGATACCAAAGACGATGTAAAAGCGCTTAGTGTTACAGGCTTGGCCTGCAAGAACCTTGTCGAAATCCGTGACCACTACAGGGTCTGGGGCAGCACGAAGCAGGACTCACTGGTCGAACTCGCCTCGGCCATCATCGAACCCTACTACGAAAAGATGAAGCAGGATGCCTAGAGAACAAGTCCTGTATCTTGGCACAAGGCCTGGATGCGGCAACTGGATGAACCTCACCTCAGGTTCGCGGCCAAGAGCGTGTACACATGCTACGAGATGCACATGCGGATCGTTGACATGAGGAAGTGCCTCGTTACCCAAATCGACGTGCCCGGATCGAGCCACAAGAAGAGCAAGCGTCACAAGAAGTAGACGATGATCAGATGATCGTTTATGCTAGTTAATCATGCATGTAATATATAGTCTACTTTATTGGTGTGTGTGGAAATGTCATGTGTGTAGTAGCCACCTATGTAATTATGCATGTAATAGTTTACTTTGGTGTGTGCAAATGCCATGGTTGTAGTAGCCACGTATGTAAGTGGATGTTTAATTTGGTTATGCAAGCATGTCCTTATAAGTGTGTGTATATATATACGTTGTTGTCCTGTATGCAATCCCATCGCACAACACACACGTCTTATTAGCAGCAACCGTCTGTGTTCTTATCGGTCTTCACACACATTTTTTTATTACAGACCTGTTTGCCGCGTATCACACACATCTTGTTAAGTTGAACCGTTTATGTTCTCATGTCTCAACGCAATCAGTTCATCCGAGTGAACCGCATGCCGTATATCGCACACACCTTTGATCCGGCTGACCGTTTCTTTTGTGTTGCCTAATCACAAACAGTTCATCCGAGTGAACCGTATGTTGTGTATCACACACACCTTCATCTGGCTGCCCGTTTCTTTTGTTCCTCCTCATCGCAAACAGTTCATTAAACTGAATCGTATGCCCTTCATCGCACACGCAACTAAAACCTGAACCATGTTTGATGCATCCGTCATCGCAAACGTTTTACACATTTCTGACGGTTTTCATACAACAGCGTTTGTGATTATTGCATCGCACACAGTTTCTCGAAGGGTCTCTGATCGTAGTGTCGCGTTAGCAGCATCCTGCAGTAGTGAATTTTGAGTTGTAAGTAAATAGAAGTATGATGATCTTCATTATTCATTATTAAAGCATTGTCCTAGTGAGGAAACAAAAAAAGAGGCCAAAAAGAGCCCAAAAAAATAGTCCAAAAGAGCCCACCAAAGAAATAATGAGAGAAAAAGAGAGAAGGGGCAATGTTACTATCTTTCTCCACACTTGTGCTTCAAAGTAGCACCATTTTTTGATATAGAGAGTCTCCTATGTAGTCACTTTCATATACTAGTGGGATTTTTCATTATAGAACTTGGCTTGTATATTCTGATGATGGGCTTCCTCAAATGCCCGAGGTCTTCTAGAGCAAGCAAGTTGGATGCAGACCCACTTAGTTTTCATTTTGAGCTTTCATACACTTATATCTCCTAGTGCATTCGTTGCATGGCAATCCGTACTCCTTGCGTTGACATGAATTGATGGGCATCTCCATAGCTCATTGATTAGCCTCGTCGATGTGCATGATCTATACTTTCTGTTAAAAAGTATGAACCAATTGCTTGGCTGACACCGGGGTAGTGCATGATCTATACTTTGTGTTAAGAAGATGGAGCATGACAAGGCTATATGATTTTGTAGGGATAGCGTTCTTTAGCATTTATATTTTGAAAGGCATGATTGTTTGTTGGTATGCCTGAGTATTAATGTCTGTCAAATTATAAACTATTGCTTTGAATCATTCGGATATAAATATTCATACCATAAAAGAAAGATTGCATGATAGACATGTTAGGCAGCATTCCACATCAGAAATTCTATTTTTATCATTTACCTACTCAAGGACGAGCATGAATTAAGCTTGGGGATGGTCGATACGTCTCCAACGTATCTATAATTTTTGATTGCTCCATGCTATTATAGTATCAATATTGGATGTTTTATATGCAATTATATATCATTTTGTGGGACTAACCTAGTGCGACTTGCTATGTTTTGCTTGTTTTTGGCTTATTAGAAAATCAATATCAAACAGAGTCCAAACGGTGAGAAAACTTTGGATTAATTTTTTTGGACCAGAAGGGACCCTCAAAGGTTCGGGAGAAGACCAGACAAGCCACGAGGGAGCAACAAGATCACTAAGCATGCCCCAGGGTGGTGCCCCTGGGCTTGTGGGCCCCTCATGGCACGTCTTGACCTAAATCCACCTAATTCCCAAATATTGCGAATACATCAGAGAGCCACCCGTAATACTTTTTTCGCTGCCGTAAGTTTTCCCGCGGGATTCGATCACAGCGGGCTTCTACATCATCCTTGCTATCCTTACGATGATGCCTGAGTAGTTTACCACAAACCTACAGGTCCATAGGTAGTAGCTAGATGGCTTCTTCTCTCTCTCTTTGATCTTTAATACAATGTTCTCCTTTATGTTCTTGGAGTTCTATCTGATGTAATCTTCTTTTGCGGTGTGTTTGTTGGGATCCGATGAATTGTGGGTTTATGATCAAATTATTCATGAATATTAACAGAGTCTTATCTGAATTCTTTTGTGCATGATTATTATAGCATTGTATTTCTCTCCGATCTATCCGTTTAGTTTGGCCAAGTAGATTAATTTTTCTTGCAATGGGAGATGTGCTTTGTGATGGGTTCAATCTTGCTGTGCTCAATCCCAGTGACAGAAAGGGACATGTCACGTACTTGTATTGTTGCCATTAAGTATAAAAAGCTCGGGTTTATTCATATTGCTTGGGTTTACTTTGTCCACATCATGTCATCTTGCTTAAGGCGTTACGCTGTTTTCATTAACTTAATTCCATAGATGCATGCTGGATAGCGGTCGATGGGTGGAGTAATAGTAGTAGATGCAAGCAGGAGTCGGTCTACTTGTATCGAATGTGATGCCTATATACATGACCATTGCCTTGAATATCGTCATAATTATGCACTTTTATCAATTACCCAACAGTAATTTCTTCACCCACCATACTTTATGTGCTCTAGAGAGAAGCCTCTAGTGAAAACTATGGCCCTAGGGTCTACTTTTATCATATATATAATCCAAAAATACCTTGTTGCACTTTTATTTATTTATATTTTATTTTGATATTTATTTATTTGCCTACCACTACGAGATTTGATCCTTGCAAATAACTACCGAGGGGATTGACAACCCCCTTATTTGTGTTGGTTGCAAGTATTTTCTTTTGTGTGCACATGTGCAACTAATGAGGTTTTGTGTGGTTCTCCTACTGGATTGATAACCTTGGTTCTTAACTGAGGGAAATGCTCATCTCTATTGTACTGCTTCTTCCTCTCCTCTTCGAGGAAATCCCAAAGCAGCTCACAAGTAGCATGCATCACCACATAACTATTGCCAATCCGAGTCCATATACAACCATCAAATATCCGCTGACAATCTGAGTCCACATACAACCATCGCATATCCGCCACCAATCATAGTCCATATACACCACCACATATTTGCCACCATACCACCAATTGGAGTCCACCTCCAACACATATTCGGCACCATCACGCCAATCCAAGTCCACTTCCATCACAGACTTGCCACCAGTCCGTGTTCGACCGCCCGTACATATATCTGCCATGAGTCCGAGTTCCACCAGATTCATCTCCGCCACTAATCCTAGTCTGAGTCCAGTATTTCCTTCTTTGTTGTTGATTTCCAGATCAGGTCATACTATGTGTCGTGATCAAGCCAGACTCCCCAATTTTTGTGTTGTCCGCAGCTGAGAAATAGGTCCAGTTAAAAAAGAGCTAAGTTTGGAAAATTCTCGGTAGGCAGTTTTTAGACCATTTGGAAACTTTTTCGAAAAAAATGTTGAGCAAAAAAAAGAGAGGAAAAAGGTAAAAAAAATAAATAAAAAAGATATTCAGAGTGTGCTTCTCCCTTGTTTACGTGCCGCATCGTGATTTTGTTAGTGTTCTAGGCTCGCGTCTCTAGTACGGTCTAGCCTAGGACCAGCACAGTATCGTCGTTGAGCATTTATTCAACTTTGCATCTTTTAATTGATCATTGCTAAGCCTTTTTGCTACCATATATTAATCCTTCCCAACTCCACATATCATCTACATTATGCATTTGACACCACCTAGTAAACGCTCTATCCAAGCTTTGAGATGTTTTGACAGCAACAGTAGCTAATCACTGCATGCTGCTTGGTAAGAACTAGTAAGAATTTGACATTCGCTTGACGGATTTGTGACTCTCCACCACACCACCACACCACCACTGCCTAGTAGTCTGTAGGATCAAATTCTTGTGTGTTTCTATCGCTGCTAACTACTACAAGATCACAAGCCGACGAGATTGACTAGGAGAACATGACGAACAAGGCGTTGCATGATACTTTTTAGCAAATGATGAGTGGACAGGTGCAAGATGTGCTGAAAAGATTTGAAGAGGCCATGGAGAAGATAGATGGCATTGAGAAGACATTCGAAAAAAGCTAGATGACAAGTTAATGAACTGCTCACGCGTCTTCCAAAATCACCATCGGCTGCATATATGGCACCGCTACAACAATAACAACGCCGCCTTCCAAATCAAGTGGGACGAGCACAACATGTGCTTCTCGAGCAAGGCCAACATTCTAGTGTCGTTGCTACTGCTGCTGCTTCTGCGTCTCCTGCTACTACTATTGAGGAGTACGACGACTATGAGGGTGCTTACGAGGATGAGGAAGAGGTTGCTGCAAATCAAAACTATGTGCAACCACCAGGACAACCACCAGGTCGTCCACATACATGCAGTCACAACGGTAGGGCTGCACTACCCCCTGAGGTACGAGATCATGACCATAACCCTAAACTAAAACTGAATATTTTACCATTTGAGGGTAGATACATTCCTGACACATATCTTACTTGGTAGTTAGAAACCCAACAATGTTTTACATGCTTACAATATCCCGAGGATAAACATGTTGCTGCTGCTATTTGTGCATTTCTAGTTTTGCTCGTGTTTGGTGGTTTGAAAATTGTCGATTATATCATGATAATATCCCAACTACATGGACTGCTTTGAAAAATGCTATGCATACTCGTTGAGTTCCACCATATTATCAACATGAATTACTTAAAAAATTGTAGCGTTTAAGACAAGGAAAAAATTATGTAGAGGAATATTACCAGGAACTACAAACTGGACTGATTAGATGTGGTATTATTGAGGATAAAGAACCTAAGCTTGCATGTTTTATGGGTGGGTTAAATAGAGAGATTCAAACCATTTTAGAGTATAAGGATTATAACAATATCACTCATTTATTCCATCTTTCTTGGAAAGCTGAACATAAAGTGCAGGATCGACAGGCATTGGCGCAAACTAATTTCTCTACAGGTCGATCATCATCATGGACACCACTTACATCATCTACTTCCACACGTCCTGCTGTAGCACCACCTACTTCAGCCGCCACCTCCAACCGTGATACACGAAAGCAGGCACCACCACCACCATCCGCTAAGAGCACACCTTCCGGTCCCGCACAGAGCTCTTCTTCATCCATGGCATCAACCGGGCAAACACATGATATTATATGTCGTCGTTGCAAGGGTGGAGGTCACTATGCGAGAGAATGCCCATCCAAGCGTGTGATGATTGATACTGAGGATGGCGGGTACGAGTAAGCTAGTGACTACGTGTATGACTACGCAGTTGATAAAGCCAAGATTGAAGCTATTGAGAGTTGGCCCCAGCCCAAAACGGTCACACAAGTGAGGAGTTTTCTTGGCCTCGCTAGTTTCTATAGGCGTTTTGTGAGATATTTCAACACCATTGCCGCACCTCTCAATGCGCTTACAAAGAAGGATGTGCCTTTTGTTTGGGGTACCGCACAGGAAGAAGCCTTCACGATATTGAAAGATAAGACTTTTGAGCTTGAATGTGATGCTAGTGGAATTGGATTAGGAGGTATGTTATTACAAGATTGTAAACATGTTGCATACTTTTCTAAAAAATTGAGTGGGCCTAGTCTGAACTATTCTACTTATGATGAAGAATTACATGCTGTTGTCGGACTTTAGAAACATTGCAACATTGTTTATGGCCCAAAGAATTTGTTATGCATATGATCATGAATCTTTGAAACATATTAAAAGTCAAATAAAACTGAACAATAGACATGCTAAATGGGTTGAATTCATTGCGACTTTCCCTTATGTTATTAAACACAAGAAGGGTAAAGCAAATGTTGTTGTTGATGCATTGTCTTGTCGCTATACTATGCTTTCACAACTAGACTTTAAAATATTTGGTTTGGAGACCTTCAAGATCAATATGTGCATGATGTTGGATTTAAAGATGTAACGCAACATTGTAAAGAAGGAAGAACATGGAACAAGTTCGTCATTAATGATGGATTTGTGTTCCATACTAACAAGCTATGCATTCACGCTAGCTCCGTTCGTCTTTTGTTGTTGCAGGAGGAGCATGGAGGAGGATCAATGGGACACTTTGGCGTGAAGAAGATGGAGGACATGCTTGGTACACATTTCTTTTGGCCAAAGATGAGATGGGATGTTGAGCATTTTGTTGCTCGCTGCATTACATGTCAAAAAGCTAAGTCACGACTCAATCCTCGTGGTTTATATATGCCTTTGCCTATACCTAGTGTTCCATGGGAGGACATATCTATGGACTTTGTTTTAGGCTTACCTCGAACTAAGAAGGGGAGGTGTTGTAGGGTGGAACCCTAGATGGAGATCTTTCATGAATTGGAGGCGAAATCCCCAAGAACACAAAGAATACAAGAGAGGGGGACTCCAATTTCGTGAGAAACCTGGATCTGATACCAAGATGTTGTAGGGTGGAACCCTAGATGGAGATCTTTCACGAATTGGAGGGGAAATCCCCAAGAACAAGAAGAACACAATGGGGGAAAATAAGAGGAACACTCAAATTGACTTGATCCAATCACACACGTGCTAGATCCAATCACACAAAGAGAGATACAAGGGTCCAAATCCAACATAAGAAGATACAAGAGGTAACTAGATCATCTCAATCCTATTAGGAGAGAGGTCTTGATGATCCTATGATGGGGATCCTTCCCTAGATGGGGCCTTGAAATCCACAAGAGGATATTCTCCCTTAGGAGGTCATGATCTCCAATAGGAGGAAGATGAGCAAAGCTCTCTCAATATCTCACATATACTTTGCTGTCCTCTAAATGAGCTAGGGGGGAGTACTTATAGCCTACGGACGAAATAAGAGGAAAATGGGGGTACAAGGGTCATTTTATCCCAAAATGCACACAGGCATATCGGCGAAGTCCGGCCACCCGGGGTAAAGTGGTCCGGGCACCCGGGGGTCGCTGGGATGAGGAGGCTGGGCACCCGGGGGTGAAGTCCGGGCACCCGGGGGTGCGGGCACCCGATGCCCGGGCACCCGGGGTGGTTAGGGGCCGCACCCTTTGGGGGCCAGGGGTCCGGGCACCCGGGGTGGTCCGAGGCCTCCGGTGCTTCGCGTCTTGGTGTCCCTCCTTCCATCCCTTCCTTCTCCATGGTCGCTTGTATCTCCGTCCTAGCATCTTCATGATCAACTCCTTGGTACCTAACCAGGCACAACGTTTCTATTTGAGGTAGGACCCAACTCTCATGTGAAACCGAATGAAGTTCGAAGAGGAAAGAGTTAACCTCGGTTTTGATGGTACGTGCGCGAGCTCTCGTGATCGGTCCTCTTAGTGCTTGCGGTGGTGATGGAGCTCCCATGGGGATGCTCGAAGGATGCTCCACATCAGGAGGGATAGCATATTTGTTATTGTGGATAGATTTCACAAAATGGCACACTTTATACCATGTCATAAAAGCGATGATGTTGTTAATGCTGCCAGCTATTGGTACATGGGGCGGGATCCTACTCGCATGGGACGCTTCAATCGTGGCGGTATCCAACCCCCCCTACACCAACAACATGCTGACGGCGCTAGTAAGACCTTGTGAAGGACAAGAATGGGGGCTCACCGGTGTCTACGGTCCACAGCTGGACCATGAGAAGATTGAATTCATGCAGGAGCTCATCGACATACGAGAGCTTCATGTGGGGCCCTGGGTGGTCGTGGGCGATTTCAACTTGCTAGTAAACCCCGAGGACAAGAACAATGAGTTAATAAACAGGCGGATGATGGCCCGTTTCCGTAGGTGGCTTAACTTGCTTGAGCTCAAGGAGCTTTATCTCAATGGAAGACGGTATACATGGTCGAATGAGCGGGAATGGGCAACCATGGAGAAGATCGACCATGTCTTTTGCACCAACTCTTGGGAGGATTTGTACCCAAACAACCTCCTTACAACGTTGAGTGATGCGGTGTCCGATCACTGCCCCATGTTGCTGAATCTCGACGCGGAATTGATCATGGGGCGGAGTTTCAAATTTGAGTCATTTTGGATGAAGGCGGAGGGGTTCTTTGACACAATCAGGGATGCTTGGGCGTCGGTCCCGCATGGTGGAAATACATATGTTGTTCTTGACCAAAAACTTAGGGCCACAACCAAGGCATTGAAGAAGTGGAGCGACCGGTGGGTCGGCAAAGTCAAGATGCAAATCGCAATAGCATTGGAAGTCATTCTCTGTCTCGATACATCCATGGACACAAGGGAGCTTTCTTCACAGGAGCGGGAACTGCACAAGATTTTGAAGAGGAAGCTTCTTGGGTTGTCCTCCCTTGAGCGTACGATTACAAGGTTGCGTTCTCGCCTCCTCTTTATTTGCGAGGGGACATGAACACCAAGTTCTTCCATAGCCACGCTCGTCACTGTCAGCGACGTAACATGATCACCATACTTAGGCAGGGAGAGGCAGTTGCCACAAGCCAGGACAAGCTTTCACGCATGGTGGACGGGTTCTATGATCGCTTGTTGGGGGAGGCCCCGCTGCGGGCGCAAGCCCTCAATCTGGAAGTCTTGAACCTGCCACATAGAGACCTAGCGCACCTTGAGGTGCCTTCAACGGAGGAGGAGATCGAGCAGGTAATCAAGTCTATGCCCATGGACAAGGCGTCGGGGCCGGACGGCTTCACCGGTAGATTCTATGTTTCCTGTTGGCCCATAATCAAAGATGACATCATGCATGCCATGGACCTTTTCCACCAAAGTGACATGCGTGGGCTACCAGCGATCAACAAATCCATTGTTACACTCCTTCCTAAGATTGATGGAGCAGTGGATCTAAAGGACTTCTGACTAGTCAGCCTCATGCATGAGGAAATTAAGATTTTTGAGAAGGCAATGGCCGTCTGGTTGGCTACCGTGCTGCCCACGCTTGTGGGCATTCACCAGAGCGCTTTCATCAAAGGACGGTTGATCCACGATAATTTCATGTTGGTCCAATGCATGGCACGTTGATATGTCTCCAATGTATCAACTTTTCCAAACACTTTTGCCCTTATTTTGGACTCTAACTTGCATGATTTGGATGGAACTAACCCGGACTGACGCTGTTTTCAGCAGAATTGCCATGGTGTTATCTTTATGCAGAAATAAAAGTTCTCGGAATGACCTGGAACTTCACGGAGAATATTTTTGGAATATATAAAAAATACTGGCGAAAGAATCAACTCTAGTGGGCCCACACCCTGTCCACGAGGGTGGGGGGCGCGCACCCTGCCTCGTGGGCCCCATGAGGCTCCACCAACCTCAACTCCAACTCTATGTATTCATGTTCGGGGAGAAAAAAATCTGAGAGAAGTATTCATCACGTTTTACGATACGGAGCCGCCGCCAAGCCCTAATCTCTCTCGGGAGGGCTGATCTGGAGTCCGTTCGGGGCTCTGGAGAGGGGAATTCGTCACCGTCATCATCATTAACCATCCTCCATCACCAATTTCATGATGCTCACCGCCGTGCGTGAGTAATTCCATCGTAGGCTTGCTGGACGGTGATGGGTTGGATAAGATTTACCATGTAATTGAGTTAGTTTTGTTAGGGTTTGATCCCTAGTATCCATTCTGTTCTAAGATTGATGTTGCTATGACTTTGCTATGCTTAATGCTTGTCAGTAGGGCCCGAGTGCCATGAATTCAGATGTGAACCTATTATGTTTTCATGAATATATGTGAGTTCTTGATCCTATCTTGCAAGTGAATAGTCACCTACTATGTGTTATGATCCGGTAACCCTGAAGTGACAATAATCGGGACCACTCCCGGTGATGACCGTAGTTTGAGGAGTTCATGTATTCACTAAGTGTTAATGCTTTGGTCCGGTACTCTATTAAAAGGAGGCCTTAATATCCCTTAGTTTCAATAGGACCCGCTGCCACGGAGGGTAGGACAAAAGATGTCATGCAAGTTCTTTTCAAAAGCAAGATGACTATATTCGGAATACATGCCTACATTACATTGATGAACTGGAGCTAGTTCTGTGTCACCCTATGTTATAACTGTTGCATGAGGAATCGCATCCGACATAATTATCCACCATTGATCCATTGCCTACGCGCTTTTCACATGTTGATCTTTGCTTAGTTACTTTTCTGTCGCCACTGTTACAATTACTACAAAACTGCTACTGTTACTTTTGCCACTGTTACCGTTACTTCCATACTACTTTGCTACTAAATACTTTGCTGCAGATATTAAGTCTTTCAGGTGTGGTTGAATTGACAACTGAACTGCTAATACTTGAGAATATTCTTTGGCTCCCCTTGTGTCGAATCAATAAATTTGGGTTGAATACTCTACCTTCGAAAACTGTTGCGATCCCCTATACTTGTGGGTTATCAAGACTATTTTTCAATTTGTTGTCGGGGAGCATAGCTCTATTCTTTGAGTCACTTGGGATTTATATCTGTTGATCACTATGAGGAACTTGAAAGACGAAAAAACCAAGATTTATCCCTCAACTATGAGGGGAGGTAAGGAACTGCCATCTAGCTCGCACTTGATTCGCATACATTTTGAGTAAACTTGCGACACCTAAACCTACTCCTGCTATTGATTACGATATGTCGCATGTTATTGATGATGCCACTTCGCTATGCATGATACTTATGATGAAACTACTTATATGCTTGATAATACTGTGCCATTAGGTGAATTTCTTGATGAACAACTTGCTAGGGTTAGAGAGAATGAAATTATTGAAACTGATAATATTGATGAAAGTGATGATGAAGATTCTCCCCCTAGATATGAATTGCCTGATGTTCCTGACGGTTATGTTATGGATGAAGAAACTGCTAGATATCTCTTTTGCTTGCAAGGATAGATATGATCTTAAGAAACTGTTAGCTAAGCTGAAAGAAAAATCTTTGAATGCTAGAATGAAATATGACCCTACTTTTGCTACTTCACCTATCTGTATTTCCGATAAGGATTATGATTTCTCTGTCGATCCTGAGATAATTACTTTGGTTGAATCTGATCCTTTCTATGGCTATGAATCTGAAACTGTTGTGGCACATCTTACTAAATTAAATGATATAGCCACCCTATTTACTCATGAGGGAAAAAAAATCGTTACTACTATATCCTTAAGTTATTTCCGTTCTCATTAAAGGGTGATGCTAACACATGTTTTAATTCTCTTGATCCTGGTTGTGTGCGTAGTCCCCAGGGTATGATTTATTACTTCTCTGCTAAATATTTCCCCGCTCATAAGAAACAAGCTGCCTTAAGGGAAATATACAATTTTGTGCAAATTGAAGAACAGAGTCTCCCACAAGCTTGGGGGAGGTTTCTCCAATTACTTAATGCTTTGCCTGATCATCCTCTTAAGAAAAATGAAATACTTGATATCTTTTATAATGGACTAACCGATGCTTCTAGAGACCACCTGGATAGTTGTGCTGGTTGTGTTTTCAGGGAAAGAACTGTTGATCAAGCTGAATTGCTATTGAATAATATGTTGAGTAATGAAAGTGATTGGACACTTCCTGAATCAACTCCTAAGCCAACTCCGAAGAAAAGGGGTATTCTATTTCTCAGTCCTGAAGATATGCAAGAGGCAAGGAAATCTATGAAAGAAAAGGGTATTAAAGCTGAAGATGTCAAGAATTTACCACCTATTGAAGAAATACATGGTATTGATAACCCGACACAGGTAGTAAAGGTAAATTCTCTCTATAGATTTGATGAAGGTGATATCCCTCGTTATAAGTCTGCTAGCCAATGCTTAGATGAGTTTGATAATTTTATTGTTAAACAAGAAAACTCCAATGCTTATGTTGGTAGACAATTGAAACACAATGCTTATGATTGAACACTTGAGTGATTATATGTCTAGAGTTAAAGGTGACCTTAAACTCATTAGTAAACATGCTTCTATGGTTACCACTCAAGTAGAACAAGTGCTTAAAGCTCAAAATGATTTTCTCAATGAATTAAATAATAAGAAAATTAATAATGTTGTTAGAGTTATGACTAGAGGGGGTAAAATGACTCAGGAACCTTTGTATCCTGAGGGCCACCCTAAGAGAGTTGAGCAAGATTCTCAGAGAACTAATGTTGATACACCTAGTCCTTCTAAGAAGAAGAAAAAGAAAAATGATAGGACTTTGCATGCTTCTAGTGAACCTATTGTTAACACGCCTGAGAATCCCAATGATATTTCTATTTCTAATGCTGAAACACAATCTGGTAATGAACATGAACCTAGTGATAATATTAATGATGATTTTCATGTTGATGCTCAACCTAGCAATAACAATGATGTAGAGATTGAACCTGCTGTTGATCTTGATAACCCACAATCAAAGAATCAACGTTATGATAAGAGAGACTTCGTTGCTAGGAAGCACGGTAAAGAAAGAGAACCGTGGGTTTAGAAACCCATGCCTTTTCCTCCCAAACCATCCAAGAAAAAGGATGATGAGGATTTTGAGCGCTTTGCTGAAATTCTTAGACCTATCTTTTTGCGTATGCATTTGACTGATATGCTTAAAATGAATCCTTATGCTAAGTATATGAAAGAAATTGTTACAGATAAGAGAAAGATACCGAAAGCTAAAATTTCCACCATGCTTGCTAATTATACTTTTAAGGGTGGAATACCAAAGAAACTTGGAGATCCAGGAGTACCAACTATACCATGCTCCATTAAAAGAAACTATGTTAGAACTGCTTTATGTGATCTTGGAGCCGGTGTTAGTGTTATGCCTCTCTCTTTATATCGTAGACTTGATTTGAATAAGTTGACACCCACTGAAATATCTTTGCAAATGGCTGATAAATGAACTGCTATACGTGTCTGTATTTGTGAGGATGTGCCTGTTGTGGTTGCAAACGTTACTATTTTAACGGACTTTGTTATTCCTGATATTCCCGAGGACGATAGTATGTCGATTATCCTTGGTAGACTCTTTTTGAATACTACAGGGGCTGTTATTGATTGCAACAAAGGCAATGTCACTTTTCATGTTAATGTTAATGATCATACGGTACACTTTCCGAGGAAATAACCTCAAGTCCATAGTATCAACTCTATTGGAAAAACTTCAACGATTACTATTGGAGGTTTTGAATTTCCTCTTCCTACTGTCAAGAAGAAATATGATATTCTTATTATGGGGGACGTGCATATCCCCGTTGAGGTAACCAAGTGCTATTCGAAAATTCTCCGGTTTCATGCGATTCAGAATGAGTTTGTTAACAAGACTTGATCAACCTTGTTAGTGGATTCCTTTTGATGAGCATGAGATGATGAAGATAGAAAGAACAACTCTCTGTACCCTCCTTTTACTTTCTGTTATTTAGATTAAATAAAGAAAAAAAAAGTATTTTATGTCTGTTTCCTGAATTATCCTTGCAATAAAAAAATACACAGAAAATAAAAGTTCTCCAAATGTCCTGAAATTGAAATATGATTTTTTGTAGAATATTTAAGAATACGTGGCACTGAGAACACATGAAGGGGCCCCACCATATGGCCACGAGGGTCCAGTGCGCGCCCACCCCCTGGGGCGCGCCCCCTGCCTCGTGGGCCCCACGATGACCCCCTCCACTTGTTCCTGCACCCACTCACTTCGTCTTCCTCCAGAAAGAATCCTCCCATAGCTCAAACCCGTGTTCTAGCTCATCTTGCTGCCATTTTCGATCTCCTTGCTCAAAGCTCCATTCACAAAACTATTTTGGGAGATTGTTCTTCGGTATATAACTCCTCCAATTGTCCAATTAGTTTTTGTTCTAGGGCTTTATTTATTGCAAATTTTTGCTGCTAAGGTGACCCTGTTCTTGAGCTTGCATGTCAAATTTATATGGTCCAAAGTAGTTTTAATGCATGATATAGCCTCTAGGCACTTGTGGGAGTAGTTGCTATCAATCTTGTTGAGTTTAGTTCACTTTTATTTCGAGTCACTAAAAATTTCAGAAATTTTTCAGAGGAAGAAATATGTTTAGGAAAATTTACCAAGGTGGTTCCTCAAGGAAGCAAGGGCCAAGGCTCGCGATATGTGAGCCAGATGATGAACCACCCAGGGAAGCTCAAGTGCGGCCTTGTGAATGGTCGTCAGAGGAGTTTATGGTTCAAGCAGGTATCAAGGATGAGTTTGACGCATATGTGCATAATGCCGATCTTGAGGACTTCGTGTCAGGTAAGTGCCTGCAATACTGCTACCTAACTGATTCCTTTGTGAGAAGGTTTAAATTTACATCCTCGCGCAACTCTCACACTGTTTTATTTGATCTTTATGATAAATCATATACCATGGACCTAGAAGATTTTAATACTGCTTGTAAACTCCTGCAGTGGGGCAGTGTTAGTGAACCGCGCAAATCAGAATATAAAGATTTTCTTGCTAGTATCACTGTGGGGGAATCTAGAGAAATCACACAAGCTACCATAGGAAGCATTTATTTTCCCGCCATACATTATTTTTCTCTCTTCGTGGGTAGATGCATTAATGGTAAAGATGAGGTTTGCTACATGTGCATTCCAGATCTTAGTGTCCTCAAGAGTGCGGTATTAGGTGATAAACAATATAACTTGGGTGCCATCGTTGCACGAAGGTTGCATCTTAACGGTTTAAGTGGATACTTGTTTGGTGGAATTTATGCAACTCGTGTAGCTAATTATCTTGATGTACCCATACATGCAAATGACATGGGATTGCCTCCTGCTTATATATATATATTATAATGCTATGGTTCGACATCAGTTTGTTGAGAGGAATGAACAGTTCCTCCAGTACCGACTAATCTTCGTCAGACGTCACACTGTCCATGTTGTTCTCCCTGCCCCTACTTTCTTTGTCTTTCAGGCAAAAAGGAGATATGTTATAACCAGGGAGGAGGCAAACGAGTATGAGAGGAGGACGGAGGCAGCTCGCCTCCAGGCTGCAGCTCGTCAGGCAGTAGCCGCTGCATCTCAGTACGACCCCAGCTACAACTTTGGATATCCGCCAGGCCATCCGTGGGCATAGACCAACTTAGGCCAAAAGCCTAAGCTTGGGAGAGTATGTATTTCTCACCGACATTACATTCATGTTCACACACTCATGCCAGTTGTCGGTGCTCATACTTTTTCATTGTACTATCCATGCTAGTTTATTATTTGTTTTAAGCCTTCTTCTTGTGTGTTTAAAAAATCTTAAGAAAAACCAAAAAAATTAGTTGTAGCTTTTCAGCTAGCTCACTTTTCATGCCTGTAGTAGTAATAATTAAAAGAAACCCCAAAAGATTTCTCGTTCTTCTTTTGCTTGTTGGGAGCCTTCCCGTGTAAATAGTTTTATTTTATTTCTTTTTCTTTGGGGGTCGAGAGGAGAAGACCATGATGAAAATGTTGAAGTGGCTCTCATATGCATTATTGTTGATTTAACAAAGAGCCCATATTACCTTGTCTTCTCCTGTGTATTAAATGCTTGCAGATTCCAGCTTAGTCCAATGCACGTGCACTATTATTATTATCCACACCGTTCGGTCGTGCAAGTGAAAGGCAATAATGATGATTTATGATGGACTGATTGAGATGAGAGAAGCTGGTATGAACTCGACCTATCTTGTTTTTGTAAATATGATTAGTTCATCGTACCTGATTTAGCCTATTATGAATGAAACATATTTGCAATGAAAATTAGAGATTATAGTTGCTCATGCCATGCTTAATTAGCTAGGAGTTTATAATGGTTTACCTTGCGTGCCAACATGCTATTAAAATGGTTGTGATGTGGTATGATAGGGTGGTATTCTCCTTTGAACGATTCGAGTGGCTTGACTAGGCACATGTTCATGCATGTAGTTGAAACAAAATCAACATAGCCTCCACGATATTTATGTTCATGGTGAATTATATCCTACTAATGCTTGCACTCAGCGTTGATTAATTTTAATGCATGTTCATGACTATTGTCACTCTCTAGTTGGTCCCTTCCTAGTCTTTTTCTAGCCTTCACTTGTACTAAGCGGGAATACTACTTGTGCATCCACTTCCATAAACCCCAAAGTTATTACATATGAGTACACCATACCTTCCTATATGCGGTATCTACCTGCCGTTCCAAGTAAATTTGTATGTGCCAAACTCTAAACCTTCAAATGAAATTCTGTTTTGTATGCTCGAATAGCTCATGTATCAACTAGGGTTGTCTGTATCTTCCATGCTAGGTGGGTTATTCTCAGAGGAGTGGACTCCGCTCCTCACTCACGAGAAAATGGCCGGTAATCGGGATGCCCAGTCCTGTGCTTAAACCAAATCAAAATAATTGCAAACAAAACTCCCCCAGGATTGTTGTTAGTTGGAGGCACCCGCTGTTTCAGGCAAGCCATGGATTGATGCTTGTTGGTGGTGGGGGAGTATAGATTTACCATTCTTCTTGGGAACCAGCTATAATGTGTGTAGCATGGAAGATATCAAGATCTCTCGGTTGTCATGTTGACAATGAAAGTATGCCACACACAATATTATTTATCTCTATTTCAAAAATCGAGCTCTGGCACCTCTACAAATCCCTGCTTCCCTCTGCGAAGGGCCTATATATTTACTTTTATGTTGAGTCATCATCCTCTTATTAAAAAGCACCAGTTGGATAGCACCGCGTCATTTGCATGCATTACTATTAGTTTACATTGAGTATGACTGTGACTGGATCTCTTTACCATGAATTACAGTGTCTAGTCAGTCCTTGATCTTCTGAGGTGCTCTGCATTTATGTTTGCAGTCTCAGAAAGGGCTAGCGAGATACCATCTTGTTATATCATATCATGATTATTTTGAGAAAGTATTTTCATCCGAGATTTATTATTATTGCTCGCTAGTGGATTATGCTATTGATATGAGTAAACATGAGACCTAATTGTTATTGTGAATATGGTTAGTTCATAATCTTTGCTGAAAACTTGAATGCTGGCTTTACATATTTACAACAATAAGAGAAAACAAAGTTTGTAAAAGTTTTTCTTTATCACTTTCAGTTTGTCAACTGAATTGCTTGAGGACAAGCAAAGGTTTAAGCTTGGGGGAGTTGATACGTCTCCAACGTATCTACTTTTCCAAACACTTTTGCCCTTGTTTTGGACTCTAACTTGCATGATTTGGATGGAACTAACCCGGACTGACGCTGTTTTTAGCAGAATTGCCATCGTGTTATTTTTGTGCAGAAATAAAAGTTTTTGGAATGACCTAAAACTTCATGGAGAATATTTTTGGAATATATAAAAATACTGGCGAAAGAATCAACTCCAGGGGGCCCACACCCTGTCCACAAGGGTGGGGGGCGCGCCCACCCCCTGGGGTGTTCCCCCTGCCTTGTGGGCCCCCCGAGGCTCCACCGACCTCAACTCCAACTCTATATATTCACGTTCGGGGAGAAAAAAATCAGAGAGAAGGATTCATCGCGTTTTACGAGACGGAGCCGCCGCCAAGCCCTAATCTCTCTCGGGAGGGCTGATCTGGAGTCCGTTCGGGGCTACGGAGAGGGGAACCCGTTGCCGTCGTCATCATCAACCATCCTCCATCACCAATTTCATGATGCTCACCGCCGTGCGTGAGTAATTCCATCGTAGGCTTGCTGGACGGTGATGGGTTGGATGAGATTTACCATGTAATCGAGTTAGTTTTGTTAGGGTTTGATCCCTAGTATCCATTATGTTCTAAGATTGATGTTGCTATGACTTTGCTATGCTTAATGCTTGTCAGTAGGGCCCGAGTGCCATGAATTCAGATGTGAACCTATTATGTTTTCATGAATATATGTGAGTTCTTGATCCTATCTTGCAAGTCAATAGTCACCTACTATGTGTTATGATCCGGTAACCCCGAAGTGACAATAATCGGGACCACTCCCGATGATGACCGTAGTTTGAGTAGTTCATGTATTCACTAAGTGTTAATGCTTTGGTCCGGTACTCTATTAAAAGGAGGCCTTAATATCCCTTAGTTTCCAATAGGAACCCGCTGCCACGGGAGGGTAGGACAAAATATGTCATGCAAGTTCTTTTCCATAAGCACGTATGCCTATATTCAGAATACATGCCTACATTACATTGATGAAATGGAGCTAGTTCCGTGTCACCCTATGTTATAACTGTTGCATGAGGAATCGCATCCGACATAATTATCCATCATTGATCCATTGCCTACGAGCTTTTCACATATTGATCTTTGCTTAGTTACTTTCCCGTTGCCACTGTTACAATTACTACAAAACTGCTACTGTTACTTTTGCCACCGTTACCGTTACTTCCATACTACTTTGCTACTAAATACTTTGCTGCAGATATTAAGTCTTTCAGGTGTGGTTGAATTGACAACTCAACTGCTAATACTTAAGAATATTCTTTGGCTCCACTTGTGTCAAATCAAAAATTTTGGGTTGAATACTCTACCCTCAAAAACTGTTGCGATCCCCTATACTTGTGGGCTATCACACGTCGGCTTCATGCCCTTCGAGAACCCACGCTGATGCTCAAGCTGACATCACGAAGGCCTTCGACACAGTCCAATGGCCTTTTCTCCTTGAGGTCCTACGGACGATGGGCTTTGGCGCGAAGCGGATGGAGTGGGTTTGTGGACTCTTGGCCACCTCATCTACGCGGATTATGGTGAACGGGAATCCCGGCATGCCCATATACAATTCCAGGGGCATGAGGCAAGGAGCACCTCTCTCGCCGATGCTATTCATCCTAGCTATGGAGCCGCTACACAAAATGTTTCAGCTGGCGGCATCCCGTGCTATCCTGTCACCTTTGGCAAGATTAGGGATGCAACAACGGCTCTCGATGTTTGCTGACGATGTGATGCTCTTTATCAAACCAAATGACGCTGATCTATGGGCCAATGATTGGATCCTACAAAGCTTCGGCGAGGCATCGGGCCTTGTGGTGAACCTCTCTAAGAGCATGGCAATGCCAATTCGCTGCACTACAGTTGGAATGGAAAGGGTGGAGGAAATCCTGGGATGTCCGACGGGCTCGTATCCTTGCAAATATCTCGGCCTCCCGCTAACGATAAGAAAGCAAACATCGGCTCTGCTCATGGGACTTGTGGATTGCCTTGCGCGAAAGCTGCCAACTTGGAGGGCTTCCTCCATGCCAAAGAGTTGTCACTTACTGCTGATCAAATCGGTCCTTTGTGCCACCCCAATAGATGCTATGACGGCGCTTGACATTCCTCAGAAAGTACTCACGGCCATGGTGAAAATCTGTCGAGGCTTCCTTTGGTGTGCACGTGACAGCGCGAATGGTGGACAATGCAGAGTGGCCTGGGATGCCGTGTGCATGCCCAAGTGGGCGGGAGGCCTGGGTCTTCCCAATCTCCGGTTGCTGAACATTGCCATTCAAGCCCGATGGTTATGGCTCCAACGTACTATTCAGTCCCTACCATGGGCTGGATTCTAAATTGAAGTCCCAGAGGAATCAGGGCAGCTCTTCAGAACTACGGCAAAAACTGTGCTCGGCAATGGCATGAGCGCTAGCTTCTGGGAAGACCGGTGGCTTGCAGGCTTTACAGTCCAAGACGTGGCCCCATCGATAGATGCTATTGTTGCACCCGGCGCGCGGGCGTCTCGGACGGTCAACCAGGCGGTATCAATGGGTGAATGGGCCTTTGACATTGGGCCCGAGCTCACTGCCAGCAGTTAAACGAGTACATGCTCCTATCGGACTAGGTGACCAGTACGATGCTCATGCCGGAGGAGATGGATCGCATCACGTGGAGCTGGGAGGCCAATGGGGACTATTCCACGAAATCAGCTTACGAGGCCAAATTCGTAGGACGGGAGGTGGAGCCGATAGCAGAATTTACGTGGAAATCCAAGGCCCCACTACGTTGCAGGTTCTTTCTTTGGCTTGCGATGCATAATAGGTGTTGGACCTTGGATAGACTCGCTAGGCGCAGATTAGATCACCAAGACGCATGCCCCTTCTAT
Source organism: Aegilops longissima (assembly GCA_021605205.1). Lineage (NCBI taxonomy): Eukaryota > Viridiplantae > Streptophyta > Magnoliopsida > Poales > Poaceae > Aegilops > Aegilops longissima. The sequence goes on from CM038681.1 coordinate 355,719,814, forward strand.
GATCAACACGAGGAGACCATCGATCATCTTCTTCTGGGCTGCGTCTTTGCAAGAGAAGTTTCGTCTGTCATATGCGGAGCACTTGATAAGCCACAGTGGACGCCGAGCCAGGACTCGAGGCTGCGAGATTGGAGCACCGTCACAACTACTCATGGCCAAGGGGAAAAGGACATGCGTGCAATCTTACTACTCGTGCTATGGGAGATTTGGAAGCACGAAACACGATTGTCTTTGATGGCGCCCCCTCTTGTCGAGGGCGCTCATGAACAGAATTGACACCGAGGGACGCACATGGAAGCAAGCTAGCATCTTAAAAGGGAATGTAGAGCGTCTCCTAGGAGGGCTAGTCAGGTGGTCTGAGGGGAGAAGTTAGGCTAGAGTAGTTTCCAGCTATGCCGGTGGAGTTGGTCCACATGTATCATTGTAACATGTAACCGCCAACGTGGAGGGGTTCTTGTCCCCATCCTCTTCCTTTAATATATAGTACACACACTCGTGCGTATTCGAGAAAAAAATGTTCATGATAATATGATGTTGATTACGAATGAAGGGCTTAGCATGGACAAGAGGCATGAACACTGGAGCAGGATCAAGCATGGTGATGAAAGCATGCGTGAAGGGAACCAAAATGGTGTTTCTAATGGAGTTTTCAGCAATTTGAAGCCCCCATGATGACATACAACGACATGGACGAAATATACAAGATGCCCTTTCATAAATTTCGTCCATAGCTTATTATAGGTGTTGCACCATCGTAAAGCACCTTATAAATACAACCATTTCCCACTATAAATACAGCCCTTAAAGCACCTTTAGACTTGGGTTTAGTTTAGTTTAAAAGTTCTCCATAGCTGCAACTCACGTGCTTCGCTTATGTTCAATGACTAGACCAAGACGTCATAGAACCCCACTTGATTAATAAAGCTTTCCTCTTATATTTGCAATATCCAAGTTTCAATCTCAGTTTCTTGCTTGTTCTTCATTTGCTTGCAGGAAATAAACACTCGTATTCAGGTTGATCGTGCTTTGGCATGGTCAATAACCTCTCAAAATTGGTTTAGCGATTGCTAAGGCGCGACGTCTTTGCATGTTCGTAGTCGGATCGTCAAAGTCGACTTCCACCGAAAATGATAGCTACCTCTCATTGAAACATCGACTCGAGACTAACAGTAATTTGTCTACCCACCGTATGCTATCTTTTCGAGAGAGAGAAGCCTCTAGTGAAAACTATGCCCCCCAGGGTCTACCTTTATCATATTACAAAAACCAAAAATACATTGCTGCAATTTATTTACTTTTATTGTACCTTGCAATTTATCTATCTACCATTATCAAATTTAATCCTTGCAAGTAGCAAATTCAAGTGGATTGACAACCCTCTTGCCTGCGTTGGGTGCAAGTATTTGCTCTTGTGTGTAGGAACTGCTTACGACGAATTTGCGTGTTTCTCCTATTGGTTCTATAACCTTGGTTCTCACTGAGGGAAATACTATCCTCTACTATATTACTTCAGCCTTCCTCTTCGGGGAAAATCCCAACATAGCTCACAAGTAGGAGAAAGAATTTATGGCGCCGTTGATGGGGAGACATAATCAAATACCTACAGGTTCCTTCAAACAAATCATCATTTCCTTGCTCTACTCTTTATTTGCTTTATTTGCCTTCTCTTTTTCATCTCCCTCACTTCTCTAAAAAACAAAAATACCAAAAATATTTTGTGTTACCATCTTTGTTTGTGTTGCCATGTGCCTTCTATTTTCTTGCATCTTCACTTGCTAAAAATCTATTGATATGGATCCTCATCCACTTGCCAATCTTTTGAAAATCCAATTAGGATGAACCAATTGCAAGTGAGTTGAGTGCACTTGATTATCTTTATGAAGTTTTGCATGAAAATCATGAATCTGATAATTGTGATGAAGTGTTGAAAGAACAAATTTATAAAGTGATCCATGATATCTCATTGAATTGAAAGCATGATTGCAATGATGTTATTATAAATCTATTATATCTAAATAGGAGCCCTCTACTAGCTGATTTTGCTGTAGCCTCAGTGAGCCACGTCATCGGTATTGTTATAGCCGTTGATGCAGTATATCTGAGCAGTTTCGAGCCATCTGATCAGAATTGACGAAATTTACAATGAGTTGCCATCATGAGTGAAAATATAACGGTTCGTTCTTTCTTCGCTCGCAATGTCCCGATGTGTGCGCCTCCAACCAGCTCCTAAGTTTTTTAAGGCAATCCGGCTCCTAAGTGGAAACTACGCTGGGCTGTACATGTCCTCTTCTCACCAACATAATTTGGATGTTTCAAGCCCATGGAAAGCCATAGAGAAAGAAAGAAGCTAGCCATCGTTCGAGCCCGACGGAATGAGTTTGACATGATCCACCCTTTCGGGAAGCCGCTGCCACCAGGAACCCTTCGGGCATGATTCTGGCACGACCGCCCTTCTCCGTCTAGACACTACCGCCCCAACAAGACATCGCTGCTAATCCTTCCGCCCTCACCACCGGCTGTCTCCTGGTGAGCCATCGCTTGACAAATGTGGAGGCCGTCATGGCTGACGCTCTCCCAGCACATACGCCACGACCGACGCCCCCCTGCCCAGCCCCTTCCAGTAACCGTCACTAGTCCTTTCGGCTGCTAATTTTATGTCTCAATCCCTCCACGCCCATGCTGCAAATGCATATGAAACGGCCTCACACCACTCCATTTATGGCCTCTAATTATCTCAATCTCCATGCCCTTCAAATGTGGAAGACAATGTCCTTAAAACCCCTCTACACCGCCATAGTGATCGACCATGGTCGCCTGCTCGCATCCACATCTGGGAACCGACTTCTCCCCTGGTAGGTACACACTCCCTATTTTTTTACTCTATGAATCCTCATAATCTCAAGATTATGCTTTTCAATTTCTCAGGATGTGGTAGGGATCACAATATGCTCAACGTATAGGTCTTTTGCTGATCGGATTGGCTACATTACTTCACATGTCATTTCCGGTTTGCATGTGTTTCAGATTGGTATTTATTGTCACTTTGTCCTCTGCATACATCATAAAATGCTAATGTGACTTCCTAGGCTATATGCTATTACTTCTTTTAGATACAATTTAATCCAACATGATCATTTTACTAATTTATTTGTTCATTTATATGTTATAAGCACATCACCGTTATTTTCCTCATGCTGCACATTTCTAGTTTTCAGCAACCAATGATTTCTCCTACCCCCAACTTACGTACTTTAATTTTGCAGATATGTAGCGACCAGAACTCAAATAGTCGATCTCGTGGCAGTGTCATCCTGGATCGTTGATCTTGACACGCACGATGCTTGAAGGGTTTATAACAGAGTAGCAATCACACAATTATTACATCGAATGTATCAAAAGAGAACTTATTACAATAAATATGGCTTAAGGCCATCTAATAACGATAACAACGAAAGGCTTGGAAGATAAGCGAGTCCATCAACTCCAACGGCAACACTGAGTATAGAACCACGACCTAAAAGCACCTTACTCGTCATCTGAAAAGTCTGCAACATGAACGTTGCAGCCCAAAAATGGGCCAGCACATGGAATATGCTGGCAATGTAACACATAGAGAGTAATATGAAAGAGTAATGCTATACTACATGCATATATGGCTGGTGGAAAGCTCTATGGTTACAGTTTTGCGTAAAGCCAATTTTTCCCTACTGCAAAGGAATAAATTTTATTTAACTATCACGGTGGTTTTTAAACATTGAGAATGGTTGACAGCATTCTCAATCCCAATTAAGCATCATCATTAAAACCCAACAATATTAATTAAAGTAACATGATGAGATTCACATGATAATCCAAGTACTAGATACTCAAGATGTCCATAACCGGGGACACGACTAACCATGATTAGTTTATACACTCTGCAGAGGTTTGTGCACTTTTCCCCACAAGACTCGATCTCCTCCGTTGGGATTCTCGCACTACATGGTGTTTGAGAAACGGATGACCGAGACATAGTCTTTCAGAAGCGCTAGCACCTTACGATCGGGTAGACCGTTACACCTACCTTCCCCTACATCTGCTAGTCTACCACTGTAAGAGTCCGCACGACTTAATCAACTATGCTAGAGCCCATAGTAGCTTGTGGCTCCACATGGAAGTTTCTAGCATGAATAATCTCATGATCCCTTTGAGCCTGGGTGGCGGTCCATAAAGAAAAACAGGCAATCCTGGAATACCCAGGTACCTTAGTCCACCCAGATGTGTATTAAAGTTGACACCTTAAGTAAACCATTAAATAACAATATCACATCTGTCATGGATACACTCACCCAATCCACGTCGACTAGCATAGCATGGCAATGTAAGCAAACGTAGAAGTAGCTCCCATGGGTTTGATAATGAAACAGGTAATAGGTACTACCTCATCTACTTTCCCAAAACCCACAATTTAATTAGATCCTAATCATGCAATGTTTGAGGACTGATCTAATGCATAAAAACTGGGTATGAAAGGGAATATGATCAAAGTGTTACTTGCCTTGCTGATGATCTGTGAAACCTAGCGATTCAAAGTAGCAAGCGGCGCACTCCGGGTACTCTATCGCAAACAAACAAGCATACAATAAGTACTCATCTAATGCACAGGGAAAACTCAAATAAAAGATCTAACCAGAAAGTTCAACTTAAGAACTCCGGTTTGCAAAAAGAATCTAAACAAACAAAGCAACGAAAAACAAACGGCGAAGAAACAAGCTTCGTTTACTAATCTGGACCTAAGTCAAATTTTACAGAAGCAAAAAGTTGTTTGAGTTGGTTAAACGGAAAGAGGGTTTCGAGACGAAACTCTAGGCGCTTGAATCGCCTGATTCCGATAAACGAGCGAAAAGATAAACTAAAACAAAAATCGGATCAGAAATCGCGATCAGAAATAATCGCGGAAAATCCGAGAAAAAGGAAGACTAACGAACAGATTAACGAACGAACGTTCGTTAACTGAAACTAAACGGTGAATTCGTCCGTTAAAACGAACGAACGCTCGCTAAATAAATAAACCGAATAAACCGATCTAACAAAAAAAATACCTAGGGTTTCCGAAAAAAACTGATTTGTTTTTTAAAAAACCCGACGTGACGTGCGGCTACCTCGTCGGACTCGGTGGGTGGGAAGGGCGGTGGGGGCGGCTTGCTTTATGGGGGCTCGGTGGCGCGGCGCAACAAGGCGGCGGCGTGGTGGCCGGCGGTGGTGGTGGCTAGGGGGCGGGCGGCTATATAAAGGGGCGGCGGCTGCTTAGGCGTGGGGCGCCGGGAGAGTCCGCTCGGACTCTCCTCGGCGTCCGTGCAGCTGCAAGGCGGGCCTTGAGGATGATCTGTGCGGTGAGGTTGGGCCGGCTGGCTCGGTGGGCTTCCCGAGAGTCGAGTAGGAGTTTTTAAACAATTCGCCGAGTAAGAAAAAATCCTAGAAAAATAAATAAAAATATAAAAATGCCAAAACAAATTTTCACTGTCTAAATAAAATATTTAGAACGAGATGAACATTTTCTTGGCCCTAAAATGCAGTTTTGAAAACGTGCAGTTTTTCCTAAATTCAAATAAAATAGCCAAAAACTCCGAAATAAAATCTTATTTGATTTTTTTATTAAATCCTCAATATTTCTTCATTTTGGGAAAGTCATTTTATTCCCCCTCTCATATTTTTATAATAGAAATAATTGAAGATAAAATAAATAAAATCAAATGATCCTATTTTCAAAATTTGAGAAAACTCAAATATGAAAATAACGAAATTCCCAACTCTCTCCGTGGGTCCTTGAGTTGCGTAAAATTTCTAGGATCGAGCCAAAAGCAAGAAAATATGATATGCATTGATGATCTAGTGTATAACATTCCAAATTGAAAATTTGGGATGTTACAAACCTACCCCCCTTAAGATGAATCTCGCCCTCGAGATTCGGGTTGGCTAGAAAATAGGTGAGGGTGGTCCTTCAGCAGATCTTCCTCTCGCTCCGAGGTGTCTTCATCCTCGGTGTGATGGCTCCACTGAACTTTGCAAAACTTGATAACCTTGCCGCGGGTGACTCGGCTAGCATACTCAAGAATCTTGACTGGTTTCTCCTCATAGGTCAAATCACTATCCAGCTGAATCGCTTCTAGCGGCACTGTATCTCTTAGCGGTATATCAACCATTTCTGCGTGGCACTTCTTCAACTGGGAAATGTGGAACACATCATGAACTCCTGACAATCCTTCGGGCAACTCCAACTTGTAAGCAACTTCTCCCATACGCTCCAAAACTTTGTATGGTCCCACAAAACGTGGCGCTAATTTCCCCTTAACTCCAAAGCGCTTAACTCCTCGAAGTGGAGATACTCGAAGATAGACTCTATCTCCGACTTCATACACTGTCTCCTTGCATTTAGAATCTGCATAGCTCTTCTGCCTGGACTGGGCTACCTTGAGCCTATCGCGAATCAACTTCACCTTCTGTTCAGACTCCTTAATCAAATCTGGTCCAAACAACCGGCGGTCTCCAACTTCATCCCATGACAATGGTGTTCTGCACCTCCATCCGTACAAGGCTTCAAAAGGGGCCATCTTCAAACTAGATTGATAACTGTTGTTGTAAGAGAACTCCGCATATGGCAAGTTGTCATCCCAACTTGATCCATAATCTAGTGCACAAGCTCTCAGCATATCCTCGAAAATCTGATTGACTCTCTCGGTCTGTCCATCTGTCTGTGGATGAAAGGCTGTACTGAACTCTAGCCTGGTACCCAAAGTTTTGTGCAACTGATTCTAGAACTTTGAGGTAAACTGGGTTCCTCAATCTGATACAATGCTCCTCGGAACTCCATGCAGACATACGATCCTGGTCATGTATATCTTAGCCAACTTAGCACTGGTGTAAGTGGTCTTCATTGGGATGAAATGAGCTACCTTCGTCAAGAGATCAACTACGACCCATATCGAGTCATAGCCTCAACGGGTCCTGGGCAATCCCGTGATAAAATCCATGCCTATTTTATCCCACTTCCATTCGGGTATCGGCAATGGCTGTAACAATCCTGCTGGCTTCTGATTTTCTGCCTTCACTCTCTGACATACATCACAAACTGCTACATACTCCGCAATATCCTTCTTCATACCGGTCCACCAGAAAGTGTCCTTCAAATCCAAATACATCTTGGTATTTCCTGGGTGAATCGAGTACGGCGAATCATGGGCCTCTTGCAAAATCAACTTTCTGATCTCCGGATCATTAGGCACGTAAACGCGGTCCTCAAACCATAAGGTACCATGTTCATCCTCATGAAATCCTTTAGCTTTTCCCTTGCTCATCTTTCTCCTTTATAGAGGCAATCTCATTGTCAGTCTTCTGAGCTTCTCTGATCTTATCCATCAAAGTAGACTGAATCTCCAATGCTGCTACATAGCCTCTCGGAACTATCTCCAAACATAGCTCTCGAAGATCCTCGGCTAACTCCTTTGGTAAATCTCCGGTCATTAGTGTGTTGACATGGCTCTTGCGGCTCAACGCATCTGCTACTACGTTAGCCTTTCCGGGATGATAATGCAATCTCATATCATAATCCTTGATGAACTCCAACCATCTCTTTTGCCTGAGATTCAACTCCTTCTGCGTGAATATGTACTTCAAACTCTTGTGATCCGTATACACCTCACAATGGTTTCCAATGAGAAAATGTCTCCAAGTCTTCAATGCATGCACTATTGCTGCTAATTCCAAATCATGTGTGGCATAATTCAACACATGGAGCTTAAGCTGTCGTGAAGCATATGAAACAACTCTTCCCTCCTGCATAAGCACTGCTCCAATTCCTCGACGTGAAGCATCGCAATATACCTCGTAATCTTTGCTATGATCTGGTAGAATCAACACTGGTGATGTAACCAAACGTTTCTTTAACTCCTGGAAACTAGCCTCACATTCTTCAGTCCATTTGAACTTGGTATCCTTCTTCAACAAATCCATCATGGGCTTCGCAATCTTCGAGAAATTCTCAATGAATCTTCGGTAGTATCCTGCCAGTCCAAGGAAACTCCGGATCTCTCCAACTGTCGTTGGTGCTTCCCAGTTTGTCACAGTGACAACCTTGGTGGGATCTACTGCTATACCTTCTCTGGATATAACATGTCCGAGGAATCCAACTTCCTTCAACCAAAACTCACATTTGCTGAACTTGGCATATAACTAATGTTCTCTGAGCTGCTCAAGTACTAAACGCAAATGCCCCTTATGCTCCTCTTCATTCTTCGAGTAAACCAAAATATCATCAATGAACACCACGACGAACTTATCCAAAAACTCCATAAACACCTTGTTCATCATGTTCATGAAATAGGCAGGTGCGTTAGTCAGACCAAATGACATAACGGTATACTCATACAGCCCATACCTGGTGGTAAAAGCCGTCTTAGGTATATCCTGCTCTCGAATCTTTAACTGATGGTATCCTGATCGCAAACCGATCTTGGAAAATACCTTAGCTCCTTGCAATTGGTCAAACAAATCGTTGGTCATCGGCAACGGGTACTTATTCTTGATAGTTAATTCATTCAATCCTCGATAATCAACAACCATTCTCAATGATCCATCCTTCTTCTCCACTAGAAGTACTGGCGATCCCCAAGGTGAAGAACTTGGGCGAATAAAACCTTTATCCAGTAACTCCTTAATCTGCTTCTTAATTTCCTCCAAATCTTGTGCAGGCATCCGGTACGGTCTCTTAGATATCGGCCCTGTGCCTGGCAAAAGCTCAATCAAAAACTCAATGTCTCTATCCGGTGGCATACCTGGCAACTCTTCTAGAAATACGTCAGGGAAATCCTTCACCACTGGTACTTCCTCCTGCACAACTCCTGATAAGGAATTTACTTGAGTCCTCTTCGGCTCATGCCGTGACACATACTTGATTCTTCTTCCTTCTGGGGTGGTAAGAAAAATCGACTTACTGGCACAATCGATGTTTCCTCCATACATCGATAGCCAATCCATACCTAGAATCACGTCCAAACCTTGCGATTCCAGAATGATTAAATCCGTGGGGAAAACATGCCTACCTATGCTCAATGGCACTTGAAAACATCCTCGACTAGCCATGTACTCCGCTCCTGGTGAGCTTACTAACATAGGTGTTCTAAGAACCTTGGTGAGCAGTTTATACTTATCCACAAATCCCCTTGATATGTATGAATGCGATGCACCAGTATCAAAAAGAACGATTGCAGTAAATGACTTAACCAAAAACTTACCTATTACTGCATCTGGCTGGGCTTCAACCTCCTCCACGTTAACGTGGTTCACATCCCCTGTTGAAAGGGTTGGCTTCTTCCCGAGCTTCCATTGCCATTTCCATTCTGGGCTTCATGACATTCATTAGCATAATGTCCAGTCTTCTGACACTTAAAGCAAGTGACTTGGCTCAGGTCTCTCTTGGCTGGGGTTGACGGGTTGGTACGGTTTTGTCCGTTGCTTCCTCCATTCCGTTACCATTCTTGGAGCCATTGTGATTATCGAATTCCCTCCTCCATGGGTATCTGAAAATGTCCTCCGGTTTCGGGTAAAGCGTAACCTGCTGAGCTCAATTGTACTTCCCTTGTCCATACTTCCTCTTGCGGTTTTCAATCTGTTGCTGCTTCCTTCAATCATAAGAGCACGATCTACCAACTCCACGGTAGTTGTTGAAAGTTGCTACCATCAACCGCATGCTCAGCTCATCATTCATCCTTCGAAATTTCTCCTGCTTAGCTGCATCTGTAGCAACGTCATCTAGGGCATAACGTGCTAACTTACTAAAGTCCTCCACATGCTGGCCTACAATGCGTCCTCCTTGGCGTAAGTTGCAAAACTCACGCTTCTTCATGGCCATAACTCCTGCTGAAACATGGGCAGTACGGAAAGCTTGTGGCGGTCCCATGTGACAGTGTCAATAGGGTGTGTGGCTGTGCAATTCTCCCACCATGATGCTACGGGTCCATCAAGCTGATGTGCGGCAAAACACACTCTCTCCGCATTTGTGCATCCGGTAGTGGTCAACTCCCTTCCAACCTTGTGGAGCCAATCATCTGCAACAATCGGCTCAGTGCTACTGGAAAACACCGGCGGATTCAGCCTCAAGAAACGGGTCAAATGGTCAACAAGTGGTGGTGGTGGGTTGTTGTTGTTGCCTTGGTTCTGTACTAGTGCTTGCATCAAGACATTCTGCTGCTGAATCAACTGAGTGATCTCCGGTGGGAAAACAAATCCGGTGTCGCGTCTCGGAGGCATCTGAGGGTTTTAGAGAAGATGAGAATATAGAATAGAATGAGGTCTAGAGAGAAAACACTACCCATATGCACATGAGACAAAAGCAAACAAAATCACTTCATTCAATTCAAACGAAGGCACACAACGGTCTATCTATCGTTACAAAAGTGCTCGGACTAAACTAGATACATGGGGGAAATACTACTACTGTTATGGTGGTCAACTAGAAAAACTGCTCCGATGAAGACTCCATGATATCCGCTCCAGCTTCATCAACATAGTCATCATCGCTGTCGGCTGGGTCCGAGTCGGTGTCGTCGATGATGATATAGTTATTCAGGCAAGTGGAATCGTCGTCTTCTCCTCCTGGCGCGGGGTCTCCCATGAAAACTCCTAGCTTCCTGGTTAGGTCATCATTCTTCTCCACTAACACTTCGATTTCCTCCATATAATCTTCACGTGTAGCTTTGAGTTCTTCTTCGACCGTGATCTTGGTCAAGGCCTTCGCAGATCCATCATGCTGCAAGACATCTGGTTCTCTGGCGTCGAATGTGCTCGTTTAACTCCTGGATAAAAGCTGTGATTGATCTATCCTTCCTGGTGCTGATCATCTCCCATTGCTCATCTCGGCGCCCACAAATCTGGTATATAGTATCCTCGAGATCATTGTGGTAAACTTCTCCAATACGTCCCATGGTGATGTGGGCTGCCATGCTCTTTCCTAGACTCGGTTGGTGCATCAAAGGAAAACTCTATGGGCTCCGTGGTGGCGCGAACGTCCTTCTGGAACTTGAACTTGAATCATCCAGCGCTCCTCTTCGGGTAAAGTGGCGTTGTAGGTCCCGGTGAAGGTTGGTACTCTGATGTTCAGGTATCTAGTGAGTTCCTTCAAGTGACGTCCAAAGGGTGTATCATCCTCCGGTTGCGTGAACTTGTTCCTTGCATCCGCCATCCTAAAAGAGTAGAAAAGATGAGGAGTTAGAAATGAGAAGAAAGAGTAGTGATCCAGGGCTTTAGCTTAGTGGTCGTGTCCTACAGTCGGCGTGTGCTCGATACCATCTTGTAGCGACCGGACCTCAAGCGATCGATCTACGTGGCGGTGTCATCCTGGATCGATAATCTTGACACGCACAATACTTGAAGGATTTATAACAGAGTAGCAATCACACAATTATTACATCAAATGTCTCAAAAGAGAACTTATTACAATAAATATGGCTTAAGGCCATCTAATAATGATAACAACGGAAGGCTTGGAAGATAAGAGAGTCCATCAACTCCAACGGCATCCGAGTATAGAACCACGACCTAAAAGCACCTTACTGTCGTTCGAAAAGTGCGCAACATGAACGTTGCAGCCCAAAAATGGGCCAGCACATGAAATATGCTGGCAATGTAACACTAGAGAGTAATATGAAAGAGTAATGCTATACTACATGCATATATGGCTGGTGGAAAGCTCTATGGTTACAGCTTTTGCGTAAAGCCAATTTTCCCTCTGCAAAGGAATAAATTTATTTAACTATCATGGTGGTTTTAAACATTGAGAATGGTTGACATTCTCAATCCCAATTAACATCATCATTAAAACCCAACAATATTAATTAAAGTAACATGCTGAGATTCACATGATAATCCAAGTACTAGATACTCAAGATGTCCATAACCGGGGACACGGCTAACCATGATTAGTTTATACACTCTGCAGAGGTTTGCGCACTTTTCCCCACAAGACTCGATCTCCTCCGTTGGGATTCTCGCACTACATGGTGTTTGAGAAACGGATGACCGAGACATAGTCTTTCAGAAGCGCTAGCACCTTACGATCGGGTAGACCGTTACACCTACCTTCCCCTACATCTGCTAGTCTACCACTTTAAGAGTTCGCACGACTTAATCAACTATGCTAGAGCCCATAGTATCTTGTGGCTCCACACGGAAGTTTCTAGCATGAATAATCTCATGATCCCTTTGAGCCTGGGTGGCGGTCCATAAAGAAAAAAAGGCAATCCTGGAATACCCAGGTACCTCAATCCACCCATATGTGTATTAAAGTTGCCACCTTAAGTAAACCATTGAATAACAATATCACATCTGTCATGGATACACTCACCCAATCCACGTCTACTAGCATAGCATGGCAATGTAAGCAAACGTAGAAGTAGCTCCCATGGGTTTGATAATGAAACAGGTAATAGGTACTACCCCATCTACTTTCCCAAATCCCACAATTTAATTAGATCCTAATCATGCAATGTTTGAGGACTGATCTAATGCATAAAAACTGGGTATGAAAGGGAATATGATCAAAGTGTTACTTGCCTTGCTGATGATCCGTGAAACCTAGCGATTCGAAGTAGCAAGCGGCGCACTCCGGGTACTCTATCGCAAACAAACAAGCATACAATAAGTACTCATCTAATGCACAGGGAAAACTCAAATAAAAGATCTAACCAGAAAGTTCAACTTAAGAACTCCGGTTTGCAAAAAGAATCGAAACAAACAAAGCAACGAAAAACAAACGGCGAAGAAGCAAGCTTCGGTTACTAATCTGGACCTAAGTCAAATTTTACAGAAGCAAAAACTTGTTTGAGTTGGTTAAACGGAAAGAGGGTTTCGAGACGGAACTCTAGGCGCTTGAATCGCCTGATTCCGATAAACGAGGGAAAAGATAAACTAAAACGAAAATCGGATCAGAAATCGCGATCAGAAATAATCGCAAAAATCCGAGAAAAAGGAAAACTGACGAACAGATTAACGAACAAACGTTCGTTAATTGAAACTAAACGGTGAATTCGTCCGTTAAAACGAACGAACGCTCGCTAAATAAATAAACCTATCTAACAAAATAAAAAAACCTAGGGTTTCTGAAAAAAAACCGGATCGGTTTTTTCCCGAAAAACCGGCAGCGGACGGTGCGGCTACCTCGTCGGACTCGTGAGGTGGGAGCGGCGGCGGGCAGGGCGGCGGCGCTGGCTGGTGGCGGTGGTGGTGGCTAGGGGCAGGCGGCGACTATATAAGGGGCGCGCGGGCTGCTTGGCGAGGCGCCGGGGAGGAGTCCGCTCGGACTCCACAGCGTCCGTCTTGCGTCACTGTGCCTTGTGAGGAGGAGGCGGTGCTGGGTTGGGCCGGCTGGCTCGGCTGAGCTTGGCCCGGTCGGTATGAGGGAGTTTTTTTAAACAATTACGCCAAATAGAAAAAAATGCTAGAAAAATAAATAAAAATCTAAAAATGCCAAAACAAATTTTCACTGTCTAAATAAAATATTTAGAACGAGATGAACATTTTCTTGGCCCTAAAATGCAGTTTTGAAAACGTGCAATTTTTCCTAAATTCAAATAAAATAGCCAAAAACTCCAAAATAAAATCTATTTGATTTTTTTATTAAACCTCAATATTTCTTCATTTTGGGAAAGTCATTTTATTCCCCCTCTCATATTTTTATAATAGAAATAATTGAAGATAAAATAAATAAAATCAAATGATCCTATTTTCAAAATTTGAGAAAACTCAAATATTAAAATAACGAAATTCCCAACTCTCTCCGTGGGTCCTTGAGTTGCGTAAAATTTCTAGGATCGAGCCAAAAGCAAGAAAATATGATATGCATTGATGATCTAGTGTATAACGTTCCAAATTGAAAATTTGGGATGTTACAAGATAGCACTCTGGATCGAAAGGTGCTCGACCTTATGCTTAATTGGTCCCTTACTGCTCGGAATAGCTTCATTGCTTTAGAGGTCTCTTGCTTCTTGCATTGGTACGCATGGTCTCGTATCTGAATTTAAGTATTTACGCTTGAATAACATATGCATCATATCAATTTCCTCCCCTGGATTGTTTTTTGCAATGTATTTGTTCAAACATATAGGCTACAAATTTGCATCCATTTAAGGAAATTCCGTGTATATGGTTTGGAAAGATGGATAGGGAAGTTCATTGTTCAATATTCCAGTCAGTGAACCTCGGTTAGTCATGTGCAGTTGTTGGCTTTGGTCATATATACAGTTAGTCATATGCAAATTTGTTGGCTTTGGTCATATACCCTTATTCATATCAAATGCTATTTTTTAAATTTAATTTGACTTACAAAATTATGCTTTATTTACCTATTATATAAGTTTTATTATCTGTTCCTTACAAAAGAAATATGGAGATTAGAGAGCAAGTCAAATACATGGTAGAACATAATGAAGGAAACTTCAGAAGATATTTCACATTCCTTCAAGCGTTACTTTTTAGTTAATGTTTCATATGATCCATCACCTGGGGTTTGTGTTCATGAATCTTTCAGTGTTTTTATAATATTATGACAAGAGGTTATGCATCTCTATGAAATAAGTACACAGGGTTTATGCAGATATGGATCTCCTATCATCTTAAAAATACTTTCTTCTTCAGTTTGTTGATCCAGGAAAATCAAATGATTTCATCTATTCCCTCATAGGTCTCTTGTTGCTCGCATTGGCTTCATTGATTAACATGTTTCTTGCTACTCACCTCGGTTTGCAAGCTCTCCCCTCTTAAATTGATTATTTAGCTTATGCACCTTCTATTGTTTTCATACGTATTTATCCCTTTATATAGTTTCAGTCATGGCCCCCTCCTTGGTGGCCATCTTATCCGTCATCTAGGTCTAGCTCCACATAACAACTTCTTGCATGATTCATACTGAAGAGTCAAGCAAAAAAATCCCTAATTAAAGTTTAATCTTCTATATCATGATGAATTTCCTAAAACTTAATGATGACATGATGTAAGAGTATCTCCTTGACATGCCAGCATTTGAGTATTTGGACAACTGAACTTCCAGTTTAGTCAACAGTTTTTATTGTTGTAAAGGAAGAATGAAAATATGTTGGCATCTCAACTGGCTACCTTGATTATATATTTGGAATCATACACCATTTAATTTATAGAATAGTTCACATTTTGTGAGATAAAGTCACACAGGTATGGTGACGCTATTATTACTGTGACTAAGCATACCAATCCTAATCAGGAGGTTTGTTGTTTTAACAAACAATTGGTGAGAACTTCCACTAAGCATCACTACAGAGAAAAACAACAACAGAACCTCCAGTACAAATGAACAATCGATACAAGAGGTACTCCTACTTAAAATTGGTTACTTACATATTATCATCCCACCTTTTACCCTGATTGACATCATACACATACCTTTCGCAGGATGCCACCTAATTCTTCAAAGAATGTTCTGCCATGTTCTTTTGTCGTTTCAATAAGAGAAGCTCAGAAGAAATAGATTGATGCAACTGCAGAGATGAAGAGTGCAAAAGAACTCAAGTTTATGACTCTTAAAACGTGAGTCCGTGCCTCAACACACTACTAACCCATAGTCTGCTGGCCATCCATTTTCTTCTGATGGATACAATGCCAAGTATGAAAAGAGTGGGGCATAATATATCCAACTTACGGTAGCTAAAGAAGGCACGCCTACAAACAATGACAAATAGTTCATGCTAAGAATATGGTTTGTGCTACAAACTAATAGTTTTATCATACGGTGCATATTTATACCACCAATAATTTTGAATAATTACCTATTTGTGAACTCTACCATATTATTGATTCATTGATTTTCTAATTTCATATGTGAATGTTACTCCAAAATCCATGACAAAATCCCGCAGCAACACGCGAGGCATCACCTAGTTCTATTAATGTCAATTGTGCTAATTATATGCAAAGATACAAGCTTGGGGATGATAGTTGTTATGTCCACCACTTATTGCAATGATCATGATTGGGGTGATAATGGTTCTTGTGATCTTGAAAATTTATTTAAACCTAAAAGCGCAGGTTTACTCCCAGAGGGGGGTTAATGTAGAAATTCGTCAATCTCTGATGAATTTGACGAAGATCAGACAGAAGAAAAAAAATGCGAGGAAACTAAATCATCACAGAAATAGAGAGCATGCATACACGATACATATAGATGAAGAACATGCAACCATACAAGCATACGAGCATGAAGAAGATGAACTGAAGAAATGAAAAACAACATGATGAAAGTCTTCCATTCAAATTCGTCTGAAGATAGATCACAGATTCTTCACCAGCAGAATAACGGAAAGGTAAGGGTTCAGGAATTTTAAACCAAGTAGGCTTGATGTAAACATAGCTATTTGGTAGAGCAGTTCCAGTTGTTGTATCAACTATACGTCTGGTTGATGCGCTAACACAAACTCTGAGGAGACACTCTCCTCACTGTATTCCTCTTGAGCTAAGGTCACCTAAACCTCGCCCAATCACTCGTGTTAAGTCTTCAAGGTAGGCTTCCAAAAACTTCACAGACTTGTTCACCAGCACACCACAATGAATCTTGGGTGCTCAGAACATGACGCTAACTATCTGGAAGAATGACAGTCTTCAAAGGTAACAGGCGTCAGATCACATAGATCAATCTCTTCAATGATGCTCAATCACTTTGGCTGGGGTGGCTTTTTCCTCACTTAGGATTCTCTCAAAGTCGTCAAAGGATGGATTGCTCTCAAATGACAAATGCCAAGTTCTCTCTGAGTAGCCAACCAACAAGTGGTCATGGGGGGCGGCTATTTATAGCCAGGGGCAACCTGACATGAATTGTCATATATGCCCTTCTCAGATACAACCATTGTCAGGATAAAGATCCACTCGACAGTTGGCCTGCGGTGCAGCAACAATCGGAAAATTGAACTCTCAATTTTCCCGGGGCACTAAATTTACTCACGATAGGCAGATCGCACTGCCGAAATCCTAACTCCTCAGCCTAGCCAAATTAGTCAGTTGTTCTAGAGATTTCCAAAGGCTTCAATCAAAGCATCTTGTGTATGTATAGGTTTGAGCATCACTTTGGAAATGTGAACTATGATTCACCTAGACCCCCTTTAATAGTACAATTTTACCTGTGACTCAAAAATAAGAAGAAAGAAACTACGAAAACAAAAGTCTTCAAGCTTCAAGTCTTCACATCAATTTCTTCAAAGACCGTACCAATTTCATCACCAAATTCTTCAGTTGAAGAAATATTATTTTTAGGGGTCGTCTTCCATGGGTTATAAACGAAATCTTCAGGGACTATATCTCCTGTGTACACTCACAAACACGTTAGTCCCTCAACCTATTTGTCTTCAATACTCCAAAACCACTAAGGGGGCACTTGATGCACTTACAATCTCCCCCTTTTTGGTGATTGATGACAAATTGGTTAGGTTTTCAACGGGAGTAAATAATGGAAGTGTAAGTACAGAGTATGAAGAAATTGGCTACAAGATATTGAGGAACTCTCCTTGAAGATGTGTATATGAAGAATTTGATTTGGATTGCAAATGCACATGGCAGGTTGAAATTGTGGAGATCTCCCCCTATATCTTGGAATCCAATCATGCATGATCATAAGATATTGAAGAATTTGAATGCATGATGAAAATTGGTGTTTGAAGAAATTGTGCATGCATGAGCAAATATATTTAATATCAAGGCATGCATATAAGGAGTAGCAAAAGAGTCAGATAACCAACAATTATTTAAGTTACAACTCATCAAAGAGCAAATCAAATGAAGCTCGAGAGTTGTAACTCAGCAAAAACATCCGATATAATGACCTGCTTGAAGAATAACTCAGATTTCTCCCCCTTTGTCATCAAATGACCAAAAGGAGATGAAACTAAGAACTAATGCCCCTGAAGAATATCATGACGAAGTCGGAGGAGCGCCAGTGTTGTTGTCGGGGTCGCACAAAGCAAAAGGACCAGCCTCAGTGTCTTCAACGTCTTCATTTTCATCAATAGATCATGAAGGAACTTGAACCTTCTTGAACTTCTTCTTGGGGGGATTGGCCCAATCAAACTTCATCTGGAATTCCATAGCAATAAGTTCTTGTAACATCCCAAAACTCTAAATTTTGGAATGTTATAAACAAATAGATAGTTTTGATTGATTGTTTGATTGATTGACTGAAAGTGAGTGAATTTGAAACTTTTTGAAAGTTAAATGAGAGGGAATAAAAGGACTTTCCCAAACTTTCATTTTTGCTTTTATGCTCTCCGTGAATTCAAATTCTTTTCACCACAAAACCCTGGAGAGAAGATGACATGACTTCTTCCATTTATTTAAATGACAAGGGGTGTTGAAAATATTTGAATTTCATTTGAAAAAATTTCCAATTCTGATACTTTATGCAACTCAATGATTTTCACGAGCGAAGATAAAATGACTTCCTCAAAACATATGAAATATGAGTTGGGAGTTTCAAAGAATTAAATTCAAAATTGAATTTATTTTCAATTTGGAGTTATTTGAGTTTTATTCAAATTATTTTTCTCCAAAATAAAACATATGGAAAATAGGGTAACATGATTCCCTACATCAGAAAATTGGAGAGAAATTAATTTGAAGTCATTTGGTATTTTAAAATGATTTTGATGGATTTTATTAGGGCAGTAGCACTGTTTGAATTATTTGAATTTGTGTGTATTTTATTTGAAGCTAAAATAATGTTCATGTTGTAGAAAATCTTTTTCTGAAAATTTTGATATATTATATGCCTATATAATATTTCCATTTTATTTTGTTTTATTACTTTTTTCCTCTGTTTGTTAAAAAAAACTTCCTTCCTCCGACTGGGCCGGCCCAGCTCCCAGGCCAGGCCGCGGCCCAGCCCACGTCGCCTGTTGCCCTCGTCCCCGAGCGGGACTCCGCTCGGGAGTCCGCCGCCACCACGACCGCGCCGCCGCCGACCTCGACGGCCGTGCCCGCCTCGGCCTCCTCTGCCCCCTCCCGCACGCCACCTCCTCGCCCTCCCCATAAAAGGCACCGCCCTGGCCCCGTCTCTCCTCTCCTCTCGCTTCGCCGCCTGCCGCCGCCGCATCTCGAAGCCGCCGCCGCAAGCGAACCCCCGTCGCTGGCTGGCTGCTCCGCCGCCCTCGCCACCTTCGCCCCTCTCCGCCATCTTCGCCCCTCGCCGCCGACCCGAGCCACCGCCTCGAGTTCGCCGGAGCCACCGCCCTTTTCGCCGGACACCGCCGCCATCCCAACGCCCGCGCCGGACGTTCGTCGCCGGCCGGATCCGTCCGCCGCCGGTTTATTTTCCCCGAGCCGGTAAAATCTATAAAACCGCCCGGTTTTCTAATTTTTGATCGGTTTTATTTTAATAGAACGGTTTTCTACAGAAAACCTAGATCTGTTTTTTTTTCCGTCGGTTTAGGTTCTGTAGCGAGCGTTCGCTCGATAGATTTTTCTTTTTATTTTTATTTTTCTGCCAGGGACCTAGTTGTAGTTGTTTTATTTTACAGATTAGTCCCCAAATTTTCAAACGGCTATAACTTTTTACTCGTTAGTCCAAATCCAACGAAACCAACGCTCACTTCTTCGTGATGATCTCCTCTATCCATTAATCCAACTTAAACATGTTTTTGAAAATTGTAAAATTTGTTTTCAAACAGATTTGAGTTTGAACTTCGTTTGAGCATAACTTGAGTTTCGTAACTCCGATTTAGTTGATTCTTTTTGCAAATCGAAGCTCTTGACATAAACTTTCTGATAAGGCCAAATACACCTAATTTTGGTACTGTTAGAAATTGTTTTCTGTTGCGAGAGTTATTTGCTTGGTTTTGATGTTTTTCGAATCGTTTTCTTTGATCTTTCCGATCTTTTGAGTGATTGCTTATGTGTGGTTACTATTGCTTGCTTACGATAGATTGACCGGAGTGTGACGAGTAGATCTATCAAGAGTTTTGAGTGCGGAATCATCTTCATAACTTTTCCGGGCAGTAACACTTTGATCATACTTTTCTCATACCCAGTTTTTATGCATTAGATCTATCCTCAAACACTTGCATGATTAGGATCTAATTAAATTGTGGGTTATGGGAAGTAGTTGAGGTAGTACCTATTACCTGTTTTATTATAAACCCTTGGGAGTTACTTCTACGTTTGCTTATTATGCCATGCTATGCTCGTGAGCGTGGATTGGGTTTGAGTGAATATCCATGATGATGTGAGATTGATAATTAATGGTTTATCTAAGGTGGCAACTTAAACACACATCGGGTGGATTGAGGCACTGGCTATTCAGGATTTGCCTATCAAGGCACAGGTAGACAGGATTTACTGTATTTCTTCGGACCGCCACCCAGGCTCAAAGGGATCATGAGATTATTCAAACTAGAAACTTCCGTGTGCAGCCACAAGCCATTATGGGCTCTGGCGTAGTTGACTAAGTTGTGCGAACTCTTACGGGTAGACTAGCAGATGTAGGGGATGTAGGTTGGTACGGTCTACCCACATGTAAGGTGCTAGCGCTACGAAGACTATGTCTCGGTCATCCGTTTCTCAAACACCATGTAGTGCGAGAAATCAAGCGGAGGAGATCGAGTCTTGTGGGGAAAAGTCATAAACCTCGCAGAGTGTATAAACTAATCATGGTTAGCCGTGTCCCGGTTATGGACAATCTTGAGTATCTAGTTCTTGGATTATCCTGTTAATCTCATCCGTTACTTAATATAATTTATGCAGGTTTAATGAGTACTTTTAATTGGGATTGAGGATGCTGTCAACCATTCTCAATGTTCAACAACCACCATGATAGTTAAATAAATTTATTCCTTTGTAGTAGGGAAAAATTGGCTTTTTGCAAAAACTGTAACCATAGAGCTTTCCACCAGCCATATATGCATGTAGTATAGCTTATTCATTCATTACTCTCTATGTGTTACATTGCGGCATATTCTATGTGTGACCCGTTTTGGGCTGCAACTTTTCATGTTGCGAGACTTTTAGAACGACAGTAAGTGATACGTTAGGGTTATGATTTCCTATACTCAACTTTGCCGTTGGTGTTGATGGGAATCCACAACCTTGTTGCTTCCGCTATATTTGGATTGAGGCAATAGTATTTATGCTACTTTATACATGTGATTTACCTCTGTTATAAATCCTTCGAGTAATGTGTGTGTCAGCATACCGATCCAGGGATGACACCTAAGCACAGAGACTTGATCCATTCGGTTCGGGTCGCTACAGTTCTTCATCTGTCTTTAAGTGTGAGAGTATGACCCATGTTCTGTCAAAGGTCACATGGGCATAATAGTGATTTCTTCAAATAGAGTTATGCGTCACAGACATATTTGCATTGATGGCACCAAGTTGACGCTTAACCCAATCATGATTCTTGTCTACTTTCCGGTGCAAGCTGATGAGGAATTCATGGTTAGTCATGACACATGGTGCTTCTGGTTGAGGAGATGGCTTTGACACTTTTGCAACAGTGTCCTGGCTGGCAGTTTCATCACATGTGGAGTTGGAGACATGCTGACAATATTTTCCATAAAGGGGAAGAATTCCTTCATCAATGACATCCTTGCCCTTGCCAGGAATTGAGGAGATTATGCTCTGAAGAACTTCTACTTTTGGCAGATAGTTGAGATGATCTTGACAGTCAGCATTGTGGTGAATTGAAAACCGGGATCTGATGAATCTCATGATCCATGGAGCATACGGCTTCAGATCAAAGGGTGATTGGGCCACTGTGACCAAAGTCCTCATGAAGAAATCATGGATGTCAATGGGAGTACCATGTATGATATGGAAGAGCATATTCTTCATGACTACCATAACTTCTTCAGTTGCAGAGTTGTGCCCTTTGATGGGACTGAGGGTCTTGGCAAATATCTTGTAGACAGTCCTAGGAACATAGAGCAAATCCTTCACCAAGAAGGTAATTGTTGGAGCTTCTCCTTCAGCCAATGGCTTCATCAGCACTTGTATCAGATGACATGGCACCTCAGGTTCCTCATAGATCTTCTTAGCTTCTTCAAAGGGTGGATCTACTGGAAGAGCATGAAGTAGTTTGTCAACTGGTGCTTTATAATGAGTGTCTTCACTCGTCTAGTCTAGAACCCATGTAGCAATGGCATCAGCATTTCTTGAGAAGTGCACAATAGTGTAGAACTGAAGAATTAGCTCTTGATTCCAATCGCAGACATATGAGTAGAAGCTAAGCAGCCCAACATCGTGAAGAACAACCAACACTGGCCGGAAACATGGAATAGAATCCATGTCCACATGAGGAATATGACGATGCGGGAAGATTTTGTTCTTATCAAACAACAATGAAGCATAGTATTTCATTTGCATCTTGGTCCAGAAGCGCAAGTGCCTGATCTTGGATGAGTCATATGGTGACTCGTAGATGAAGAAATTCTTCTCTTCAAAGAATTTGGCCCTGTCGAACTGAGGTTGTCTGAGGCTTCTGCCAATTTTTTCCATGACTGGAACTGGTCGAAGATTTATCTTCTTCGGTCTGACATCAAACACTGGTCTTGGAGATCTAGTTGAGTCTTGAGGGCCAGTCACAACAAGTGATTTTACAACTTCTTCAGCAGTAGCAGTTGGAACAGTGTCGGTTTGTGCTGAAGGAATTGATTCATCGCGCCGAGGGGATGTATTGACAACATCCACCATTAGGTCTTATTGTGCAGTCTCATCAGCTGTTGCAGCTGGAATTTTCTCATCAATGGTTTGAAGAGAAGGTTGTCTTTCTTCAGAACCAGTGTGAATGTCTTCAGTGCACACATGCGATTGAGGCACTTGCGTAAGAGTTGTGGTGACAGGTGAATTTGGATGAGCTGCTTCCAAATATTCATCATGGAGTATGGGCGTGGTTGCACCATCAATATCCACATCCTCTTTCGTTTCTTCACTACTTCCAGATGGAGCAGAGGCATTTTCTTTAGTCAGTGGAGCTTGAGAAGGCTTCCATGACAACACTTGATGAAGTGAAGCATCTGCTTCCACTTCAATTTCTTCATCCATTTGCTCTATGGTAGCAGCAGAATAGGTATCAGTTTCTTCATCTTCATCAGGTGGAGGAATGACGTATTCTAACCCATAAGGAACAATATGACGATTGTCAATAGTACGAGCAGGGGGTGTTGATGAAATAGGAATTGCATCAATTGGAATAACTGAAGAAAATGGGGTCGTCTTTAGATTCTTCACTAATTCACTAGTGGTAGGAGGAGCTAAAGCCTTTCTATTTTTGGCTTAGTTCTTAGCTGCCTTAGTCTTCTTCGCTTCTGATGCAGAAGGAAGAGTGATGATCTTCAAATATGAAGTTGTTGAAGGCGTTGTTTCTTAGGAACTTGGTGGAGCAGTTTCTTCAGGCATGACTAATGCAGTCGCCCTGGCAGTTTCTTCAGACGCAACTTCTTCAGTTGCCCTAGCTTATGCGTGCGGAGGAGATGAAGGCACAATCTCACTGGCCTGAGCAGTTGGCGGAGGAGCTGAAGAATTTTAAGGAGGCACAATACCAAACTTTGCTGCCTCATGCTTGTTGTGGTCATCAACTACCTTGGTGGTGGCAGTGATGAATCTATCCTTGACGCCATAGCAGTGATTGGCTTGGTACTCATATTCTTCAGACAATTGTTGAATTTTAGACTATAGTGTCACGAGCTACTGAGGAGATATGGTAAGCATGTTTTTCTTCAATTCCTTCTCCTTCTGAATTTGTTTTTTCTTCACGAGCTTTGCATGTGCAATCTTGTGCTTCTCATTGAGTATGAAAGAAGATAGTACATGACTTGGGCCCAGGGGCAAGTTGAGGTCATCAAGTGGAGTGTCTGGCGTCGGCGTGGAAGCACGGGTTTCCCCTTCGTGGTCCGGCAAGGGGACGACCACGTTGCACAAAGAGCAGAAGCAGCAGGAGGCAGCACGGCGATGGGCAACTCTCTTTTACCCAGGTTCGGGTCGCTTTGCAGCGTAAAACCCTACTCCTGCTGTGGTGGATTGAATTTGAGGAAGATGAAGACATGAAGTGCACTAGCCCGGCAAGGGTGCCTGGGGAGTGCAACTACGCACGTACAAGTGTTGGGGTCAAAAAGTTTCCACCCCTTGCTAGGTTGCCTTGGGCCTCCTTTTATAGTTGAAGGGGCAACCACAATGGCAAAACAGTCATTTAGATGTGATTAGACAACTAACAGTACTATCATACCCAACTCTGGTAGTTAGGACAAAGTGCATTAAATGCACTGTAGGTGTCGTGTTGAGGTTGAAGCCCGGCAGGCCTATCGCGCTGCTTATCTGCCTCCTCTTATTAGTCTGACACGTCCTCTGGACGGGTGTCAAGAAAGCTAATCTCTTCTTTATGATGCTGCCACGTGCTTGATAGGATCCACCTGGTTGCTTGATACCTTGACACCTCACTGATTAATGATTTGGGTGTGATGAGGTGGAGCGGTGACATCTTGGTGAAGGTTTCCCGGCAAAGGAGCTTGGGGGGTCCTGGTCTTGGCGGCCCCGGCAACCTTGCTGGGGCGAACTAGACTTATCCTTAGGCGCGACCTCAACCTGGCTAGGCTCTCCTGCCTGGCAAGGGAGGCCTTCCCAAGGTGGTCTTCTGCTAGCTTGCTCTCCTTAATGCTCTTCTTGATCTCACGAAGAGTGGCTTCGCTGGTTTATCCTTATGTCACGCACTAGTGCTGGATGTATGATTGTCAGCACGCCTGTGCATGAGTTCGGTCAGCAAACGTGAATGTTTGCTGCATTGATAGGAGCCCCCCGGCCTTGCCCATACGTGCTGCCGTGCATCGTTGGGATATTCCCAAACAATGCACAGGCTGGCACCCTGACCTTGCCACGATGGAATCCATGTCTTTGAGATCTTCTTTGCTTTTTCATTAACCTAGAATTGAGTTAACTTGCGGGCTCCCCGCAAGTCATGCGTCCTCAAAACTTCATGGGTTCACCCATGCAGTGGGCCAGAGGACACCCACGTTCATGGGGGTTAATTAGAGTGCCCGCGCAGGATCTAGGGGTAACTGCAATTTCACCTTTCCCACCACGCCTACCGTTTCTACCATGTGTGCTGCATGCATTGTGCAGGGTTGGTGGCGGATGCGCAGGGCACGACAACGTGTGCCATGGCAGAAAGCGTAGCGCCCTGGATTGGCATAGAGGGGCGGCCTGCGAATCTGGACGTCGTCAGTGGCACAGATAGGCCGGATTGGAGGAGTGGGTTGGTTCTCCTAGTTAGTGGATGTCGGGTAAAACAAACATGGGTATATGTTTTCCCCCTGACTCGTGCGCGGACAAGCCAAAGACAAGCCAAGATGTACAAGAACCCCAAAGATTCGAAGGATCAACATGCAGATCAGAGGATACAAGATCGAGCCGGAGAAGCAAGATATCTTCAAGGGAAAAGCCTCCCTTGCTGGGTAGGCGAGCCCGGCAAGGGGCAAGGCCACCCCCAGAAACAGACAACCAAAGCGCCCCGACAGAGCCTGCCGGGACTCACGGAGGCAGAACCACCTCACCAACCACTCTACCACGACCCATGTCGTCGATCAGTGCGGTGTCAAGCCGAAAAGTGATTAAGTGGCACCAATTCGCCACGCGGCAACCATTTTCTACAGGAGAAACCGACAGATGACACTCGTCCTGTGACGTGTCAAGTGATACGTCTCCAACGTATCTATAATTTTTGATTGCTGCATGCTATATTATATACTGTTTTGGATGTTTATGGGCTTTATTTTCCACTTTTATATTATTTTTGGGACTAACCTATTAACCGGAGCCCCAGCCCAGAATAGCTGTTTTTTTGCCTATTTCAGTGTTTCGAAGAAACGGAATATCAAATGGAATCCAATTGACCTGAAACTCCACGGAACCTATTTTTGGACAAGAAGAAGCCCACGGAGTACCGGAGCTACACCAGGGGAGTCCCGGGCTGCCCACGAGGGTGGGGGGCGCGCCCCCTACCTCGTGGACAGCCCGGAGGTCCACCGACGTACTTCTTCCGCCTATATAACTCCATATACCCTAAAACTTCCAGAGAACAGAATAGATCGGGAGTTCCGCCGCATAAGCCTCAGTAGCCACCAAAAGTCAATTGGGACCTGTTAAGCACCTGCCGGGGGGGATCCTCACCGTGGCGTCTTCATCATCCGCAAGACGTGGATTGCCCTTTCTTTATGACTAATGTTCAGTCCATGGATTATCGCACTCTCACCCTTCCATCATTGCTAGCCTCTTGGTATCGTGCATTGCCCTTTCTCACATTGAGAGTTGGTGCAAACTTCACGGTGCATCCAAACCCCGTGATATGATCGCTCTTTCACACATAAACCTCCTTATATCTTCCTCAAAACAGCCACCACACCTACCTATTATGGCATTTCCATAGCCATTCCGAGATATATTGCCATGCAACTTTCCACCATTCCGTTTATCATGACACATCCATCATTTTCATATTGCTAGCATGATCATGTAGCTGACATAGTATTTGTGGCAAAGCCACCGTTCATAATTCTTTCATACATGTCACTCTTGGTTCGTTGCATATCCCGGTACACCGCCGGAGGCATTCATATAGAGTCATACTTTGTTCTAGTATCGAGTTGTAATCATTGAGTTGTAAATATATAGAAGTGTGATGATCATCATTTAATAGAGCATTGTCCCCCCAAAAAAGAGAAAGGCCAAAAAAAAGAAGGCCCAAAAAAATAAAAAAAATAAAAAATAAAAAATAAATAAAATAAAAGGGGAAATGCTACTATCCTTTTTTTCCACACTTGTGCTTCAAAGTAGCACCATGTTCTTCATATAGAGAGTCTCTCGAGTTGTCACTTTCATATACTAGTGGGAATTTTTCATTATCGAACTTGGCTTGTATATTCCAACGACGGGCCTCCTCAAGTGCCCTAGGTCTTCGTGAGCAAGCTAGTTGGATGCACACCCACTTAGTTTCTTTTGTTGAGCTTTCATACATTTATAGCTCTAGTGCATCCGTTGCATGGCAATCCCTACTCCTTGCATCAACATCAATCGATGGGCATCTCCATAGCTCATTGATTAGCCTCGTTGATGTGAGATTTTCTCCTTTTTTGTCTTCTCCTCATAACCCCCATCATCATATTCTATTCCACCCACAGTACTATGTCCATGGCTCGCGCTCATATATTGCGTGAAAGTTTATAGGTTTGAGGTTACTAGAGTATGAAACAATTGCTTGGCTTGTCATCGGGGTTGTGCATGATCGACGAGAGCATTCTTGTGTGACGAAAATGGAGCATGACTAAACTATATGATTTTGTAGGGATGAACTTTCTTTGGCCATGTTATTTTGAGAGGACATAATTGCTTAGTTAGTATGCTTGAAGTATTATTATTTTTATGTCAATATGAACTTTTATCTTGAATCTTATGGATCTGAATAGTCATACCATAATTAAGAAGAATTACATTGAAATTATGCCAAGTAGCATTCCACATCAAAAATTATCTTTTTTATCATTTACCTACTCGAGGTCGAGCAAGAATTAAGCTTGGGGATGCTGATACGTCTCCAACGTATCTATAATTTTTTATTGCTCCATGCTATATTATCTACTGTTTTGGATGTTTATGGGCTTTATTTTCCACTTTTATATTATTTTTGGGACTAACCTATTAACCGGAGACCCAGCCCAGAATAGCTGTTTTTTTGCCTATTTCAGTGTTTCGAAGAAACGTAATATCAAACGGAGTCCAATTGACCTGAAACTCCACGGAACCTATTTTTGGACCAGAAGAAGCCCACGGAGTACCGGAGCTGCACCAGAGGAGTCCCGGGCTGCCCGCGAGGGTGTGGGGCGCGGCCCCCTACCTCGTGGACAGCCCGAAGGTCCACCGACGTACTTCTTCCGCCTATATAACTCCATATACGCTAAAACTTCCGTAGAACAGAATAGATCGGGAGTTCCGCCGCCGCAAGCCTCTGTAGCCACCAAAAGTCAATCGGGACCTGTTCCGGCACCCTGCCGGAGAGGGGGATCCCTCACCGGTGGCCATCTTCATCATCCCGGCGCTCTCCATGACGAGGAGGGAGTAGTTCACCCTCGTGGCTGAGGGTATGTACCAGTAGCTATGTGTTTGATCTCTCTCCCGTGTTCTTGATTTGGCACGATCTTGATGTATCGCGAGCTTTGCTATTATAGTTGGATCTTATGTTGCTTCTCCCCCTCTACTCTCTTGTAATGGATTGAGTTTTCCCTTTGAAGTAATCTTATCGGATTGAGTCTTTAAAGATTTGAGAACACTTGATGTATGTCTTGCCGTGCGTATCTATGGTGACAATGGGATATCACGTGATTCACTTGATGTATGTCTTGGTGATCAACTTGCGGGTTCCGCCCATGAACCTATGCATAGGGGTGGCACACGTTTTCGTCGTGATTCTCCGGTAGAAACTTTGGGGCACTCTTTGAGGTTCTATGTGTTGGTTGAATAGATGAATCTGACATTGTGTGATGCATATCGTATAATCATACCCACGGATACTTGAGGTGACATTGGAGTATCTAGGCGACATTAGGGTTTTGGTTGATTTGTATCTTAAGGTGTTATTCTAGTACGAACTCTAGGGCTGTTTGTGACACTTATAGGAATAGCCCAATGGATTGATTGGAAAGAATAACTTTGAGGTGGTTTCGTAACCTACCATAATCTCTTCGTTTGTTCTCCGCTATTAGTGACTTTGGAGTGACTCTTTGTTGCATGTTGAGGGATAGTTATATGATCCAACTATGTTATTATTGTTGAGAGAACTTGCACTAGTGAAAGTAAGAACCCTAGGCCTTGTTTCCTAGCATTGCAATACCGTTTACGCGCACTTTTACCACTTGTTACCTTGCTGTTTTTATATTTTCAGATTACAAAAACCTATATCTACCATACATATTGCACTTGTATCACCATCTCTTCGCCGAACTAGTGCACCTATACAATTTACCATTGTATTGGGTGTGTTGGGGACACAAGAGACTCTTTGTTATTTGGTTGCAGGGTTGTTTGAGAGAGACCATCTTCATCCTACGCCTCCCACGGATTGATAAACCTTAGGTCATCCACTTGAGGGAAATTTACTACTGTCCTACAAACCTCTGCACTTGGAGGCCCAACAACATCTACAAGAAGAAGGTTGTGTAGTAGACATCAAGCTCTTTTCTGGCGCCGTTGCCGGGGAGGCTAGGTAAGCGGCACTCACAGCCCGTCAACTAAGCTCTTTTCTGGCGCCGTTGCCGGGGAGGTGAGTGCTTGGAGGTATATCTTTAGATCTTCAATCGAATCTTTTTGTTTCTTGTTTTATGACTAGTTTAGTTTATAAAAGAAAACTACCAAAAATGGAATTAATTTTGCCACATACGCTTCATCTTTTTAATATCTTTCGTGAGTATGATGGAAAGGAAAATTGTGCCGAAGTGTTAGAAGAAGAATGCATTAGAATGTTTGGCATTAAATATTTAAATGATGAGCATGATTGCAATGTTGTTAGTATGAACTCCTTGAATATCCATAGTACTAATGATGATTGCACTAGTTATGATGAAAATGTCTCATATAAACATGTCAATTTTTGTGGAGTACATTGGTTTTGCAAGTATACACCAAATAGGGAAGATAGATATTGCAAGAGGCATAAGCATTTAGAAACTAAATGGTTGCAAGAAAGGCTAGATGCGTGTGCTGAAAATTTAAACTTTATTAGCCATACTTGTGAACTTTGCAATGAACGTGATCATTTCAGTACCCAATGCAAATTGTTTCATGATAGTATCGTGTCCAAAAATTGTGATGACTTGATTTCCCTTGCACATCATAATGAACTTAGTTTTCTCTTGGGTTATGAAGAAATGAAACGTATAACTAAGGATATTCCAAATTTTGCCCTTGATAGAGTTCTTTATTTTGATCTAGAAGAAATTTATATGTATTGTGCGGTGAATTGCATTGGAAATCCTTATATTGCCAATTACATAACAAAAAAAAAACAAATAGAAGATGAAGAGAATACTAACGAACGGGAAGAGACTTCCCAATATTCTCCTATTATTTCTTATGATGAATCAGGTAACGAGGAGGAGCCTTCTATTCAACCAATCTCATTAATATGGAGCTCCAAAAAGAGGATTTAACCCACACATGATGTGGTGAAGAAGAATAAAAGAAAAAGGAAGAGAGGTAAAAAGGTATTTCTCCCAAATAATGTTTCTCATATTATTGTTGTGCCTCATGAAATTGAATCGAAAATAATTGTGGAAGATGATGCACTTGATGATGATCTCACTATGCCTATTGCTTGTTGTGATGATTATGATCGGGAAGATAATGATACTTATTATAACCTTGAAAATCTTTTAGGCACTTTCTTGGAAGAATATGATAATTTCTATACTATTGGTGCTATCCATACTATTAATGATGAGAGTGATTTTGCTTATGATATGAAAAGGCCCAAGCTTGGGTAAGCTATGTTTAAGGAGGATGACATATTTGAGAATATATTTGCTGCAATTAATGTTTGTCCCAAGCTTGGGGATGCTATGTTTAATAAAGATGATATTTTTAGCCTCTCAAGTTTTGATATGCAAAGTTGTTATGATGATAACATACCTTCTATCTATGATGTTTATATTGATGAAAGTGGGTTTGGAAGAGTGTCAACTTTAGGAAGTAGTGATCCCACTATTTTGGAGGATGTTGAATCTTATAATATTTGTGGAAGTGGATTTGGAGAGGTCATGACTTTATTTAGTGACGTATCCACTACTTCGGAAGAGGTTTCAATCGATTATGATGAGAACAAAGTTGCTACTTATGATGATTATTGTGATGAAACTTATGCTATAAAAAGTAGTGATGACTATACTTATAAAACTTGTCATGATTATGATTACCCTTTTTCTGAACATTACTCTTTTAATGTGGAAACAATTTATAGTATTCAAGTCTCTGATGATACTCCCACTATCCCGAATGAGAAGAATTTTGCTTATGTGGAGAGTAATAAAATTTCTATGCTTGTAGATCATGAAAATAATGCTTTAGGTGCTGGTTATATTGTTGAATTCATTCATGATACTACTGAAAATTATTATGAGAGAGGATCATATGCTTCTACATATTGCAATAATATCAAGTTTCCTCTCTATGTGCTTAAAGTTTTAAAGTTGTGCTTGTTTTGCCTTCCTATGCAAGTTGATTCTTGTTCCCATAAGTTGTTTGCTCACAAAATCCCTATGCATAGGAAGTGGGTTATACTTAAATGTTCTAGTCATATTCTTCATGATGCTCTCTTTATGTTTCAATTCTTATGTCTTATGTGAGCATCATTGAAATCATCATGCCTAGCTAGGGGCGTTAAACGATAGCGCTTGTGGGGAGGCAACCCAATTTTATTTTAGTTTATTGCTTTTTGGTTCTGCTTAGGAATAAATAATCCATCTAGCTTTTGTTTATATGTGGTTTTGTGTTTTAGTTAGTGTTTGTGCCAAGTAGAACCTTTTGGAAGACTTGGATGAAGTCTTTATGATCATGCTGTAAAAAACAGAAACTTTAGCGCTCACGAGATTAGCTAGAACTTTTTACTGGAGAGTGTTATTTAGTTGATTATTTTTGCAGATGATTACTAGACAAATTCCTCAGGTCCACCAATTTATTTTATAATTTTTGGAGTTCCAGAAGTTTGCGTTAGTTACAGATTACTACAGACAGTTCTGTTTTTGACAGATTCTGTTTTTCGTGTGTTGTTTGCTTATTTTGATGAATCTATGGCTAGTAAAATAGTTTATAAACCATAGATAAGTTGGAATACAGTAGGTTTAACACCAATATAAATAAGTAATGAGTTCATTACAGTAGCTTGAAGTGGTGTTTTGTTTTCTTTCGCTAACGGAGCTCACGAGTTTTCTGTTAAGTTTTGTGTTGTGAAGTTTTCAAGTTTTGGGTAAAGATTCGATGGACTATGGAATAAGGAGTGGCAAGAGCCTAAGCTTGGGGATTCCCAAGGCAACCCAAGGTAATATTCAAGGACAACCAATAGCCTAAACTTGGGGATGCCCCGGAAGGCACCCCCTCTTTCGTCTTCGTTCATCGGTAACTTTACTTGGAGCTATATTTTTATTCACCACAAGATATGTGTTATGCTTGGAGCGTCATTTTATTTTCTTTAGCTTTTCTTGCTGTTTGAATAAAATACCAAGATCTGAAATTCTTAAATGTTAGAGAGTCTTCACATAGTTGCATAATTATTCGACTACTCATTGATCTTCACTTATATCTTTCGGAGTAGTTTGTCATTTGCTCTAGTGCTTCACTTATATCTTTTAGAGCACGGTGGTGGATTTGTTTTATAGAAACTATTGATCTCTCATGCTTCACTTAAATTATTTTGAGAGTCTTGAATAGCATGGTAATTCTCTTAAATAATCTTAATAAGCTAGGCATACAAGATTTGTAATAATTCTTATGAGTGTGTTGAATACTAAGAGAAGTTTGATGCTTGATGATTGTTTTGAGATATGGAGGTAGTGATATTAAAGTCGTGCTAGTTGAGTAGTTGTGAATTTGAGAAATGCTTGTGTTGAAGTTTGCAAGTCCCGTAGCATGCACGTATGGTAAACTTTATGTAACAAATTTGAAACACGAGGTGTTCTTTGATTGTCTTCCTTATGAGTGGCGGTCGGGGACGATCGATGGTCTTTTCCTACCAATCTATCCCCCTAGGAGCATGCACGTAGTGCTTTGGTTTTTGATGGCTTGTAGATTTTTGCAATAAGTATGTGAGTTCTTGTAACGCCCCGGATTCGATGCGCCAGGTGTCTGCCAGTTATTCGCCATCGTTGCCATGTCATGTGCTTGCGTGTTGCATTTTGCCATGTCATCATCTGCATTTCATATCATGTCATCATGTGCATTTCATTTTGCATACGTGTTCGTCTCATGCATCCGAGCTTTTTCCCCGTTGTCCGTTTTGCAATCCGTCACTCCTATGTCTCCCGGTGCCCCCTTTTACCTCTTTTCGTGTGCGGGTGTTAAACGGTCTCGGAATGGACCGAGGTTTGTCAAGCGGCCTTGGTATAGCACCGGTAGACCGCCTGTCAAGTTTCAGATCATTTGGAGGTCGTTTGATACTCCAACGGTTAACCGAGTAACCGCAAACGCCTCTTTGAGTTGCAGCCCAACACCCCTTTCAAACTGGCCCAAAACCCATCTAACTCCCCTCCATGCTCTCGCTCGTTCGATCACGATCGCGTGGCCGAAAACCGCACCTCATTTGGACTCTCCTAGCTCCCTCTATCTATAAATATGTGCTCCCCTCCCGAAAATCGCGGTACAAACCCTAGCCTTCTTCCTCCCCGCCGCCGGACAAAATCCAGCATGACGGACGTGTCCGCCCGCGCCGCCCGCCACGCCGCCGGCGAACCAAAGCGCGACACGTGGCACCTGCCACCGCCGGCCGCCGCCGCCCGCTGAGCCCGCATCCGGCCCCGCTGCCCATCGCGCGCCGCCCCCGAGCCATGAGGCCCGCCTCGCCGCCGCCGCCGGGCTCGCCGTGCCCAGCTGCTGTCTCGCTGCCGGCGCCTCGCCGCGCCTCGCCAGCGCCACACGCCGGCGGCCGCCGCCGGCCGCCCGGCTGCGCCCTCGCCCGCGCCGCCGGGGGCGCCTCCCAGCCGCCGCCGCCTCCTCTCCGCCGCCCTCGGCCCCGCGCTCCCGCCGATCGACTCGGCCGCTTTCCCCATGAAGCTCCGTGAGCTTCGCCGCCACGCCCGTTCCTCCTTGGCCGGCCCGGCCCGGCTGCCATGGCCGCCGCCCGGCCTCCCGGCAACGGATCCGGCGCCCCCTCGCCGGCCCCCCTCATCTCCCTCCTCTCCGGCGAGACTCCGGCCGCCTCGAAGTCCGTGCCCGATCTAGCCCGTGAGGTTGACTTTCTCCCCCCCTCCTTTTTCTGCTAAGTCCCCGATTCTGCTAACTTTTTGTTGCATTTTCATCATGCCATAACTCTGCATCCTTACGTCCGTTTTGTGCGTATAATATGTCAAAATGTTCGCCTCGAAGAGTAGATCATTTCATCTCATTGCATCATTTTCATTTGAGCTCATCTTGATGCCCGAAATGCTGTTGGAAGAGTGCTATGTGATGTTAGTTTCAGATTCTTATCAGAACATGCACTTTTGTCATTTTTGCCATGATTGATGTGTGCACCCTATGAACTTGAGTCCTACATGTGTTTTGTTCTATGCCATGCCATCTTTCCAGGGGTGTATGCCATGTATTTTTGTGATCAATGTGGTGACTAGCACAAGCATGCAAACTAGGCTTCTTGTTGTTGCTGATTTCAGCCCTGTTCTGCTGATATTTTTATGCCATGTTAACTTGATGCTACAGAGAGTTCCATGCATATTTTGAGATACTTCAGTAAGGATGTTTTGTTATACATGACTTGCTCTATCCATCAATACCCTTTTTTGCAATTATGGAGTGCCATAGCTTGAGTCAATCGAGCTCTACTTTTGCTATAAAATGTTTCCTGGCAGGTTGTTTACATGTTATTCAATTTTGCCAAGGTTGTTGTAGTTGATCCTTGCATGCTATGATGTTGTTATTGCCATGTATAGCTTCTATGCCATGTCTTCTTGATGGATGTATGCTTAGTTTATCATGTATTGCTCTGTGGTGAGTGATTCAAGCTCACCAACATGCCTACTTATTGTTGTTCCTGCCATGTTTGAATCTGTATAACATGCCATGTTTACATGGGTGCCATCATATTTTCTGATCCTTTTTGGCTCATGGTCAGTAAGGGACTTTTGTTCTATGCTTTGAGTAGATTCATGCCATGCCTTTGTTTGCCATGATAAGTTCCTGTAACATGTTGTTTGATAGCTCTAAACATTGCAACCTGATGTTATTTTCTGCCAATGCCTGAAACTGTTAATATTTGCAATCTTGCCATGTGTTTTTGAGCATGTTCTAGTTGTTTCTGGAGATAGTTCAGTGTTCATGTTTTGTAATGCTTTACTTGTACATCATGCCCATGCCTTTTGTTTTCATTTTAAGTTGCTGTAGCTTGTTGTTTTGATGCTTGCAATATGCCAACTTGCTGTTTTGGACAGATTGTTGCTATAACTTGTATTGTGTGTATGTGTTGAACCGTTGCTCCGTTTTGAGTGTGCTCTATATGAAACTTGCCTGATTTTGCATGTAGCTTCATATTATCATGTTGCATCCTTGTTTTGAGGTGTTTGCTTGATGTTTGTATGCATTTTGCATCAATGCCATGTTTAACTGGTTTTGCTCATATCTTCTAGGCCGTAGCTCCGAATCTAATGAACTTTATATGTAACTTGACTAGAATTTCGTGTAGATCATCGTGGTGCATCTTAACTTGCTGTTTAACAACTTGAACATAAAGTATTCAGATCTGGACCAATTTCGAAATTTGCATATGAGGACTTACCGGAATTGTTATGTGTTGCTTCCGGCCTCATTTAAACTTGCCTTGATGTGTTGCTCTTGTTTGTATCATCTCTTGCCATGAGTAGCCTCATCTAGATTTGTCATGCATCATGTTTTTTGTGCATCTTGTCATGTTCATGTGTGGTGTGTTTACCATGTTGTGTGCTTCTTCTTGTTAGTTCCTGTTTCGTTGCGATCGTGAGGATTCGTTCGTCTACGCTTGGTTCGGCTTCATCCGTTCATCTTCTTCATGGACTCGTTCTTCTTCCTAGCAGGATTTCAGGCAAGATGACCGCTACCCTGGATCTCACTACTATCATTGCTATGCTAGTTGCTTCGTTCTATCGCTATGCTACGCTACCTATCACTTGCTGCTCAAGCCATCCCAAATTGTCATGTCAGCCTCTAACCTGTTGCACCCTTCCTAGCAAACCATTGTTTGGCTATGTTACAGCTTTGCTCAGCCCCTCTTATAGCGTTGTTAGTTGCAGGTGAAGATGAAGTTTGTTCCTTGTTGGAACATGGAGATGTTGTTCCTTGTTGGAACATGTTTACTTGTTGGGATATCACAATATATCTTATTTTATTAATGCATCTATATACTTGGTAAAGGGTGGAAGGCTTGGCCTTATGCCTGGTGTTTTGTTCCACTCTTGCCGCCCTAGTTTCCGTCATATCGGTGTTATGTTCCCGGATTTTGCGTCCCTAACGCGGTCGGGTGATTTATGGGACCCCCTTGACAGTTTGCTTTGAATAAGACTCCTCCAAAGAAGGCCCAACATTGGTTTTACCATTTGCCTCACCACCACCTATATTTCCCTTGGGAGTAATTAACCCAAGGGTCATCTTTATTTAGCCCCGGGCCGGTGCTTCTCTAAGTCTTGGCCTGAACGAAAGCTACTGCATGGGCCACCTTGAGGCAACCCGAGGTTTGGTTTTACTCATAGCTAGTCTCATCCGGTGTTGCCACGAGAATGAGATATGTGCAGCTCCTATCGGGATTGTCGGCGATCAGGCGGCTTTGCTGGTCTTGTTTTATTGTTGTCGAAATGTCTTGTAGCCGGATTCCGATCTTGATCGGGTCTTCCCAGGAGAAGGAATATCCTTCGTTGATCGCGAGAGCTTATCATGGGCTAAGTTGGGACACCCCTGCAGGGTATAAACTTTCGAGAGCCGTGCCCGCGGTTATGTGGCAGATGGGAATTTGTTAATATCCGGTTGTAGTAAACTTGAAGCAAACTCTCCTAAAATACACCAACCGTGTGCGTAACCGTGAGTGTCTCTTTTCGGGGTTGATCGAGAGGAGAACACGGTTTCTGGGTTATGTCTGACGTAAGTAGGAGTTCAGGATCACTTCTTGATCATTACTAGTTGACGACCGTTCCTTTGTTTCTCTTCTCGCTCTCATTTGCGTATGTTAGCCACCACATATGCCTAGCCGCTGCTGCAACCTCACCACTTTACCCTTTCCTTTCCCATTAAGCTTTGCTAGTATTGATACCCATGGTAATGGGATTGCTGAGTCCTCGTGGCTCACAGATTACTACACCACCAGTTGCAGGTACAGGTTGTGCGATGATCATGACGTGAGAGCGATGTTTACTTGTTTTGGAGTTCTTCTTCTGCTTCTTCTTCGATCAGGGGACAGGTTCTAGGTCGGCAGCCTGGGCTAGCAGGGTGGTTATCGTTTGAGTTTCTGTTTATGTTTCATCCGTAGTCGGATGTTGATTTCTTGTATATGATATTGATGTATTCTTGTGGCATTTGTGCCTTATGTATGTATCCCTATCTATTATGTAATGTTGATGTAATGATATCCACCTTGCAAAAGCGTTTCAATATGCGGGTCTATCCTTGGTGGGACCGTCGAGTTCCTTTTGGATAGGGTCGCATATTGGGCGTTGACAGTTCTTTATGACTAATGTTGAGTCCATGGATTATACACACTCTCACCATTCCATCATTGCTAGCCTCTTCGGTATCGTGCATTGCCCTTTCTCACATTGAGAGTTGGTGCAAACTTCGCCGGTGCATCCAAACCCCGTGATATGATACGCTCTTTCACACATAAACCTCCTTATATCTTCCTCAAAACAGCCACCACACCTACCTATTATGGCATTTCCATAGCCATTCCGAGATATATTGCCATGCAACTTTCCACCATTCCGTTTATCATAACACATCCATCATTTTCATATTGCTAGCATGATCATGTAGTTGACATAGTATTTGTGGCAAAGCCACCATTCATAATTCTTTCATACATGTCACTCTTGGTTCATTGCATATCCCGGTACACCATCGGAGGCATTCATATAGAGTCATACTTTGTTCTAGTATCGAGCTGTAATCATTGAGTTGTAAATATATAGAAGTGCGATGATCATCATTTAATAGAGCATTGTCCCCCCAAAAAAGAGAAAGGCCA
Source organism: Aegilops longissima (assembly GCA_021605205.1). Classification (NCBI taxonomy): domain Eukaryota; kingdom Viridiplantae; phylum Streptophyta; class Magnoliopsida; order Poales; family Poaceae; genus Aegilops; species Aegilops longissima. Next base: position 355,757,792 of record CM038681.1, read on the forward strand.
AAAAAAAGAAGGCCCAAAAAAATAAAAAATAAAAAATAAAAAATAAATAAAATAAAAGGGGAAATGCTACTATCCTTTTTTTCCACACTTGTGCTTCAAAGTAGCACCATGTTCTTCATATAGAGAGTCTCTTGAGTTGTCACTTTCATATACTAGTGGGAATTTTTCATTATCGAACTTGGCTTGTATATTCCAACGACGGGCCTCCTCAAGTGCCCTAGGACTTCGTGAGCAAGCTAGTTGGATGCACACCCACTTAGTTTCTTTTGTTGAGCTTTCATACATTTATAGCTCTAGTGCATCCGTTGCATGGCAATCCCTACTCCTTGCATCAACATCAATCGATGGGCATCTCCATAGCTCATTGATTAGCCTCGTTGATGTGAGACTTTCTCCTTTTTTGTCTTCTCCTCATAACCCCCATCATCATATTCTATTCCACCCACAGTGCTATGTCCATGGCTCGCACTCATATATAGCGTGAAAGTTTATAGGTTTGAGGTTACTAGAGTATGAAACAATTGCTTGGCTTGTCATCGGGGTTGTGCATGATCGATGAGAGCATTCTTGTGTGACGAAAATGGAGCATGACTAAACTATATGATTTTGTAGGGATGAACTTTCTTTGGCCATGTTATTTTGAGAGGACATAATTGCTTAGTTAGTATGCTTGAAGTATTATTATTTTTATGTCAATATGAACTTTTATCTTGAATCTTATGGATCTGAATATTCATACCATAATTAAGAAGAATTACATTGAAATTATGCCAAGTAGCATTCCACATCAAAAATTATCTTTTTTATCATTTACCTACTCGAGGACGAGCAGGAATTAAGCTTGGGGATGCTGATACGTCTCCAACGTATCTATAATTTTTTATTGCTCCATGCTATATTATCTACTGTTTTGGATGTTTATGGGCTTTATTTTCCACTTTTATATTATTTTTGGGACTAACCTATTAACCGGAGGCCCAGCCCAGAATAGCTGTTTTTTTTTGCCTATTTCAGTGTTTCGAAGAAACGTAATATCAAACGGAGTCCAATTGACCTGAAACTCCACGGAACCTATTTTTGGACCAGAAGAAGCCCACGGAGTACCGGAGCTGCACCAGAGGAGTCCCGGGCTGCCCACGAGGGTGTGGGGCGCGCCCCCCTACCTCGTGGACAGCCCGGAGGTCCACCGACGTACTTCTTCCGCCTATATAACTCCATATACCCTAAAACTTCCGTAGAACAGAATAGATCGGGAGTTCCGCCGCCGCAAGCCTCTGTAGCCACCAAAAGTCAATCGGGACCCTGTTCCGGCACCCTGCCGAGGGGGATCCCTCACCGGTGGCCATCTTCATCATCCAGGCGCTCTCCATGACGAGGAGGGAGTAGTTCACCCTCGTGGCTGAGGGTATGTACCAGTAGCTATGTGTTTGATCTCTCTCCCGTGTTCTTGATTTGGCACGATCTTGATGTATCGCGAGCTTTGCTATTATAGTTGGATCTTATGTTGCTTCTCCCCCTCTACTCTCTTGTAATGGATTGAGTTTTCCCTTTGAAGTAATCTTATCGGATTGAGTCTTTAAAGATTTGAGAACACTTGATGTATGTCTTGCCGTGCGTATCTATGGTGACAATGGGATATCACATGATTCACATGATGTATGTCTTGGCGATCAACTTGCGGGTTCCGCCCATGAACCTATGCATAGGGGTGGCACACGTTTTCGTCGTGATTCTCCGGTAGAAACTTGGGGCACTCTTTGAGGTTCTATGTGTTGGTTGAATAGATGAATCTGAGATTGTGTGATGCATATCGTATAATCATACCCATGGATACTTGAGGTGACATTGGAGTATCTAGGTGACATTAGGGTTTTGGTTGATTTGTATCTTAAGGTGTTATTCTAGTACGAACTCTAGGGCTGTTTGTGACACTTATAGGAATAGCCCAATGGATTGATTGGAAAGAATAACTTTGAGGTGGTTTCGTAACCTACCATAATCTCTTCGTTTGTTCTCCGCTATTAGTGACTTTGGAGTGACTCTTTGTTGCATGTTGAGGGATAGTTATATGATCCAACTATGTTATTATTGTTGAGAGAACTTGCACTAGTGAAAGTAAGAACCCTAGGCCTTGTTTCCTAGCATTGCAATACCGTTTACGTGCACTTTTACCACTTGTTACCTTGCTGTTTTTATATTTTCAGATTACAAAAACCTATATCTACCATCCATATTGCACTTGTATCACCATCTCTTCGCCGAACTAGTGCACCTATACAATTTACCATTGTATTGGGTGTGTTGGGGACACAAGAGACTCTTTGTTATTTGGTTGCAGGGTTGTTTGAGAGAGACCATCTTCATCCTATGCCTCCCACGGATTGATAAACCTTAGGTCCTCCACTTGAGGGAAATTTGCTACTGTCCTACAAACCTCTGCACTTGGAGGCCCAACAACGTCTACAAGAAGAAGGTTGCGTAGTAGACATCATCAAGCGAGCAGGCGCGGAGCTGGCAAGATAGCCCGACAAGCCTTGCCGGGCAACCAGCGATGTAACATTGAGTGGTGCATTTAATGCGCCCTATCAGCCTGTAGAGTTAGGTATGATAGCACTGTTTGCTATCTTATCAGTGCGTAATGACTACTTTGCCACTGTGGTAACCCCTGGATCTATGAAGGAGGCCCATGGCAACCGTAGAAAGGGTTAGAAGGTTGGATAACTCACATCCCCATACGCGCGTAGTCGCTGTTGCCCCCAGGCAACCCCTGGCGGGCAAGTGTACTACGCTCCACGACCACCTTTCCACCATCAATCCACCAAAGCAGGAGTAGGGTTTCACACCTCGCGGCAGCCCGAACCTGGGTAAAATTGCCTGTGTGATCTCTGTCGTGTTGCCCCACGCTCGTCAGCTCTTTGTGCAATGCGTCGCCCCCCTGCCGAACCAGCAAGGGGCCTCTTGGTCCCATAGGTGGCCGTGGTTTCCCGCGACATCTTTGGCGTGCTAGGTAGGGGGCTCGCTTGCGCGAACCTGAAGGCGGGTGCCGCACACCTTGTCCACGGTCGTCCGCTTGAAGCCTCTGGCGTTCGCGGAGCCTACGAGGACACACAAGCAAAGTGGGGCCATCCCGGCGCCATTTTTATTCGTCTCCACGCCTCGCCATAGCCACGGTTATGGAAAAAATCGATGCTGGTGGCATTATGCCCATCCCGGCCACCCGTATGGCGTACCCGCCATTCAGGCGCCGCTTGGAGAAGAGGCACAAGACGTGCGGGCGCGAGCTCCCTCCTTCTCGTCCCTCTCCCTCATCAACAGTCGAAATGCTCTAGCCTCGGCGTCGTCGATGTCGATGATTACCATGCACGCTCGGTCCAGTATTGCCCCCACTTTGGGTAATCCTGAGCAAAACGCTAGTATGAGTCCGTCGATTGATGCCCCGGCAAGCGTACTTCGGCGAGGCTGCCTGCATCGGCACGACCCGTGCAACGGCAGCCGCTGCACTGACTCGAGGGGAAGGGAGCAAAAGGGAGAGGGACCAAAGGAGCCTGGCACTATGCCTCGATGCCTGCCAGCCGCGAGAAGTACACATCGGTCCCTGCTGGGAACGAAGAAACCACCTGATCATCTCCTACTCCTCCAAGTGCTACGGGCGCGCCCGGGAGCGTGGCCCGACAGAGGAAAAAGGGGGCTCGAAATGAAAGCTAAGTTTGCGTTATTAGCTCTTGTTGATGCCTTTCAGGTCTTTGCAGTAGTTTATCCCTTAACTCTAATGAGCGTTTGTATCGTGAAAGCCCTCATGCAATGGAACCTTGGCTAGTTTCTTTGATCGCAACATCATCCTGTCCACAGCCATGCTCGCGGGTCGAGAGGCTGCATCGAGAGCTACCTAGGAAAAACCTACCGAGACACATCCACGCCAAGATGACTGTTAAGGGATGGACCCTTACGACAATCGCGACAATATGATATCGGTAGGCATCCAGAGCATACACAGGAATTGATCATACGAACACAAATATATAGGGTTCAAAGGGATAAACACACATTTAAAGATCCAGCTAGAAATCTCAGTTTCGCACAAACACTAGAGATAGATTAACTAAACACAAAATATATATCATGTTTCATTACAGGGTCCCGCGGAAAAGACACGACCCGATACTTGGTCCGATGGCCAGGTGGAACAGCTTAAACTTGAAGAACCCTGTTAGCCTAGGGCACACCTTTCTCCTTGGTGATGAAGTCATGTACTGGGGTAGGGTCATAGACCTGCCCAAAGGTACCCTCCACAAGGACATTCACAAGAGAAGCAGCCTTCCAATGACTGGTAGGCTTCCACTGACAGATTCAAAGACACTCGACTATGAAGACCCACTCGACCACCAAGAGTCCAAGAGCCACTCGTGTCCAAACGGGTCAGTAGTTAAATAGTCTTTATGACCTTAATGACATTTTATGTAAGGCGCTACCAAGAACGCCTAGCTTTAACGCACCTTAAACCTCTACTACATGGGCTGGCTGGGGTCCTGGCAAGACTCTATATAAGCCACCCTCCACAGTAGAAGGGTTCGCACTCGTAACACATACGCAGATAATCCGACCGCCTCCGGCCCGAGACGAGGGCTGTTACTTCCTCCGAGAAGGGCCTGAACTCAGAAATCCCTTTGCGATACAACTACTCCATAGCTAGGATCTTGCCTCTCCATACCTACCCCCATTCTACCGCCGACTTAGAACCACGACAGCTTGGCGCCCACCGTGGGGCAGGTGTTCTAGCTAATTGTTGGAGAAGTTGGGATTCTCTCGATCTCCGCATCATGGTTTCAGTGGAGTTCTGGTCGACGGCCACGAGATCCGCTCGGTGCGCCACGCTCGTCGCCGACGACTCCGCTTGGCTTCAGGAGGCTCCACTCGACGTGGACGCGCTCCCCATCCGCTGGGCGACGACTTCGCTGCGGTGTCCGCGGGCGCCCTCCTGCGGCAACCGCCGACCCAAGATGGGTCGGCTCCTCGCGCTGTCTTCACTCCCAGCCTCCCACCGCGCAAGCTGCCCGGCCGGTCGAGGCTTCAGCGGTGGGTGAGGCATGCGGTGGCCCGCCACGGCCATCCCCAAGTCGCGCGATCGAGCCCGACGAATCTCTACGGCCTGTTCGACCTGCCGACCGGCTCAGAGAGACCGTGGTCCCAATGCGATAGCAAGTGACTCGGGCGGCAGAGGTTCTCGATGGTCGATGGACCACGCAGTCCCCTCGATTCACCCGCACCAACGAAGGTGGCGGTGGAGGCGATCCGTGCAAGCCCACGAAGAGTACTTGCTCGAGCCCCTCACTTCGCCTCCGAGGGAGGAGCTTCGCCGTCGGAACATGGATGCACTTCACACTCCTATCGCTGGAGAAACCCCGAGGCTCGCGCTTGGAGGATGCGCGCCATTAACCTGGCTGAGCGACTCGACCGAGAATCTTCAGCGAGTACTCGGACGAGCGACGCGATCGAGGGTTCCGAATCCAGTTGACGCCAGCTCTTTCAACCGCCAACCCCTGTATATCGAACTCCGATTCAGAATTTAGCAGCTGCCACCAGATAGCAGAATCAATTCAGCCTTCCCACCGGAGGCAGGTAGAGGTTTGCAGCAAATCAGGATTTGCTCCGGCGGCAGGAGATCAAAACTCAGTTGTATCCCAATCATGAACAGGGTTCACAACCGATCCGTCGCTGCTAATTCATTCCGCCGCCCATAGTCCAAGATCGCCCCGAGGCGTGAGGAACGTGGGGGCCGGGCGTGATGATCAATACAAGGGTCATGAGCAGTATGAGCACCGATTCGATCGCAACGATCGACGCCGAGTGCCCACTCCTCCCCAAGGGGTGGATCATACGCCTCGGCAGCAGGACGACAGACGCCAAAACAAAGGTTGGGCTAAGAGTTCCAATGACCCTGTGGAACCAGGCTTTGATGCGAGATCCATTATCGCTCAAGGTTTGGTCGACAGAACAGAGCTCACCGAGACGGCCATGATAGAGATGTTCCTTCCAAGAGTAGAGTTCATGTCTCGGGACCAGAGTGTTTCAGCAGAGCCATCGTGGCCGCAGTGATTCCTCCCAACTTCAAGTTGGCGATCGAGTCGCAAGTTCATCGGAGAATCCAAGCCCGACACTTGGCTTGAAGATTACCGAGTGGCGGTTCAGATCGGCGGTGGCAACGATGAGGTAGCCATGAAGCATTTACCTCTTATGTTGGAGGGTTCAGCCAGGCGTGGTTGAATCGCTTAGCACCCAAGCAAAGATTTACACTTGGGAAGATCTTGCCCGAGTGTTTGTCAGACATTTGAAGGAACTTGCAAACCACCAGCAGGTTTGACAGAGTTGCAATCGTATGCGTGCAAAAGTCGAGTGAAACCTTGAGAGATTATATCCAGAGGTGGATCACTTTGCACCACACAATGAGAATGTATCCGATCACCAGCAGTCAGGCCTTCAAGGAAGGTGTCAAGAACAGAGAATTGAGTTTGAAATTTGGTCGAACCGAGATATGACCCTGAGTCGGATGATGGAGATTGCCACCAAATATGCAAATGGTGAAGAAGAGGATCGGCCCGAGTGGTAATATAAATCGCCGCCAATGAGACCGGCGGAGGAAATTCCAATGGAAGTAGAAGTTAAAGTCGAGCCAGCCGGCTCCCGGAGAGGCCTTGGCAAAGGACCCTGTGAAAGTTCAAGGGGAAACCCAAGGGTCCTTGGAACCCTAAGAAGGTGAAAGACCAGGATGGGAACGACGTGTTGGATTTACCATGTCATATTCATACAAAGAAAGATGAAGAGGGTAAACTCATTTACCCGAAACATACCACTCGACAGTGTCGGCTTTGATTCAGCAGCCCAAGGAAACAACCCAAGGATAAGGATAAGGAGATGACAAAGTTGAGGATAGAGATGAAGTGATGGTGGATATCCCGTGTCAATTCCACTCGATGATTTTTGCCGACGCCGAAAGCAAAAGTCGATTGAAGGTTATCAATCGGAAGTAAACTTGGTTGCTCCGCGACTCCCAATTATCTGAATGGTCCTGCATCGCCATCACATTCGACCACCGATCACCCGACGACATTGCCACCCCGGGAGGCAAGCATTGGTGGTCGACCCAGCTTGTCGAAGGCACTCGACCGACCAAAGTCCCGATGGATGGTGGTAGTGGTTTGAATATATTATACGCGGAGACGTTGAAAGGGATGGGCATTCCGATGTCCGCACTCAAGCATCAAGAATATGAGCTTCCACGGAGTCATTCTCGAAAGAAGGCTGAGTCACTCGCCAAATTGCTTTTGATGTAGTTTTTGGTGATTCAAAGCATTTCGAAAGAAAAGTTGACCTTTGAGGTCGTGGATTTCAGAGCGCTTATCACGCTATTCGGGAGACCAGCTTATGCACGCTTTCATGGCCCCACCATGTTACGGTATCTTAAACTCAAGATGCCTGGTCCCAAGGGCGTGATCACCGCCACGGCAATCGGAAGAAGGCGTAAGAGTGCTTCCGTAAAGGCTCTAAGATCGCCGATGCTCGTTGGCAGTGGTAGAGCTACAAGAGTATCGTAAAACTGCAGATCCGAGTGATTTGTTGCGAGCTAAGAAGCCCGCCACGGAGTCAAGATTCCAATCGATCGGGCGAGACGAAACAGGTTCACATTCACCCGACCGATCCCGATGCTGCTCCGACCAACATCTCAACAACACTCGACTCAAAATAGGAAGAAGCGCCATCCAGTTCCTCCGTGAGAACTGGGACATCTTTGCATGGAAGCCTCACGACATGCCGGTGTTCCTGTGGGGCTGGCTGAGCATCGCCACGAGTCGACCCAAAATTCAAACCAGTTAAAGAGTATCTTCGGCGGTCCGCCGCCCGTAAGAGAAAGGCCATTGGCGAGGAGGTGGCTCGCTCTTAGCAGCAGAGTTCATCCGAGAGATCTACCACTCCGAGTGGCTCGCCAACGTTGTCATGGTCCCCAAGAAGGACAAGTCGCTGCGCATGTGCATCGATTTCAAGCATATCAATCGGCCTGCCCGAAGATCATTTCCTCTTCCTCGATCGACCAAATAGTCGACTCAACTGCGGGATGCGAGAGGTTGTCTTTTTAGACGCCTATTCCGGTACCATCAGATCCGCTCAGATGGACCCGATGAGATTAAAACAGCGCTCATCACTCCATTCGGTGCTTCGTTATGTCACCATGCCATTCGGTCTCAAGAATGCCGGAGCCACATTCATGAGGATGATTCGAAGTGTTTGCTCACCAAATCAGTCGGAATGTGGAAGCATACATGGATGATATAGTGGTCAAGTCACGAAAGGGTTCCGACCTGTTGACCGACCTTGCTGAAACATTTGCCAATCTCGTGGAGGTATGATATCGCTTAATCCATCAAAGTGTACATTTGGAGTTCCCGTGGAAAGTTACTCGGTTTTCGCTTCGAGCGAGGAATCGATGCTAACCTGTAAAAGGTTGGCACCATATCCAATGAAGCGCTCGCGTGTGCACGGCGTCCGTAAACTTATCGGATGCTTGGCCGCTTAAGTCGATTCATCTCTCGCCGTGAAAAGGCATTGCCTCTTTACCGATCGATGAAGAAGTCGACAAGTTCGAGTGGACTCTAGAAGCTGATGCAGCGCTTGCAGAGCTCAAAGCTCGCTCTCCACCCAGCCGGTGCTTGCTGCTCCAATCAGCAAGGAGCCTTTGCTGCTTTACATTGCAGCCATCGGACAAGTCGTCAAGACTGCATTTACGGTCGAAGCGGAAGAAGAAGGAAAACCTTCAAAGTTCAACGCCCAGTTTATTATCTTTCAAGCATCGACCCCATCAAAGCAAAGATACCTCACTATCGTAAGCTTGTTTATGGGATCTATATGACCACGAAGAAGGTTGCTCATTATTTCTCCGATCATTCCATTACAGCCGCACGACGCCTTTGTCGGAAATTCTTCATAACAGAGATGCAACTCGGTCGAGTGGCAAATGGGCGATTGAACTCCTTCCCTTGATATCAAATTCGAGGCAAAGAAAGCCATCAAGTCCCAAGCAATAGCAGATTTCTCGCCGAGTGGATCGAATAGCAACTTCCGACCCAAGTTCACTCGAACATTGGACTATGTTTTTCGATGGTTCCAAGATGCTGAACGGTTTCGTGCAGGGGTTGTATTGGTTTCCCGAGGAGATAGGCTCAAGTATGTTCTCCAGATTCACTTTGATTCTTCCAACAACGAAGCGTAATATGAAGCACTCTCGTATGGGTTGCGATGGCCATTTCACTCGGCGTCCGCCGCCTTTATGGTCTATGGCGACTCGGATCTGGTTGTTAATCAAGTGATGAAGGAGTGGATGTCAAGCCCAGCTATGACAGGTTATTGTAATGCAAGGAGAAAGTGGAGAAGAAATTCGAGGGGTTAGAGCTTCATCATATACCCCGATCGAAAAATCAAGTCATGGATGATTTGGCGAAGATAGGGTCCAAGAGGGAAGCCATTCCCAAGAATGTATTTTTGAACACATTCATGCTCCATCAAGGCAGGAGGATCCTTTCACGTAAGAAGCCCCGCAGCAAAAGAGTGCCAATGATCCGATCAAGTTGAGGTCCCAGCCGTGGTCGACCTGATTATGGAAGTTGTGGTCATCACTCCCGATCGACAAAGGCTGACATCGATATATCCTAAGGAAAGAGCTCCCAGAGAATGAAGAAGAGGCTCGACAATCGTCCGTCGATCCAAGGCCTTTACAAAGGATCAAGGGACAATTGTACAGAGAAAGCGCGATCGAGTCGGCCGTAAGTGTATCACGCCGTAAGAAGGTCGATAATTTTGAGGATATCCACTGGGACCTGTGGCTATCATGCGCCCTTCTCGACCATTGTGGCTAAAGCATACCGAAAGGGATTTTACCGCCCAAAGCAAATGAAATGGCAAAAGAAATAGTCGACAAGTGTGAAGGATGTCGGTTCTATTCCAACATGTCGCACAAGCCAGCCTCAGCCTTGAAGACCATTCCACCTGCTTGGCCCTTCGCTGTTTGGGGATTGGACATGATTGGACCGTTGAGAATCGCGTAAGCGGTTTCACCCATTTGCTAGTAGCAATGACAAGTTCACCAAGTGGATCAAGCCAAGCCCATCAAGAACCTCGATGCATGCATCGCTATCGTTTCATCGAGAGTTGATATTCAGATATGGAGTTCCGCATAGCATCATCACCGACAATGGGTCAAACTTCGATAATGACAAGTTCAAAGCCTTCGCGCTCTCAAGGCACGCTGGTCGACTATGCTTCAATTGGCTCATCCTCGCCGAATGGACAAGAAGAACGCAAACGGCCTCATTCTCAAAGGGCTAAAACTCGGCTGATGCGTGATCTCAAACACGCAGCAGAGCTTGGGTCGATTTAACTTCCATCGTTCTCCGGGATTGAGGACCACTCCTAATCGGTCGATCGAGAACTCCATTCTTCCCGGTCTATGGAGCTGAAGCAGTTTCGCCGAGTGACCTGCTTCACAATGCGCCTCGAGTCGAGCTATACTCAAGAAGAAGCGGAACAAGCCCGCAAGATGCGCCGACCTCTTGGAAGAGGAGAGAGAGATGGCCTTGATCCGCCGACTATCTATCGCAAGACTTGCGCCGATTCCATGCCGAAATGTGAAGAGTCGAGCCTTCCAAGAGGGAGATTTGGTCCTCCGAGTGGATCAACAGAAACCACACAAGCTTGCTCCCACTTGGGAAGGTCCTTCATCGTCACAAGAGTCCTCCACAACGGAGCATATCATCTCTACAACGTTGATCGCCAGATCGACGAGCCTCGAGCTTGAACGCGGAGCTGCTCCGCCTTTTACACTTAAAACTCACTCGGTTGAGATGTAATAAAAGTGCTTTTGAAGTTTGTTTATCCAAGACAAGAATGTTATAATTTTCCCAAGGATTGTTATTGCTTTTGTTGAAATTTCCCCAGTGGGTGGCTTAGTCGCGAATCCGATTCGCCTAAGTTTGTAAAAAATCCTTTCCGAAAGTGCGAGCAGCCTCTCACTGGGGCTTAGCTGCGAATCCGCTTCGCCTAAGTATTCAAAATCCCACCGAGTGGCGAGCCAGCCTCCCACTCGGAGGCTTAGCTGCAGTCCAAGTACTCGCCTAAGTATTCAAAATCCCACCGAGTGGCGAGCCAGCCTCCCACCGGAGGCTTAGCTGCAGTCCAAGTACTCGCCTAAGTATTCAAATCCCACCGAGTGGCGAGCCAGCCTCCCACTGGAGGCTTAGCTGCAGTCCAAGCACTCGCCTAAGTATTCAAATCCCACCGAGTGGAGAGCCAGCCTCCCACCGGAGGCTTAGCTGCAGTCCAAGTACTCGCCTAAGTATTCAAACCCCCACCGAGTGGTGAGCCAGCCTCCCACTGGGGGCTTATAACAGCCCAAGGATTCGCCTAAGTATTTAAACATCCAAAGTGATAAAATCCCACCGAGTGGAGAGCAAACCTCCCACTGGGGCTTAGCTGCAGCCTTGCTCGCCTAAGTAATAGAAATCCCACCGAGTGGAGAGCAAACCTCCCACTGGGGCTTAGCTGCAGCCCCCTGCTCGCCTAAGTAATAAAATCCCACCGAGTGGAGAGCAAACCTCCCACTGGGGCTTAGCTGCAGCCCCTGCTCGCCTAAGTAATAAAAATCCCACCGAGTGGAGAGCAAACCTCCCACTGGGGCTTAGCTGCAGCCCCTGCTCGCCTAAGTAATAAAAATCCTACCGAGTGGAGAGCAAACCTCCCACTGGGGCTTAGCTGCAGCCCAGCTGCTCGCCTAAGTAATAAAAATCCTACCGAGTGGAGAGCAAACCTCCCACTGGAGGCTTAGCTGCAGCCCAAGTGCTCGCCTAAGTAAGGAATTCATCCCAATCCGCAAGGACGACGAGGTGCAGGTCGATCGCTACCTCCTCCTTCGAGCTTCGCCACAAGTACAACGTGCGGTCCATCCCAATCCGCAAGGACGACGAGGTGCAGGTCGACTGCTACCTCCTCCTTCGGAGCTTCGCCACAAGTACAACGTGCGGTCCATCCCAATCCGCAAGGACGACGAGGTGCAGGTCGACTGCTACCTCCTCCTTCGGAGCTTCGCCACAAGCACAACGTGCGGTTCGTCCCGATCCGTAAGGACGACAAGGTCAGTCGCAGTCTGTGTTTCACCTCTACCTGCAGGATAGATGAAGCACAAGTCGATTGAATTTCAACGAATATCTTCCAATGAGGAATAAAGTTCTCTCAATGCAAGCAAAGCATGTTAAAGGAAAACCAAGTTCGATAAATGTCCCACGGATCCAAAGGCGCCAGCGTTAAGCCCGTTAAAGTTTATCGGTTACGTAAACCACTCGCATTCCGAGGCAAATTTAAAGTGGGACTTAGAAGTTTTTACCTCCGCGGAGGACCGGAAGGTGCAACAAACTGGTCGAGGTCGATTCCACAAGAATACGGGTAGCAGCAGCGATGAAAGTCTCCATGAAAGATCTCAAGTCGTGCTTCCCGGTATTGGCAACCTTGAGAGACACCAGCTTGTCCTCTTGCGCTTCTTTGCAAAGGGACACGAACCGAGATAGAGCAACATCAGCACCACACCGCAGATGACTTTTTCCATTCTTGCACTCGACTTGGAATCTCATTCACCGAGTCATCGTGGATTCAAGATCATTCTCGAGAGTCTGCTCGCCGAGAGTCGAGTCGATCCGCGACATCGCAACTTTCAATCGAAAGCAAGATAATCCACTACGCTAGCAACACGAGACTCCAGTCGGAGCACATTCATAGCAGCTTCGTCCTTCACAGGAGAGTTGATGGGGTCCAAGCTGGTTTCCACTCGACTGGTTTCTTCTTCAAAGTTTTGGCAGAATTCTGAAAACACAACTCAGACTCAAAATGAAGATCATGTGATGAGCCGGTGAGAGCAAGACAGTTGGATAAAAGAGATTACCTTCAAGCATGAGAAACAGCTTGGCTTAACCCTCCAAGATAAATCTCCGTGTCGCTTTCGCTTCCCCGCCACTGGCCAACCTTGTCGATGTAACATTCTTGTCGCTCTTCACCGACCGACTTCCTTGTTAGTCGCACAAGAGAGGCTTTCAGCTTGGCATTTTCATCTTCAAGTTTGTCGACCGAGGCAAGTTTTCTTCAGCGAGCTTTGTTTTCTCCAAAGCCGCCTTTCAGGCCTCTCGCAAGGTCAAGGTCCTTCTTCTTCAAAGTCTCTTCCAGCTTTATCTCAAAGCAACAATGAGAACAGAGTTGAGAATGAGCAGAAAAACAGAGGCAGCCACAAAAATTCTCACCAGCCATACCTTTTGCTTCATCCTTTGCCTTCTCGCAAATTCTCCCGAGCAAGCTTCAAATCGAGGTTGAGCTGAATCTGCTTTTTCTCTAATCTCAAGATAGCGAGCCACAAGCTCGCAAGATTTCTACAAAGAGTCAACCAACGAAAGACATCAAAGACAGATCACTTCCGAGTGACTAAGGAAAATAGTAGCATTTCTAAGACTACGGTCGAATAAAACATTCTACAAGAGTCTCGGGACTACACCCAGCGGGTGCACTCAGCGTGTTCCCCACTGGTTTACCAATTTGGTTCGATCAACACCAAAAGAGGCAAAAAGGTTATGATTCTAAAAACATGGCTAATTGTCGCGGTCACCGCGCAAAAAAAAACAGTTCTTTAGACTATAGTCAATCGCACGCAATGACCATAGTCTCGGGATTACACCTGGGTGCACTTAGCGTGCCCCCACCGGTTTTACAGCCCATTCGACTTGGTCCGCCTGTGTCGAGTGAAGAAGATCACAAGATAAAGATTATAGCCGATCGCACGCAATGACCATAGTCTCGGGATTACACCTGGGTGCACTCAGCGTGCCCCCACAAAAGTTCAACGACACACACACCCAAGGGTGTACAGATATGGAAATCTCCGTAAGAAAGCAGTTTCAGATAGTATATCCTAACAAAGCAAGCGACGATCGACTTATTTGGACATTGCTCGAGAGCTGAACTGCATCATAGGTCACCGACTTGCCTCTCGAGCCGCTTTCACCGCTCCATCATGATCCCTCGCTCGGCGATGGCCTCCTTAGCAGCACTTACTTGGTCTTCCGGACGTGGTGTGTAGCAAAGAGAGATGGTGGATCAGCAATGATTAAGTGGGTCGGCACTTGTCAGCCGTACAGCAAAAGATACAGAAGTCCGAGGGGTTGCCTCCTCGAAATCAGCGCCTCAGAGTCGCCATGACTTGAGCAGCCTTGCCAAGCAGGCACTTTCTTGTTCCTCCTCTTCCTCAATGGCGCCTCGTCATCATCGGGAGATCAATGACGGAGGCGGAACTACAAGAGAGATCCGTATAAACATGGAAGCCCAATCGACTAAAAAGCTCCAATGGCTAAAAGTGAAACCTCGTAGATCTTACCAAGATTGAAGTGGCCGATCCTCCATTTCCCGATCATCGTGCTTGGCTGAAGTCTCGAGGTAGCGGCGCAGAGATTTCAAGAGTCGGCTGATCACCATCAAGTCGACCAAAAGTTCACTCATGTTGAAAAAGGAAATACAAGGTTCTGTTGGTTACCCGGAGATGGTGGGGATGACCATTCGTGATCTTGGGCAGGGCCTTCGCCGGCTTTGACGACGCCGCCGAGGTTGCTTCGCGGCTTCTCACCGGCGCTGGAGAAGTTGTCCTAGGTCGCTTGCCGACCGACCGTGGGCACAACAGCTTTATCACTACCGCCGCCGGGTCGCAAGGCCAACTTGACCTTCCTCCGAGCGAGGAGGGTCGACGCCTTCCTCCTCTTCTTCCTCCTCCTCCTCATCATCGAGCCATCATCCTCCTCATCCTCCTCGCCGTTGACTCCCATTCCTCCCGACTCTCACCTCCACTTCCTTCTTCTTCTTCGGTTGTTTCCGCGCCTGCTGGGCATCGAGTACATCTCAGTGGTGACCTAGAAGACAACAAAACAAGGTGAAAGTCAGTCGATGAAATTGACATCAAAACAGAATGAATGCAGCAGAATCACAGTCGGAGATAAGCGGTGATACCTTGTCTGGTTGGTAACTCTGGTCGAGTGGTGGAATCCTCCTAGCTCCGCGAGGGTTGTCTTTATTTCCTGTGATGGCAGTCATCCACTTCTCCAGTATGGCGTCATCAACCTCCTCCGGATGGACCCGAGTGGTATCATCCGTACCAGAGTACATCCACATCGGATGACCTCGGTATTGGAGTGGCTGAATACGCCGTCGGAGAAAAACCTCCAGGAGATCCATGCCGGTCACCCCATCGCGAATAAGCTGGACTACACGCCCATCAGCAGCTTTACTTGGGCCTTCTCCTCCGTAACACCTTCGTGGAAGATGGCTTGTTCACTGACTCATGGAGAAAGGAGGGAGCCCAATGACCGCCCCAAGGCCGGCTGGTCTTGGCAGAAACCAGGTCGATCGCCACCTCTAACCGAGTCGGGAGAGTCATAGCTGGAAAGGCGCCTTCCCCTCATCCGACCCCGAGTCCCCACACATTTGATTACTTGGGTCCTCTCGTCATTCGGGCTCGCTTTTTTCACCGCCCGAGAGCGACAGTGAATATGTGCTTGAAAAGACCCCAATGCGGTCGACAACCCAAGAAATTTCGCAGAGCTAAACGAAAGCAGCAAGATACACAATGGAGTTTGGAGGAAATGGTGGAGTTGCGCCCAAAAAGTTCAGAAACCCCCGAAAAAGGATTTGGCGGCAGAGAAAACCCCCTATCTACGTGGGTGGCCAGGAGGACGCACTCACCCTCTTCAGGCTGCGGTTGCCACTCCGTGCCCGGAAGCCTCGCCGACCCATGGGGGATCAGTCCTTCGTTGGCCAGATCGGTGAGATCTTTCTCGGTGATGGTCGACCGGATCCAGTCTCCTTGGACCCAGCCCTGCGGCAGCTTGGACCGCGAAGAGGAACCGCCCGACCGGGCGCTTCCTTGGCCTTCGCCGCCGTCTTCTTCACCCGTTCCAGGGCGGCAGTCTTGTCCTTCACCATGGTCGCCGGCGAGAAAAGTACCGAGCTTCGGCGCTGGACAGACGGAGAGCGTGGCGAGAAAGTTTTGGAGGCGGAGAGAGGAGAAGTCTGAGGACGCACTGTTCAAAATGCCCGGTCCAACGCTTTATATGGGGTCGCTCGAGTGGCTGACCGTAGGCCCAGCAATCCCGCCACAATCCAAGAATAAAGCGCGCGCGACGATACGTGGCGAAAAAGGCGGCGCGAGGATCGAGGCGCCATCGTTTTATCCCATCCGAAAGTGCCGCGTTTTTCTTCGCGCGCTTCCCAAAATTCGATCCCGCGAAATCCGCTAACCGCAGAGCAACTCGTCGATAACAGATTTCCTCAGATCCGCCGCCGAAATCCTCGTGTTCACAAAGTTCACTCGACAAACGTGAAGAATGGATCAAGGCGATCGAAAGAGAAGTTGATGCCATCACTAAAAGGTCGTTGATCCCAGTAAGACGACTCACAACACGAAGAACAGGTCGGAAAGATTATCAACTCCTTCCTCACTCAAACCTCGATCCATTCGGGGCTAATGATGAAGTCATGTACCGGGGTAGGGTCATAGACCTGCCCAAAGGTACCTCCACAAGGACATTCACAAGAGAAGCAGCCTTCCAATGACCGGTAGGCTTCCACTGACAGATTCAAAGACACTGACTATGAAGACCCACTCGACCACCAAGAGTCCAAGAGCCACTCGTGTCCAAACGGTCAGTAGTTAAATAGTCTTTATGACCTTAATGACACTTTATGTAAGCATGCTACCAAGAACGCCTAGCTTTAACGCACCTTAAACCCTCTACTACGTGGGCTGGCTGGGGTCCCGCGCACTCTATATAAGCCACCCTCCACAGTAGAAGGGTTCGCACTCGTAACACATACGCAGATAATCCAATCGACCGCCTCCGGCTCCGAGACGAGGGCTGTTACTTCCTCCGAGAAGGGCCTGAACTCAGAAATCCTTTGCGATACAACTACTCCATAGCTAGGATCTTGCCTCTCCATACCTACCCCCATTCTACCGTCGACTTAGAACCACGACACCTTCCATGAGGACATATGTCGTGACACTTCCACGATAGTTGGCGCCCACCGTGGGGCATGCGCACGGTAGTTTTGAGTTCTTGAAGGGCAGCTTCGAGGGTATCAAGGGATATGCTGTGGGCCAGATGACCAAGAGTCGTCGTGGCAAGCTCTACATCGACGATGCAGGCTGGGGCCCCGAGGCCTGCTCAATTGAGTACGGGTACTGGGTCCCTTTCGGCGGAATCCACATCTTCAACGGCAGATCGGCAAACCAGGCCCTGAGCCGGACATCTGCACCGACATCATCGAGACGGCTCAGTGTGCACGACCCGCCCGAGTTCAACCCGCCGTGAAGTGTGCCTTCGTTAGGTTCATCCATGGGGCTGAGTTGGAAGGCTCTGTGTCTGGCGGTGAGATGACCATCTACTCTGATGGTGAGTCGTCCATGGGCAAGACCAACTCAATGTATCCACTACAAGACGGACGGCTTGGGGGCTGTTCCGATGGCGACAGTACTCCGGATCCCTGTGACCCACCGAACAGGGTGGCGACCTTCATGGATGGCACCCAGCCGGTTCTCGGTTCAACAACCGCTGCGGCTATGACTTCCAGCACAGCGGCGGTGATGGCAGCAGGTGCTGGCGGGTCAGTGCTACCTCTTCGGCACTGCGTTGGTTTTCCCTTGAAAAGGAAAGGGTGATGCAGCAAAGTAGCGTAAGTATTTCCCTCCGTTTTTGAGAACCAAGGTATCAATCTAGTAGGAGGCTACGCTCGAGTCCCTCGCACCTATGCAAACAAATAAGAACCTCGCAACCAACGCGATAAAGGGGTTGTCAGTCCCTTCACGGTCACTTACGAGAGTGAGATCTGATAGATATGATAAGATAATATTTTTGGTATTTTTATGATAAAGAGAAATAAAGATGCAAAGTAAAATAAAAGGCAGTAGAAATAGCTAAGTGTTGGAAGAATAATGTGATGGAGAATAGACCCGGGGGCCATAGGTTTCACTAGTGGCTTCTCTCAAGGTACCATAAGTATTACGATGGGTGAACAAATTACTGTCGAGCAATTGATAGAATTGAGCATAGTTATAAAAATATCTAGGTATGATCATGTATATAGGCATCACGTATGTGACAAGTAGACCGAAATGATTCTGCATCTACTACTATTACTCCACACATCGACCGCTATCCAGCATGCATCTAGAGTATTAAGTTCAAAAGAACTGAGTAATGCTTTAAGTAAGATGACATGATGTAGAGGGATAAACTCATGAAATATGATATAAACCCCATCTTGTTATCCTCGATGGCAACAATACTATACGTGCCTTGCTGCCCTCGTCATCCTTGGGAAAGGACACCGCAAGATTGAACCCAAAGCTAAGCACTTCTCCCATTGCAAGAAAGATCAATCTAGTAGGCCAAACCAAACTGATAATTCGAAGAGACTTGCAAAGATAACCAATCATACATAAAAGAATTCAGAGAAGATTCACATATTGCTCATAGATAATCTTGATCATAAACCCACAATTCATCAGTCTCAACAAACACACCGCAAAACAAGATTACATCAAATAGATCTCCAAGAGAATCAACGAGAACTTTGTATCGAGATCCAAAGAGAGAGAAGACGCCATCTAGCTAATAACTATGGACCCGAAGGTCTGAGGTAAACTACTCACACATCATCAGAGAGGCTATGGTGTTGATGTAGAAGCCCTCCGTGATCGATGCCCCCTCCGGCAGGACGCCGGAAAAGGCCCCAAGATGGGATCTCACGGGTACAGAAGGTTGCGGCGGTGTAATTAGGTATTCGTGGATGCCTCTGATGGTTTAGGGGTACGGAGATATATATATATAGGAGGAAGAAGTACGTCGGTGGAGCAACATGGGCCCCACGAGGGTGGAGGGCGCGCCTGGGGGAGGTGGGAGCGCCCCCTACCTCATGCTCTCCTCGTTGATTACTTTACGTAGACTCCAAGTCCTCTGGATCACATTTGTTCCGAAAATCATGTTCCCGAAGGTTTCATTCTGTTTGGACTCAGTTTGATATCCTTTTCCTTCGAAACACTGAAATAGGCAAAAAAACAGCAATTTGGGCTGGGCCTCCGGTTAATAGGTTAGTCCCAAAAATAATATAAAAGTGTATAAATAAGCCCATTAAACATCCAAAACAGAATATATAATAGCATGGAACAATCAAAAATTGTAGATACGTTGGAGACGTATCAAGCATCCCCAAGCTTAATTCCTGCTCGCCCTCGAGTAGGTAAATGATAAAAACAGAATTTTTGATGTGGAATGCTACTTGGCATAATTTTTAATGTAATTCTCTTTATTTGTGGTATGAATATTCAGATCCAAAAGATTCAAGATAAAAGTTTAATATTGACATAAAAATAATAATACTTCAAGCATACTAACTAAGCAATCATGTCTTCTCAAAATAACATGGCCAAAGAAAGTTATCCCTACAAAATCATATAGTCTGGCTATGCTCTATCTTCATCACACAAAGTATTTAATCATGCACAACCCTGATGACAAGCCAAGCAATTGTTTCATACTTTTGATGTTCTCAAACTTTTTCAATCTTCACGCAATACATGAGCGTGAGCCATGGACATAGCACTATATGAGGAATAGAATAGTGGTTGTGGAGAAGACAAAAAAGGAGAAGATAGTCTCACATCAACTAGGCGTATCAATGGGCTATGGAGATGCTCTAATAATGATGATCATCACACTTTTATTTACTTACAACTCAAGAATTACAACTCAATACTTAGAATGACAATATGACTCTATGTGAATGCTTCCGGCGGAGTACCGGGATATGCAATGAATCAAGAGTGACATGTATATAAGGAAATTATGAACGGTGGCTTTGCCACAAATACGATGTCAACTACATGATCATGCAAAACAATATGACAATGATGAAGCCTGTCATAGCAAACAGAACGGTGTTAAGTTGCATGGCAATATATCTCGGAATGGCTATGGAAATGCCATAATAGGTAGGTATGGTGGCTGTTTTCTGGAAGGTATATGGTGGGTTTATGATACCGGCGGAAAGTGCGTGGTATTAGAGCGGCTAGCAATGGTGGAAGGGTGAGAGTGCGTATAATCCACGGACTCAACATTAGTCACAAAGAACTCATATACTTGTTGCAAAAATCTATTAGTTATCGAAACAAAGTATTACGCGCATGCTCCTAGGGGGGTAGATTGGTAGGAAAAGACCATCGCTCGTCCCCGACCGCCACTCATAAGGAATACAATCAATAAATAAATCATGCTCCGACTTCATCACATAACGGTTCACCATACGTGCATGCTACGGGAATCACAAACTTTAACACAAGTATTTCTCAAATTCATAACCACTCAACTAGCATGACTCTAATATCACCATCTTCATATCTCAAAACAATTATCAAGCATCCAACTTTTCTTAGTATTCAACGCACTTATAAGAAAGTTTTTACTAATCTTGGATGCCTATCATATTAGGACTACCTTCTCAATTTAAGCAAATTACCATGCTGTTTTTTAGGACTCTAAAAATAATATAAGTGAAGCATGAGAGAACAATAGTTTCTATAAAACAAGACCACCGCCGTGCTCTAAAAGATATAAGTGAAGCACTAGAGCAAAAACTATATAGCTCAAAAGATATAAGTGAAGCACATAGAGTATTCTAATAATTTCCGAATCATGCGTGTCTCTCTCAAAAGGGTGTGTACAGAAAGGATGATCGTGGCAAACTAGCAAACAAAGACTCAAATTATACAAGACGCTCCAAGCAAAACACATATCATGTGGTGAATAAAAATATAGCTCCAAGTAAAGTTACCGATGGATGAGGACGAAAGAGGGGATGCCTTCCGGGGCATCCCCAAGCTTTGGATTTTTGGTGTACTTATATTATCTTGGGGTGCCATGGGCATCCCCAAGCTTAGGCTCCTGCCAATCCTTGTCCCATACTCCATCAAATCTTTACCCAAAACTTGAAAACTTCACAACACAGAACTCAACAGAAAATCTCATGAGCTCCGTTAGCGAAAGAAGACAAAACACCACTTCAAGATACTGTATTGAACTCATTCTTTATTTATATTGGTGTTAAACCTACTGTATTCCAACTTATCTATGGTTTATAAACTATTTTACTAGCCATAGATTCATCAAAATAAGCAAACAACACACGAAAAACAGAATCTGTCAAAAACATAACAGTCTGTAGTAATCTGTAACTAACGCAAACTTCTGGAACTCAGAAAAATCCACCAAAATAGGACGACCTAGACAATTTTTTTATCGATCTGCTGCAATTTCAATCAATATTTTATCACGTTGTGGTGATTTTTAACAATTGTTTTCGTGAACAGAAAGTTTCTGGAATTTTCAGCAAGATGAAATAACTATTATCCAAGAAGATCCTATAGGTTTAACTTGGCACAAACACTAACTAAAACATAGAAAAAATCTAACCAGAGGCTAGATCAAAGATTTATTCCTAAACAGAAGCAAAAAGAAAAAACTAAAAATAAAATTGGGTTGCCTCCAACAAGCTGTCAGGACCCCGATTCCAAGTCACATCGATCTAGCCGGTAACACCTCATATCACTTTGCGGCCTCATGCACGGTATTCCCACGGGTGTCGCCTTACCATAGCCTGGGACCGTTTGCGCCTTTTGGCTCACGTATATGATAGTGTCGCTAGCATCCATATGAAAGAGAACCCGGGCCGAGATGACTAATCGTGAACCCAAAGTGGCACTAACTTATAGGGACAGGCATACATGAATCAACATCGAGCGTGTCGGTCGCCACGTGCGAATCCGGGCTGTAGCACTTTGGGCTAACAGGACTCAGGGAACCCGGCTGTAGCAGGCTAGGCAGGACTCGGATGTCACCGCGTGACATTTCCCGAAGGACAGACACAAGAACGAAGTGAATCACATGCCGCCGATCCGTGTCCGGAGCGATAGTCTTTGGGCTAGCAGGACTCCGGTGAACCGGGCTGTAGCGGACTACTATGGCTCATGGAAGCACTAGACTACATTTCCCCATAAGAGAGGCTACCAAGGATAAACAGCTAGGTTGTCAGATCCCACACATACCAAGCATTTCAATCATACACACAATATGCTCGATATGTATAAATACAACATGGCATCACAACAAAACTCTACGACTCAAAGTATTTATTCATTAGGCTCCGAGGAGCGAGATATTACAAACATGGGTCTCATGACCCAACATTCAGAGCATACAAACAACAAGCACATGCGGAAGCTTAACATGTATGAGTACATACATCTACAAATGAAAAAGGCTTGAGAAGCCTAACTATCTACAAGACCTTGCCGAGGGCACAAGATCGTAGCTGAGGTATCAAGCTAAACTTCGAAGTCCACACGAAACTACTAGCGAGACTGACATCTCTCTCTGCAAAACATAAAATAGGCAAACGTGAGTACAAATGTACCCAGCAAGACTTACATCAGAACTAGCTACATATGCATCAGTATCAATAAAGGGGTGGTGGAGTTTAACTGCAGCAAGCCAGCTTTGACTCGGTGGCTATTCTAAACTACGACTGCAAGTAACTCTTTTGAGGTGGCGTACACGAGTCCACATATTCAACATAGCAATACACCACTATGGATCCGCTCCCGTCTCCCTACGAGAACGCCATCCATAGCACTCACACTTATCTTGCGCATTTTAGAGTATCCACTTTAAGTTATCTATGAACTGTTATAGGCAACCCAGAAGTCCTTTACCATGGACACGGCTATTCTTATAGATCATTTATAACCCTGCAGGGGTGTACTTCTTCACACACGCTCTCGCCACTTACCACCACGTACACGTCGTGTATCTCGGCAACCTTCAAGCGGAAGCTTTGGCGAGGGAGTCGGCCACGACGACTAACCACACAAGTCTCTAGTCCAGGTTTATCGCCTATTCGGGTTCCATCCGCGAGGATATCCGGCCGGGGTTTCGCTCACAGCCCCAAACGATGTGTGCAGGGTTCCCGAGACACCAAACGGGTGCTCGGTACACTGGGCCCTGATGTATCTACCGTGATCATAGCCCACCCCTAGGGTGAGCGCCACGCACGACCTCCAACACATATCCTACAAACACCGAAACTAGTTGCAACTCCCGGACAGAGGAGGGCAGAGGCGGTTAATAAGTCGAGAGAGTCAATTAAGGATCCCAATGTGTGGTAGTAGTTGTTCATGGATCACAAACACGTAACTCAGCCTCGAGGGCGGTTTCAATGAGACAACCCACCATGTACTCCTACATGGCCTCTCACCGCTACCTTTACCAAATCGTGTTCACACACTTAGCTCACACACGTGAGGACATGTTCATCACCATTCCAATTCATCCCCGATGAATCAGACCGACTCAACTCTAAGCGAAGCAGGCATGACAAACAAGCATGAACGAGTAGGCACATCAGGGCTCAAACAACTCCTACTCATGCTAGTGGGTTTCATCTATTTCTTGTGGCAATGACAGTCATGCAGAGGATAAGGGTTCAACTACCGCAGCAGTAGCAGTTGAATCGTTGTTGTCCTAATGTAGTAAAAGAGAGCAGGAGAGAGAGAGTGGGATTGTATCGGAATGAACAAGGGGGTTTTGCTTGCCTGATGGAGTGGTAGTAGGATACTGCCCTTCAGTCGGATAATTGTAGGTATCCTCGGAGGCAGAACCTACCACGAAAGATACGTCGAACACAATCAACACATGACGATATGCAACAATATGATGCATGCTATGACACGGCAATATGAATGTGTTTTGGGCTAATGCAAGCTAGAACAGATTAAGATGAGTCCATTTGAACCAAAGATTCAAATGCAAACCCATTTTATGAAGTCATAAAGGTGCATTAACTTGTTTCATCTAAACAGCAAGGTTAGGTTGCTCTAACATGCATGAAACCAGTACAGATGGATAGATTGGATTTTTCTGATCATTTTTCACATATAAATTATTTCATTCTGAGCTACGGTTGATTTTCTATGATTTTTAGAAGTTTTGGCTATTTTCTGGAATTTCCTGTAAAAGAATAAATCCAGAAAAAGAGTTACTGCGTCAGCACTGCGTCACTGTGACGTCAGCAGGTCAACGAGGCGGTCCAGGTCAAACTGACCTATGGGTCCCGTCTATCAGCAGTTAGTTAAACTAACTAAAATTAGTTAGCGCTAACCCTAGGTTAACTAGCAGGGCGGCCCCACGTGTCATAGACTCAGGGGGAAGTCAACCTCGGCCTGCCCAGTCAAAGTCAACGGGGTCAAACCCGTCGACGTTTAGCCGCCGGCGAGGCCAGACGCGGCGGTGGGAGTGCGGTTTCGTGCTCCGGCGACCAAATGGACGGCAGAGACCATCTACGCGTAGCTGGGAACGAGTCGCGTCGTTTGGTGGCAGTGGTGGAGCTCGGGGTGACCGGAAACGTCGCCGGCGACGACCTTGGTTGTCGCCGGAGTTAGGTGAGATCGAGTCGTCGTTAGGGGGCACGGCGAGGCGCGTGGAGTGGTGTTTTGGGCTCCTGTGAGTGCGGTGAGGGCGGTGGTGTGCTCGGAATCGAGCCAACATGGCTGTGGCCACAACGGCGACGTGCGGTGGCGGCGGCGAGTGCAGCCGAGCTCGGTGCGGTCGATGCAGGGCTCGAGGCGAAGCGAGAGGATGGAGAGGTGCAGCAGCTCACGGCGATCACGTACGAGCGGACGGCGCGGTCGGGGACGAGCTGATGCGGCGGTGACGACGAAGGGGATCTCCGGCGGTGGCGGAGTCGGGCGAGGTTGTTGCGGAGGCTGCGGGGCAAGCGAGCGCTCGGGGCTCGGCTTGCTCGAAGGAGAGGAGGGCGGCGGAGCTTCTGGACACGGTGGCGCGGCGTGGGGACGACAGCGGACGCGGGTTTCACGGTGGCGCAGGCGCGGCAGCGGTGACCATGGTGCGGGAGAGCGAGGGAGAGAGGCAGGGGAGCGAGTGAGGTGTCTGCGGGGTCGGGGCGGCGACGTGGAGCCTGCCCAGGCGTTGAGGCGCGCGGGGCGGCAAGCAGCTGACGCCGTGGCAAGCTCGCGCTCGCCGGCGTCACCTCTGTGCCTGCTCTGGCGAGAGCAAGCAGCTGGCTGGCATGGGCCAGCAGAGTACTGGGCCGCTGTGGGCTCTGCGCTGTAAGTTCCTCCTTCTCTTTTATTTTCTGTTTTCTATTTTTCTGTAGTTGTGTGGCTTTATTAAAAATACTTAGGCATCTTTAAAAATCCTGAAAATAATCAGGGGCTCTGTTTAGATTATTTCCAACATCCCACACTTATTTCCAGAATTATTTGAGCATTTAAAATATTTACTAGCATTTAAATGCCCAAATGCAAAGTACATATGATTTAATTCAATGACCTTGTGATGATCTAGAAAATTGTGAACCCATTTTGTCAGAGGTCCTAACCCAAGACAAAAAGGGTGGACTTTTTAGAAGGGCATTTCAGGTTTATTGAAAAATATTTTAGTAAACCCTAGTTGTTTTGAGGGGGGGGGGAGTGCTGGGGGTTCTGTCATCCCCATTACAAGTTTCTGAAAAAATATAGACATGATGCAACACTCTAATGCATGAACTAGCTAGGATGTGACACAAGATTAACGCCCCTAGCTAGGCATAAAAGCGAAGATAGATCTAGGTATTGTCATTTTTGGTAGGCAATCCATAAGTGGCTCTCATAATAGATTCATATGGCAATTTAATTTTCTTTCTAGGGAAGTGTTCCATGCCTTTCCCAAATGAAAATTGGAACCTAATATTCCCTTCCTTCATATCAATGATTGCACCAATCGTTCTAAGGAAAGGTCTACCAAGAATAATAGGACATGAAGGATTGCAATCTATATCAAGAACAATAAAATATATGGGCACATAATTTCTATTTGCAACAATAAGAAAATCATTAATTCTTCCCATAGGTTTCCTGATAGTGGAATCCGCAAGGTGTAAGTTTAAAGAGCAATCATCAAATTCGCGGAAAACCTAACAAATCACACAAAGTTTTTGGAATCGTGGAAACACTAGCACCCAAATCACACAAAGCATAGGATTCATGATCTTTAATTTTAATTTTAATAGTAGGTTCCCACTCATCATAAAGTTTTCTAGGTATAGAAACTTCCAACTCAAGTTTTTCTTCATAAGATTGCACTAAAGCATCAATGATACGTTTAGTAAAAGCTTTATTTGGACTATAAGCATGAGGAGAATTTAGCACGGATTGCAACAAGGAAATACAATATATCAAAGAGCAATTATCATAATTAAATTCCTTGAAATCCAAGATAGTGGGTTCATTGATATCTAAAGTTTTGACCTCTTCAATCCCACTTTTATCAATTTTAGCATAAAGATCTAAAAACTCCGAATTTTTGGAACGCCTTCTAGGTAAAGGTGGCTCATCTCTAGTCCTATCATTATAAAGATTCATATTGCAAAACAAAGATTTAATAGGGGACACATCAATAACTTTTAGATCTTCATCTTTATTCTCGTAAAAAAATTCCGGTTTAGCGGCCATCTTATTAAATAAGGTGGCCTGCTTATCCGAAATTTCAGCAATTAATTTTTTGAGATGAGCAATCTGAGAATTCAAACCATAAAATTCCTTGGACATATCGTCGAGTTCCTTATTCATGTAACCCATAAAGCTTTTTTGTTCTTTAAGCTCGTTTCTAAAGAAATTGTTATGCTCCAATTGTAAAGTCATGAAACTTCTGACGTTGCTTTCGATCTCTTCTAACCTTTTAAGGTGAAGGTCAACAGCTCTAGGTAGAGCCATTGTGGCAAGCAAGCAATCCAAAACATGAGCAAACAAGAAGCGAGCGAAAAAGAGGCGAATAGAAAAGAGAGGGCGAATAAAACGGCAAGGGTGAAGTGGGGGAGAGGAAAACGAGAGGCAAATGGAAAATAATGTAATGCAAGGGATAAGAGTTTGTGATGGGTACTTGGTATGTTGACTTTTGCATAGACTCCCCGGCAATGGTGCTAGAAATCCTTCTTGCTACCTCTTGAGCACTACGTTGGTTTTCCCTTGAAGAGGAAAGGGTGATGCAACAAAGTAGCGTAAGTATTTCCCTCAGTTTTTGAGAACCAAGGTATCAATCCAGTAGGAGGCTACGCTCGAGTCCCTCGCACCTACAAAAAAAATAAGAACCTCACAACCAACGCGATAAAGGGGTTGTCAGTCCCTTCACGGTCACTTACGAGAGTGAGATCTGATAGATATGATAAGATAATATTTTTGGTATTTTTATGATAAAGAGAAATAAAGATGCAAAGTAAAATAAAAGGCAATAGAAATAGCGAAGTGTTGGAAGATTAATACGATGGAGAATAGACCCTTGTGGCCATAGGTTTCACTAGTGGCTTCTCTCAAGATAGCATAAGTATTACGATGGGTGAACAAATTACTGTCGAGCAATTGATAGAATTGAGCATAGTTATGAGAATATCTAGGTATGATCATGTATATAGGCATCACGTCCGCGACAAGTAGACCGAAATGATTCTGCATCTACTACTATTACTCCACACATCGGCCGCTATCCAGCATGCATCTAGAGTATTAAGTTCAAAAGAACAGAGCAATGCTTTAAGTAAGATGACATGATGTAGAGGGATAAACTCATGCAATATGATATAAACCCCATCTTGTTATCCTCGATGGCAACAATACAATACGTGCCTTGCTGCCCCTGCTGTCATTGGGAAAGGACACCGCAAGATTGAACCCAAAGCTAAGCACTTCTCCCATTGCAAGAAAGATCAATCTAGTAGGCCAAACCAAACTAATAATTCGAAGAGACTTGCAAAGATAACCAATCATACATAAAAGAATTCAGAGAAGATTCAAATATTGCTCATAGATAATCTTGATCATAAACCCACAATTCATCGGTCTCAACAAACACACCGCAAAAGAAGATTACATCGAATAATCTCCAAGAGAATCAAGGAGAACTTTGTATTGAGATCCAAAGAGAGAGAAGAAGCCATCTAGCTAATAACTATGGACCCGAAGGTCTGAGGTAAACTAATCACACATCATCGGAGAGGCTATGGTGTTGATGTAGAAGCCCTCCATGATCGATGCCCCCTCCGGCAGGACGCTGGAAAAGGCCCCAAGATGGGATCTCACGGGTACAGAAGGTTGCGGTGGTGGAATTAGGTTTTCAAGGATGCCTCTGATGGTTTGGGGGTACGGAGATATATATAGGAGGAAGAAGTACGTCGATGGAGCAACGTGAGCCCCACGAGGGTGGAGGGCGCGCCTGGGGGATGTGGGCACGCCCCCTACCTCATGCTCTCCTCGTTGATTACTTTACGTAGACTCCAAGTCCTCTGGATCACATTTGTTCCGAAAATCACATTCCCGAAGGTTTCATTCCGTTTGGACTCCGTTTGATATCCTTTTCCTTCGAAACATTGAAATAGGCAAAAAAACAACAATTTGGGATGGGCCTCCGATTAATAGGTTAGTCCCAAAAATAATATAAAAGTGTATAAATAAGCCCATTAAACATCCAAAACAGAATATATAATAGCATGGAACAATCAAAAATTATAGCTACGTTGGAGACGTATCAGTCAGCACGACCGCTAGCCGAAGTTTTAACGGATCTGTTGGAGGACCTGACGACTCTGATGGGGGTGGAGGTAACCCCAGATAACCAGGAACATCATAAGGCGGATGTGGTTAAACTGCACGATGAGATAGCACAAGCCAAGGTAGAACTGGCGGCGGAAAACACTAGGATGACTGCAGAGCGGGCCGATTTGAACGCCAAGCGCAACAGATTCAAGCAGATTCATACTGGCTTATGGTGGATCAGAACGCTTCAAACGAAGTCTTGAGGAGAAAGCACCGGAGTCGTCTGCCCTCGGTTTATGAGTCGAGGGACCTCTTCAACACACCTGGGGCAGGGGCTAGTAACCCGCCAATGATAAACCGGATGACCAAAGTGCCAGGGGGTGGAGTGTCGGTCCAGCCGCGCGCAACAGGTTCTCTGCATATGAGTAACACCCCACCTTGACATGTGGTGACGCTATCGGGTCATTATTCCACCCCTTTAGACAATATGATTGCTGCAGCTACGTGGTTAGCGGCTATACCAGTCGAGGGCGAGATCCCGACAGCGGTTGAAACCCGAAGGGTCAGGGAACTTCTTCAGACAGCGCTAGTGCAGTAGCAGGCTTATTCTTATAGTCGGGATCGGCTTCATTCGACCCCTCGTCCAAGCCGGAGCTACAGTAGGCACATTGACTCGCCAGCGGTTTCAAGTACTGAGCAGCGTCGTAATCAACCTCATGGGCATAGCCCGGCGTGTAATGGTGCAAATGCACAGGATTTGGTGGACCAGGGTAGAGCACGTCGGGAGGTCGAGCTGGCGGCTCATCAGCACGCGCCGGTTTACCCGACGGCTTCAGTGGAGGCAGGTGTGACCTCTAGGGCTTGGGGTGTGCCGTGCTTAACGTCGGCTCTGTGAAACGAGCGTCTGCCCAAGGACTTCAAGGGCCCTCGTAAGGTGCCTAATTACACAGCAGATCAGCCCCCTGAGGCTTGGGTGGAGAGTTATGAGATGGCTATGGAGATGCTAGATCTTAGTGACACTGCATGCGCTAAGTATTTCACCATGATGCTCGAAGGGACGGCTCATACCTGGTTGAAGGGGCTGCCGGCCAACTCCATCGAGTCATGGGCAGAGCTGAAGGCCCAGTTTATCCAGAATTTCAAAGATACATGCAAGCAGCCTATGTTGATCGTGGATTTGGTTTCTTGTGTTCAAGTTGAGGGCGAGTCAACAACCAGCTGGGTGCGCCGGGTCTCGACAATCATACATTCCTCAGATAACATCAACGCCGGCTCAACGCTTTTAATGTTGTAGAAAAAATGTCGTTTTATTGCACTCAAGCAAAAGCTTCGGCGGCTTAAGCGTCATTGCAACGACATGGGGGAGCTTATGGCGGATCTTGTCAAGTAGGCCGACTCTGATGGTACCAAGGACCCTACTCTGAGGATGAATGATCGGGAAAGGGAAAGAAGAGTAGCGGCATGAAGGGACAGTAGTACAACCCTACCAATCAGGGCGGCAACGGTAAGTGCAAGGCTGATGATTTTGTGGCTAACACCGGTGCACGAAATTATAACCAGCGTCGTAAGGGGAGGCCGACTCAACGGACAAGGTTTGACCTTGAAGCAATATTGAATCAGCCATGTCCCAAGCACGGAACGGAGGAGAAGGCGGCTACCCACCTGTGGAAGGATTGTAATATCATGAGACACTTTAGGGAGTCTGTCCAGCACAACCATGGCCCGAACGGCGGTTCAGGATCCGGATCTCATGGTCCGGGTCATGGAGGTGGCGGTTCAAATTCCGGGTTTCACGGCCAAGGCAATCAAGGTGGTTACAACCAGCAGAATAATCAGGGAAATCAGCATCAGCAACAGTCTGGTTATCAGAGCAACCCGAAGCAATTGAATAGTGGACAGTACCACGTCTTCACCACCAACCTGTGTAAGCGGGATCAGAAGCTTCATAAGAGGACAGTGAATGCTGTTGAGCCGGCGGTGCCATGTTATTTACGATGGTCAGAACAACCTATTGTGTGGAGTCGTGAGGATCACTCACCCCGGGTTGATAATCCGGGCCACCTGGCTCTGGTGGTGGCACCTCAGGTTGGGGGCTATAAATTTACTAAGGTACTCATGGATGGAGGCAGCAGCATTAATATACTTTATTATGAAACCTTCGGTCACATGGGACTGACTGACAAAAATCTTAAGCCGTCAAACACTGTGTTCCATGGTGTGCTAAGTCAGCATATCCAGTGGGTAAGATATCTTTGGAAGTTGCCTTTGGAGATGAGCATGATTCCAGATCTGAAACTCTGACCTTCGAAGTAGTCAAGATCAAGAGCCCTTATCATGCCCTGTTTGGGCGGCCGACTTATGCTAAATTCATGGCAAGGCCTTGTTATGTTTACAGTTTACTTGCAGCTTAAGATGCCGGGTTACAAGGGCACCATCATAGTGCATGGGAGTCGCAAGATGGCCCTGGAGTGTGAAGAAGGTGATGCTGCTTATGCTGAATCAGTTTGTGCAACAGAGGAGCTGAAATTTTACAAAGATAATGTTGACTCGGCGGATATGACGTCCTTGAAGAAGCCAACCATGAAGCATGATCCTTTGTTAAAGTTTAAATCGGTGGATGACACTAAGTTGGTTGATTTTGTTCCTGGCGATTCATCCAAGCAGTTCAGCATGAGTGCCAATTTGGATCCGAAATAGGAAAGCGCGCTCATCGAGTTCATCCGTGAGAACCGGGACATCTTTGCATGGAAGCCTTCTGACATGCCGGGTGTACCGAGGGAACTTGCTGAGCACACTCTTAATATTGATCCGAAGTTTAAGCCGGTCAAGCAATTTCTTCGTCGTTTTAACGAGGAGAGGCGGAAGGCCATTGGTGAAGAAGTGGCCTGGCTCTTGGTGGCCGGGTTTGTCATTGAAGTTTTTCATCCTGAATGGTTGGCTAACCCGATGTTGGTGCTTAAGAAGAACGACACTTGGCGAATGTGTGTGGACTACACGGACTTAAACAAGGCTTGCCCGGCTGATCCGTTTGCTCTCCCGCGTATTGATCAAATCATTGATGCTACGGCGGGTTGTGAACATTTGAGTTTTTTCGATGCTTACTCTGGTTATCATCAGATCAAGATGGCAGTTAAGGACCAATAGAAGACAACTTTCATTACTCCATTTGGAGCCTTCTGCTATGTGTCTATTCCTTTTGGGCTCAAGAGTGCCCAGGCGACTTACCAGCGGTGCGTGCAGAATTGCCTTCACAATCAAAATCTAGGAAGAAGGAAACCATGATTGATGATTTGAAGAGACGTTTGACAATCTCAGGGTTTATAAAATGACGCTTAACCCGGCCAAGTGTGTTTTTGGTGTACCGGCGGGTAGATTTTGGGTTTTCTGGTCTCTAACAGAGGCATTGAAGCTAACCCGGAGAAGATCAAGGCTATTAATTCCTTGGCTTAATCGGCATGCATCAATGACGTCCAACGCTTGGCGGGTCTGATAGCGGCTTTGAGCCGGTTCATAAGCCGTCTGGGAGAAAAAGCTATTCCTCTGTATCAGATGATGAAGAAGACAAATAATTTAAATGCAGGTGATCACGGCTAATGAGGCGTTTGAGGCGCTTAAACAGCTGGCTGAGCCGCGGTTCTTCTGCCCCTATTGAGAAGGAACCTCTGTTGTTATATGTGGCTATAGCGGCAGACGTCGATGTAGCTATTGTGGTGGAAAGGAAAGAGGAAGGCAAGGAGTACCCGGTTCAACGGTCGGTTTACTACATCAGTGAGGTACTTATTGAGTCCAAGCAGAGGTGTCCGCACTGGCAGAAGCTTGTGTACGGGGTTTTCATGGCAAGCCGGAAGCTTAAGCAATATTTTTTGGGTCATCCCATTACTGTGGTTAGCTCTGGTCCTTTGGGAGACATCATCCAAAGCAGAGAAGCCACATGCCCGGTTGCCAAGTAGGCCATTGAGCTTGGACCCCATGGTTTGAAGTATGTACCTCGTACGGCCATCAAGTCCCAAGCACTCGTGGATTTTATCAATGATTGGACAGAGTTGCAGACGCCTGAGGAAAAGCCGGATAACACATATTGGACTATTCACTTTGATGGATCGAGGCAGTTGGAAGGCTCGGGGGCTGGAGTTGTTTTGACTTCCCCACGTGGTGATAAATTTTCTTATGTTCTCCGATTAATGTTCCCTTGTACTAACAATGCAGCTGAGTATGAGGCCTTTCTCCATGGTCTTCGGATGGCAAAGGAGATGAACTTAAGCCAGGTGAGATGTTTCGGCGACTCAGATCTGGTAGCTCAGCAAGTTTCTGGTACTTGGGATTCTAAGTATCCACTCATGGCGGCTTATCGTCGAGAGGTTGATGCTATTGCGGGTCACTTCAAGGGTTATCAAGTTGAACATATTGATCGCAAGAAGAATGAGGCGGTTGATACTTTAAGCCGGTTAGGATCTCAGCGTAAGCCGGTACCACCTAACACATTCCTGGATGTTCTGCTTAACCCTTCTGTCAAATTACCTACAGAGGAGGATCTTGCTATCCCTGACCCAGAGGTACAATTGGTGGCGGCTCTTCATGCCATTCCTGACTGGACAGTTCCGTATCTAGCTTCCATGACCCGGGGCGAGTTGCCAGAGGATGAGATCTTGGCCAGACAGATAACCCAGCAGTCTAAGTCAATGTCGATTGTCAATGGGGAGTTGCACCATCGCAGTGTCACAGGGGCGTTTCAGCGTTGCGTCTCTCCTGAAGAAGGCTGTGAGATTCTGCAGGAGATTCACGAAGGAGATTGTGGTCATCATGCCGGCTCTAAATCTCTTGTAGCCAAGGCTTTCCGTCATGGGTTCTATTGGTTGACGTCACATGCTGATGCTGAGGATTTGGTCAGCAAATGTGACGGTTGTCAGAAGTTCTCACGGCAAGCTCATGTGTCGGCTCAAGAATTGAGGATGATTCCAATTACTTGGCCGTTTGCAACTTGGGGGCTTCATATGGTTGGGCCTTTCAAGAGATCCAAGGATAAGAAGACCCACCTTTTGGTGGCGGTTGATTACTAAGTGGGTTGAAGCAGAGCCGGTTAGTAAGTGTGATGCGGCAATGGCGGTTCAATTCATCAAGAAGGTGATCTTCCGTTTTGGCTTTCCACACAGCATTATAACAGATAATGGTACTAATCTCTCTAAAGGCGCTATGAAAGAATTTTGTCAACGGGAGCATATTCGACTTGACGTTTCCTCCTTGGCTCACCCTCAGTCCAATGGTCAAGCGGAACGAGCTAATCAAGATATTCTGCGAGGTATCAAGCCCCGGCTTATGGTTCCTTTGCAAGGAATGCCGGGTTGTTGGGTGGAGGAGTTGCCTTCAGTGTTATGGAGTATAAATACAACCCCCAACAGGTCTACTGGTTACACACCTTTTTTCATGGTTTATGGGGCAGAGGCGGTTCTCCCTAGTGACATCCGTCACGATTCACCCTGTGTGGCAGCTTATGTTGAAGCTGATAATGAAAAGGCGCGTCAGGATGCACTTGACCTGCTGGATGAGGAGCGTGATCTCGCGGCGGCTCGTTCGGCGATTTATCAGCAAGACCTATGTCGTTATCACAATCGTTGGGTCAAAACCAGAACTTTTCAAGAAGGCGACTGTGCCGGTGTACTAGAGTAGGGGTACCCTAGTACCGGACTCGTGCCTGAGCGATCGCAACACCCGTGGCAAGGCTGGCACAGTGATCGCCAAGGTCCTCGGTGGCTCCTTTTGGAGCCGTTCAAGAACAAAATAATCAAGGCCCGGCAAGAGGAGCTTGTCGGGAAGGCCGCTCGGGCATGAAGGAAACAAGACCCGGCAAGAGGAGCTTGCGGGAAGGCTGATGGCGATAAGCTCCGGCGCGACAAGGACCTTGCGCGGCAAGTAACCTCTCTTCATCTCGCTCCAGCTCATCCATAAGCGTGTCACCGTCGGGCTTTCCCAAGCAGCGTGTCGATGGGCTGTGCAGCGATGGGGAAGCGGCGATAAGCGGCGCGACAAGCTACCATCGTGGCAAGCGGAGGCGCAGCGGTCCCTGTTACCTTTGTTGAGGCGGTTGAGGCGGGCATTTATGACTCTTGTCCCTTGCCGTCGAGTTAGGTATAGATCCTGTACCTTTGTACAAGCGGTGTACCAACCTATGTTTTTACTATTTTACCATTTTCTACTTGCCACCTGTGGTGACCCCTTGTGCCTATAAAAGGAGGCCCAAGTGCAACGTAGAAAGGATTGGGTTCGGCTCTGGCTTAGTTCATTCGACTCATATGAAACCACACTCACTCAGGCTAGGTTTTGTAGCTCCCATTGCTCCCTAGCAAGAACACAATATAATCCACAAAGCAGCAGTAGGAGTATTATCTCTCCGGAGAGCTCCGAAGCTGGGTAAATCTGCTCGTGTGCATCGCTTTGATCCGCTCTTTGTGCATCCTCCGCCCCCCTACGAACCACAAGGGACCAAGGTCCCATAGGTGTTCGCGGGACACGACCAACTTCCCGACATCTTTGGCGCGCCCGGTAAGGCGTCGAGTTTGTGTGAACCCGATCCGGCGTTCACACGAGCAAGTTTCTTCATCAACATGTCAACATGCCACGAAGAAGAAGACTTGGCGGCAGCGAGCCGTCGCGTCAAACCCACCACCACGGGCTGGCGAGTGGTGGGGAGGAAGGGCAGCGGAGGAAGCAGCGTCGTCGAAAGAGTCCCATGGCGCTGCCGAGTCCAAGGACAAAGCGGCGCAAGCTTGGCGTCGAGTCCGCGCGTCCTTCTCAAGAAGCGCGGGAAAGACAGCGTCATGGTGCTCGCAGCACCATCGTTCGATAGATCAAGGCCAAGCTGGAGGATCCGGGGCCCTCGAGACCGCATGCGCATGACATGCGGTACCGGCGAATCACGATCGGCTGGGGCGGGGCGCTGCTCCTCTAACGGTTAGGAGTCCAAGCACGTCTCGTTCTTCGCTCCGTCGCCATTGCCACCCACCACACCAGCGAAGCCTTGGCAAGAGCTCAGCTACTTCTAGACTACCCTCCAGCGGCCGACAAGATCGGCGAATGGAGGCCACCATCGAGCCTCGCCGGCTTTGCCAGCAGCGGCGTCCGCGGCAACCAAGCGCCTACGCGCAGCCGTGGCAAGGCGACAAGGCACGAGCAGATGGCGGCGAGACTTGCGGGGTGCAGCCACCGTACCTCCCCTTCCGAAGGCCAAGATCGCCGACTCGCGGATCCACCTCGGCAGCGACTCCACAGCGTCGTCGGATCCAGCGAGCTCGTCGCGACCAGCGCCAAGTTCTCCGAAGCGGCAAGAAGAAGCGCTCGAACCGCGCCGGCGCCCGAAGAAAGCGGCGTCAATCGACCAGCGCGGGGCCCGCTGTTGACATGCATGCGCCCACGGGAACGGTGACTTGCCGTCTGCGGTAGGTTGCCCTGCGTTCACCCGTGAGCTGCGGCAAGTCGATGGCCCGATAAGAAAAACTTCAAACCAGATGTGCGAGAAAAGTATGATGGCGGGGCGCACCCATCGGAGTTCCTCGGCATCTACACCATCGCGGTGCAGGCTGCGGGGGGCGAGGCGATAAGATCCTCGCCAACTACTTCCCTCTCGGTGCTCAAGCCAAGCGTCGGTCTTGGCTCATGCACTTGCGGACAGCTCTATTTCCTCTTGGGCGGTTGTGCCACCGGTTTGTCGGCGCCTTCACGGTGACCACAAACCTCATGGCCAAAGAGTGACCTTCACCTGCTCGCCCGAAGGAAGGAGAGTCCTGCGCAAGTTTATCGAGAGATTGATCGTGTGCACTACAACATCGGGCGTCCACCTGCGCGGTGATCGGTGCATTTCATCGAATGTGCGAAACCGTAGGATGAGGAGGAGATGGCGATGTGCAAAGTGAAAAGCGTCGGTGAGCTCTCATACTGGCCGACAAGTGTGCCTTGCTGAAGAAGGAAGAAGACTCGAGGAGAGAATGTGGGAGCAGAATCGGCGGTGAGGAGACCGCCCGGCAAGGAAGAGCCGTGGCGAAACAACGAAGAAAGAAAAACCAAGAAGTACTGGTTGTCGAGCAGTCCGGCAAGGATGGTGGCGCCAACAAAGCCAAGGCAAGTGGCTCCGGCAAGGAGGTTGCCGCTGACAATGACCGCCAAGCTGTGGCGGCCGCCGACAAGCTGACAGCTCAACAAGCGATCTTGTAAGATCCACCGCACCAAGGGCCACGATCTCGAGCTGCAAGAAAGTCGAGCAGCTTGTTGAGCTCTGAGAGGGCTGAATCTGGCGGCGAGACAAGGAGAAGGCCGGGAAGGTGCTGGTGCGGCAAGTAAGAAGAGACCGGTCGGGGAGGGCGCGCGGCAAGGCCAAGCAGCGGCAAGAGACAGACCTCCCAGCGGCGCGACAAGGAAGAAGAGCGAAGATGAAGATGGCGAAGACATGGAAGGCGATAAAGCTTGCGAGCAAGAGTTTGAGAAGGCAGCGGAGGTCCTTTGCGTTGGCGGTGGTGCTTCTCTGCATACCTCGCACCGCCAACTCAAGCAATGGATCGTGAGGTTAATGCAGCGAGAACCATCCATAGAGTCGCGCAAACCTCGAAGTGGTCCATCGCCCATCATCTTTGACATTGAGGATCACCTGATCGCATCACTGCGGTCGGGTGCTTGCCGATGTTGGTATCACCAACTATCCGCAACCTCAAGGTCACAAAGATGTTGGTTGACGGCGAGGCGGCCTGAATCTGATCTCCTCTGCGGTGCTCCGAAACTTCAAATCCTGACGGTGAGCTCGAAGAAGCTGGCACATTCAAGGAATCAACCCAGGAAGGAGCAAGCGAAAGGAAGATCACATTGCGGTAACATTTGGCGATGAGCTAAACTTCAGGACTGAGAAGGTCACATTCGGCGTTGCCGATTTCCCATTGCCCTACAATGGCATACTTGGCCGTCGGCGCTTGCCAAGTTCATGGCAGCCTCTCATTCGCCTACAATTTACTCAAGATGCCCGGCCCGATAAGCGTCATTTCTGTCCATGGCGACAAGAAGGATGCGCTTATCTGTGCCGACAAGATTTACCGGGATGCAGCAGCCGCGACGGATAGCAAACCACTTGCGGCTGAAGCTCCGGGGAAGAAGAAGACCACCAAGTCCGGCAAGAGTTACGATGCCCCTCCGGCAAGCGCACCTCTTGGTGCTGCGCTACCGTCGAGGGCCGCACCATCGAGCTCCACCGGCAAGTGCAAGAAGATGATGGCAGCTCCGCGAAGACCAAGAAGGTGCCGCCAAGGAGGGCGGCCTGGTGGTACCTTCACCATCGATTGCCACGCTTGACCCTAAATAGGAAGGCGAGCTCGTTGCTTTCTGCGGGCGAATGTCGATGTGTTTGCATGGCAACCATCGACATCCCGGTGTTCGAGGAAAGTAATTGAGCACCACCTAGCTGTCTGTCCTCACCTGCGGCCCGTCAAGCAAAAAGTTAGGAAGCAGGCGGTGGGCGCCAGAATTCATAGCGAAGAAATCAAGAAGTTGGAAGCAGCAGGCCTTGTCGGAGAGTGCTCCATCCCGTGGTTGGCCAATCCGGTGGTTATGCATAAGGCCAATGGGAAATGGAGACTTTGTATTGACTTCACGGATGTTAATAAAGCTTGTCCCAAAGACCCATTTCCCTTGCCGCGTATTGACCAGATTGTTGACTCCACGGCTGGATGTGATTTGCTTTCATTTCTTGATGCATATTCAGGGTATCATCAAATTTTCATGGCACAGGAGGATGAAGAAAACGCATTCATTACACCATGTGGCACATCTTTGTTTCATACGGATGCCTTTCGGTTTGAAGAATGCTGGTTCAACCTTTGCAAGAGTAGTCCATGATGCTTTTGAGCCACAAATACGAAATGTAAAAGCCTACATGGATGACATAGTGGTCAAGAGCAAGGACAAAGCAACTCTGGTTCAGGATTTGGATGAGACATTTGCAAATCTGCGCAAGATCAACCTCAAGCTCAACCCCGAGAAGTGCGTGTTTGGAGTCCCTTCCGGCAAGCTTCTCGGGTTCTTTGTGTCTCAGCGGGGAATTGAAGCCAATCCCGACAAGATCAAGGCCATTGAGCAGATTGAAGCACCAAAGCGCGTCAAGGATGTCAGAAGGCTTGCCGGTTGCGTGGCTGCTCTTAGCAGGTTTATCTCCAAGTCGGTGGCGCGCCCTGCCATTTTCAAAATTTTGAAAAAGCAGGTCAATGAAATGGACTCCCGGCGGAGGCTGCGCTGCAAGACTTGAAGAGCGTACTGTCCTCCGCTCAATACTTATCGCACCTAAGCCACAAGAGAAGTTGCTGCTGTACATAGCAGCAACCAATCAAAGTGGTTAGTGCTGCGTTAATAGCGGAGAGGAGGAGATGATGAGCCGACAACAGAGGCGAGGCGCATCCGGCGACAAGCGGGGGCTTCGCCGTCAAGCTCTGGTCCCGACAAGGACGGATCAGCGCGAGGTTGCGACAAGATACAAAAAAGGATGGTGCAGCGCCCTGTCTACTTTGTCGGTTCCCTTTTACGGGGCTAGGTCAAGGTATTCGGTGTGCGAAGTTGCTTTTCGGCCTCCTCATGGCCTCGAAAGCTCGCCATTACTTCAAGCACATGAGATAACAATTGTCACTCGCTTTCCGCTGAAGAGGATATTGCAAAATCCGAAGCAGCAGGCAGGATTGTCAGTGGGCACTGGAGCTGTCAAGCTTTGGCCTCAAGTTTGAAAGCACTTCAACTATCCAAAGCGAGCATTGGCAGAGTTTATAGCAGAATGGGCGTAGCATAAGATGAAGA
Organism: Aegilops longissima; assembly: GCA_021605205.1. NCBI lineage: Eukaryota > Viridiplantae > Streptophyta > Magnoliopsida > Poales > Poaceae > Aegilops > Aegilops longissima. The sequence goes on from CM038681.1 coordinate 355,797,357, forward strand.
AATACGAGCGAGCATCCCGCCAAAGAAGCAAGTAAAAGTGGCTGATGTACTTTGATGGTGCCTTCTCGCTGCAAAGGCGCCCGGTGCGGCGTCTTGCTTATCGCACCACGGAGAGCACCTCAAGTACATAGTCCAAATGCATTTTCCCAAGGAGCAAGCGACAAACAATCTGCAGAGTATGAAGGTTTGCTTGCGGTCTTAGAATGCAGTGGACCTTGGGATCAAGAAGCTTATCGTCGGGGTGACTCGCGACTTGTCGTCCGCCAAGTGAACAAAGATTACGAGTCCGTTGATGGAAGCGTCGTTGATGAAGTGAGAAAGCTAGAAGAGCACTTTGAAGGCACTGCAAATGGAACCGTTCAAGAGCTCGAGAATGATATAGCTGATGGCCTCTCAAAATGTGCGCACTTAAGTTACAATGGAACCAGGAATTTTTGTGCTCAAGCTGACTCGACCAACCGTAACACCATCAACAGGACAGAGCAAGAAGAAAATTGGTTTCGGCGACTACTTTCGGCGAGCTCCACGGAGCCGCCGCCAAGAAGGTCCCTAAAATCAGCGCAAATATCAGCGAGGAGCGATCTGCTCCGACAAACCCAATGGTTTGTTTCGTTGAAGCAGGCGCTCCCGACAAGCTTTGCTCCGGCAAGCTTGCGGGGATCATCAAGCTCGGCGGAACCACGAGTTCTTGCCGTGGAAGCTAATGTTCCTTGATGGTAGATGTGCCTTTAGTCCTTGTTGTCGAGCCGCAAGCTCCAACATGGGCGCAACAAATCGTCCATTTCCTTGAGCAGGAGAACTTCCGAAGAGCAAGAAGAAGCGGAAAAAGTAGCCCGGCAGTCAAGTATGTATCGGTTTGTTGACAACATCCTATCTGAAGAAGACTCAGCGGAGTGAAATTGAAGTGTATTTGCGGGAAGATGGGCCGAAGCTGTTGGCGAGATACATGGAGGCATATGTGGTCACCACATTGGCGCAAAACACTGCCGGCAAAGCTTTCCGGCAAGGTTTCTTCGGCGAAGCCCTCCGAGGATGCAACTGCACAAGTAACCAAGTGTGAAGCGTGCAGTTCCATTCAAAGCAGATACACCAGCCAGCTCAAGCTCTCGGGCGATCCCTTTATCCTGGCCTTTTTGGTGCAGGGGCTCGACATCCTCGGCCCCTTCCCGAGCTGTCGGGGCTTTGAGTACTTATGCGTTGCAATCGACAAGTTCACAAAGTGGCGGAAGTGGAAGCGATGAGGAAGGTGACAGCCACGATCGGCGATCAAGTTCTTGGTCAATTGTTTGCCGTTTTGGGATACCTAATCGGATCATCACCGACAATGGCACACAATTCACGAGTCGCACCTTCATGCGATCGTCCAAGATCTTGGCGCCAAAGTCTGCTTTATACATTGCTCACCGAGAAGCAGCGGTCAGCGAAAGGGCAAATCTGAAGTGCTGCGAGGACTCAAGACCAGAACTTTTGACAGGCTACACAAGTGCGGAAAAAACTGGATTGAGGAGCTGCGGTGGTTCTTTGGTCGATCAGGGCGACACCGTCGAGCCAGCGGCGGACACCTTTGCTCTAGTCTATGGAGCGAAGCAGTTCTCCCCACGGAACTTCGTATCGGGTCACCTCAGTACTCGCTTATGATGAGCTTGAGCAAGAGCAGCTGCGACAAGATGGCGCTGCTCCTCGAGGAAGATCGTCTTGAGGCTCTTTGTCTGAGCTGCTCGTTACCAACAAGCTTTGCGCCGCTACCATAGCCGCAAAGTTAATGCGGAAGCTTCGAGGAAGGCGACCTTGTTCTTGGTAGCGTTCAATCCGCCAAGAATTCCAACAAGTTGGCCCAAAGTGGGAAGGCCCCTATCGGGTGAAAGCGAGTCACTAGGCCGGCGCTGTCCGCCTTGAGACCGAAGATGGCCTTCGGTGAGCAACTCTGGAATATAGAGCATCTTCGTAAGTTTTACCCATAGGGCGCGGTTGCCGGGACCCGTTCCGGCAACCACCCTTTTGTACAAGTCTTGCCGCTGTTGCATGTAATCCTTTGTACAAAGCGGTATGAGACCCGTGCATCAGTAAAGCCTATGTGTTGCGCACAACTTGTCAATACATGCTTTCATAATCTTATATGCATGTGTTATCTAACATTTTGTGCAGCATCCACACCCGGTAAGCAATAACGAGCCACTAGGCTCCATAACTTTATTTTCTCTTCTTTCTTCTCAAACAAGAGGAAGGTTCATCCACCCACAAGTTAACCGGGGGGAAAGGAGAAGGTAATGGTGTGGGCCACCAAGCGTCGCTCGAGGAACTATCGCCTTGCCGAGAAGCGAATGACAGAAAAGCTAAGTTGCTAAGTTTAAGCAACCAGTTTTAAATTTTTAAGTTATCTTCCTCGAACGATAGTACTTTGTATGGAAAACCTGTGCGGCGGAGGAACCAACTCGCGACTAGCTTGCGCCCTTACTTTGTTTGAGCCGCTCAACAACTTAAGTGTGCTGCAACTAGTTGCGACAAGGTTGCTTGTCGGAGCAACATCGCCCGACAGGCTGCTGAAGTTCCGCACTCAGCGCTCGTGGCAAAGGTGTTCGCACCGACAAGTTCCCCTAAAAGCGTAGGGCACAAACATACAAGGGAAGGAGTCAAGTAAAGGAAATAACATTGCATTGATTGCCTAAGATAGAGTATAATACAGAAATAACATCATGAGATCTAATAAATTTTTGCCTAAACATGATCTCTGCGACAAGAGAAAGATAAGCTTGGCGGCCTAGTCACCTTGATGCGCCATCGAGCCTCTTGACTCCGCTCACCTTGTCACAATGGGTGCGACAAGGGCCTTGGCGCTTCAACGTCGCGAGATGGAGGCGGGGACTTGAGAACTTTGGTGAAGTCGGCCTTTGGGTTGCGGAAGGCCACTTTCATCGGCACCTTACAGAGAGCCCGGCGCAAACTTGGCGCGACTCCTCTGCCGGTTGCTTTGGGATCTCCTCCGGGCAGCTGGAGACCCGTCGTACGCCCTTGAAGAATAGGCTGAGCTTGGCGCTGGGTTGGAGGTTCTCGTCGGTGGAGTACCAAGATCCACCATCCCGGCTCCATTAGCTCATTATGGATGCGGCGGCGGTGTCCACAAGACCTTACATCGATGCATTATGCTATCTACGAGATCATTACAGGCGATCGCGGCATTCGCCAACAGCTCCTCATTGGCTTTAATCTTCTCCGGCAGGCCCGTTTCCGCTCCTTGGCGCCGTTCGGCGTCTCTGTCGGGGTGGTCAGTTTAGCTCGAGATCCGCCTTGGAGTCCTTGGCGGCATCGAGCTCTTTGATCTTTTCAGCGAAAGCGACCTTGCAACTCGCCGAGGTGTAGGCGTCCTTCTCGCGCTTCGCGCTTCAACCCGGCGACCTCCTCGGCGCTCTTACGGAGGTGGACTCGGCTGAGCCACCCTCGTCTCTCAATTCCTTCTTGGCGGCCTCGGCGGCTGCGGCATCCTTTGCCTCCTGAAGTGGCCCGCCAATCGATTGCTCGCGCGCGGCAAGATCTTCCTCGAAGCTGTCGAGGTTGATCTTCCGCTGCGCCAGCTCACCTTCTTGCATGGAGAGCTTCTCGCCGGCAAGCCTCTGCTGCTCCTCGACCTCGGCCTTCTCCAAGATGAAGGCCGTGCGCTCCTCGACAAGCTGCTCCGCGCCTCTGCTATATCCGGAGAGTTTCTTTGTTGGCGCGCGGAGCTCTTCAGCGTTTCTCAAGTCAGCTCCGCCCTCGCGACAAGCGCCTCCACAGACTCCGGCTTGGCTTGTCGGGCGCGGTAGAGCGACAACAACCTCTTTAGCAGCTGCTCCTCCTCGGGCTCACCGCTGCTGCTGCTCGGGCGTCGACCAGCGACAGCCCGGCGGAGGCAAGCAGTTCAGCGTCGAAGGTCTCCCCTTGGCCGGTGCCACAGGCTTGATGCCCATGGGAGCTTGATAAAGACACCCTCGCCCGGCCTTGAGATAGGCGCGGGCTGGGGCTCTTGGTCTCAGTGCGGCATCGGTGGCGGGAGGATCGGCGGTCGGTGCTGGCGCTGGCGCTCCTGCGGCCTCAGGGCGTCGGTCGATCGCGGATCCCTCCCGGCCTCTGCGCCCGGCAGCCTTGGCGGCCTCCTCACCCGGCGGACCCATCGGCGCCGGCCTCCTCCTCCATGTTGGCGGCGTCGACATTGTTGCCGTGGCGTCCTCCTCGCCGGCAGCCTCGGTCTCCATCGGCTCTCCGGCGGATGGATCGATGGTCGAGAAAAAGAAAAGAACAAGTCAAGCAAATGTTGAAAAAGAAGAACGAGAAGAAAAGAACCCAGGGAAATTCTCAAACAAGAAGATTACTGCAGTAGGGTCTGTTGCGCGGTCTCCACCACGGAGGGTTGTCGGCGCTGCCCCTTGCGGAGAAGATCCCCTTGTCGGGGAGGCCTCCCTTGCGGAGGCGCTCCTTGGCGGAGATTTCTCCCTTGGTGGCGTAGTTGATGCAAGCGGAACTTGGGGGTGACCTCAGAGGCCTCTGATGAGGCTGAACCTCGGGAGGCGGCCTCGGGACCTCTGATGAGGCTGCTCTGCTCCTACATAATTCAACAAACCAGATATCGGTGGCGGAGGAGCACCCAAGCACACCTAACCATGAAATAAACCAAACACTTACTGCTGGGGGTTGTCTTTGGGGCTGCTCTGTTGAAGGTTGCGGATCCGGCAAGGGAGTCCCAGACGTGCCCCAGCCGCCATACAGGGGAATCATCGAGGCGACAACCACGGGGTCTTGGCCCTCTTGACGCCCTCTGAGCTAAGCGTCTGAAGAAGGAGAAGGTTGAGTGAAGCGGTCGGATATAAAATAAAGCAATAAATTGGAGGATTACAAGTAGCAGCGACAAGATCTTACTCTTCCTCTTCTTCCTCGGGCTGAGGCGGAGAGATCAAGTCCGCTCGGCGCGGCGAATTGGAGAGAAGATTCCCTCGGGCGCTTGGCGGGTGCGGGGCGCGACTCGAAGACCCGCTCCCGTCGCCATGGCGGCGGGAGGCGCTCCAGCAGCAGCAGTGCTTGCCGCGGTGGAGCGCGTCGAGGCGGCGAGGCGGCTGTTGGCCTGCGTGCCGCCCGCCACCTCTCGGGTTTCGCGGGCGTCTCCTTGGCGGGGCCGCGGGCTCCTCCTGCGGCAAGCTGCTTGGGCGGAGGAGGCGCCCGGCAGGCTCGCTCGGCTCATTGTCGGGCTCGGCCTGCTCCTCCTCATCGGCAAACTCTTCTCGGTCGGCAAGGCTTGCCGCCTCGGCTATCTCTGCCTCCTCGGCAGTGAACCCAAACACGCCCGGCGGCAGCCTGCCGCCTCCTCCAACCAATGGCGATCGCGCCATCTCCTGCTCGGTGGTGTCGCGGGTGAGCCGCTTACGCTTTCGTCGGCGCGGATTGGCACTTCTTCCAAGTCATCGAAGAACTGCTGCACGGCGTCGTCGGCGGGCTCCTGCCAAGTTGGAGCGATTCCATGGGAATCGCTGGCAGCATCATCGCGGATGCGGTCAGCGACGAGTTGTTGCACAAGGCACGACTCCCTCGGCAACATAAACCACTCGGGGTGATCCGCATCGAGCTTGAACAGCTCCGCGGCATGCCGTCAAGCTCCAAGACGGTAAAGTTCCAGTTCAGACCGGGCGCAGCCTCATGATGTTCGCCGCGTTTTGGAACTCCCAAGCATGCCTCCTCTCTCCTGCAAAGGCGCAATCGGCGGCGAAGGAAGTCGCGCCAACTGCTCCTACGGTCAGCCCGGCATATACGAGGCGCAAGATCCTAGTCACGGCAATCTTCAACTTGGCGTCCTCCGGCGTAAGTTGCTCTAATCGTGCCCGCGCACTATGGGAGTTTTGCGTAGAGGCGGTAAAGGCTGTGGCTCCTCCTCTAAGATCCAACACCAGTCAGCTCTCCCTCCTCCCACTTGCTGCGCAACTCTCCGTCAGATATCGCTTCCTTCTTGCCGATCCTAGAGGTCCATGCAATTCCTCCGACAGCGGCTCTCCTCTCTCTCGCGGGGTGTGAAGTAATGGCGGAAGAGTGCGACATTTAGGTGAACCCGACAAAGTTTTCGCAGAGGTGTGCAGCAGCCATGGTGAGGGCGGCGTTGGGGGTGAAGTCAGGAGGCGGAGGCCATATGTGTTCATGACATCACGAAGAATTCAGAAAAGGCGGGCAGAGCCCGCGATGGAAAAAAGCGAAAAAGGGTACCCGATGGAAACTTTATCGGATGTGGCGGCGGAGGTGACCCTACGTGCTTGTGAGTGCGCCCGCGTCGCCGTCGACGAGAAAAGGTAATACAACTCCGCAGCTCCTTCTGTCAGCGAGGGGATCGAAGAGCCCGCTCCTTCCATGGCGCCTTGTGAGCAGCTGCGCCTCGGCGATTCCGCCTTTGCCCTTGTCGGCCTCCGGAGCCATGGGGAGAGGTGGTGGAGGAAGTCGGCGGCGTTGATGGAACGGTGGCAATGGGGAAGGCGGGCGTCGCTCTCTTTGGGCTCAAGAAGAAGGGGGCGGCGGTGGTTTCGATGTGACGGCAATGGCAAGTGGGCGTCTGCCCTGTTCCCCCTGCTTATAAAGAGGGAGAGGGCGAGGCGTTCGATTTTTCCATTAAAAGCCCACGATCTCCCCCGTCGCCACGTCCGGAGCGTGCCGTTCGTGGGGGCGTGGTGGGTCAGCGAATAAGCTGCGTGATCCGGGCGCGTGCGTGCCCGTGCCTTTGTTTTGGGCCTGGCCCATGAGCTTGGCGCCGTGTGTGGCCCAGGCCGGGGCTCTGTCGGTGTACTAGGTAGGGGTACCCTAGTACCCCGGACTCGTCTGCAGACGATCGCAACACCCGTGGCAAGGCTGGCACTGGTGATCGCCAAGGTCCTCGGTGGCTCCTTTGGAGCCGTTCAAGAACTAAAATAATCAAGGCCCGGCAAGAGGAGCTTGTCGGGAAGGCCCTCGAGGCGCGAAAAACAAGACCCGGCAAGAGGAGCTTGCGGGAAGGCTTCGATGGCGATAAGCTCCCGGCGCGACAAGGACCTTGCAGCGGCAAAGGCGCTTGCGGCGTGACAAACCTCTCTTCATCTCGCTCCAGCTCATCCATAAGCGTGTCACCGTCGGGCTTTCCCAAGCAGCGTGTCGATGGGCTGTGCAGCCGAGGGGAGCGGCGATAAGCGGGCGACAAGCTACCATCGTGGCAAGCGGGCGCGCCAGCGGTCCCTGTTACCTTTGTTGAGGCGGCGAGGCGGGCATTTATGACTCTTGTCCCTTGCCGTCGAGTTAGGTATAGATCACTTGTACCTTTGTACAAAGCGGTGTACCAACCTATGTTTTACTATTTTACCCTTTGCTACTTGCCACTGTGGTGACCCCTTGTGCCTATAAAAGGAGGCCCAAGTGCAGCGTAGAAAGGATTGGGTTCGACTCGGCTTAGTTCATTAGACTCATCTGAAACCACACTCACTCGAGGCTAGGTTTTGTAGCTCCCATTGCTCCCTAGCAAGAACACAATATAATCCACAAAGCAGCAGTAGGAGTATTATCTCTCCGGAGAGCTCCGAAGCTGGGTAAATCTGCTCGTGTGCATCGCTTCGATCCGCTCTTTGTGCATCCTCCGCCCCCCTCCGAACCACAAGGGACCAAGGTCCCATAGGTGTTCGCGGGACACGACCAGCTTCCCCGACACACTGGCTCTCATGATGTACATAGTCTGATGGTGTATATATTATAAACAATATAATAAAGCCGACATCCCTGATAATTTAGGGCCTCTATCATTTCACTTCTTCGAAGCTGAGTCTTTATCATCTTCTTACATGTGCATTTAAGAGGCTTGACGCCCAAACTACAGGGACCAAAGAGAGTTGGATGCACAACACAGCTCAAACATAGGTCCCTGACGAGCACAATTCATAAGTATGTCACTTGGGGGCTTCCTGTTCAAACATAGGCGTATTCAACCAAAGAGAACATAGCGTGACTACCCTCTTGACCAGGTTATCTTGTTCAAACATAGGTGTATTCTACCAAAGAGAACATAACCTTTTTGGGTCATCCTACCTGTAGCCAGCTGCTTCAACTCCATCGGGTAATCCCGATTGACCCGTTGAACTCTTAACAATCAATCAATATTTTACGGTGTATTCACCAAAGATCCTGAGCTTGTTAAGGTTAAAACGCCAGTTTGTCATGTGAGAGCACGGCTTACAGATAGTGAGGATAGATCCAGGCTTCATAAGCCGCCTTCCTTGAAACTTGGATAAATCAGCCCGTGAGGTATGCTGCTACTCTGACCCCGTGTACTCCTGATAAGTCTATCTTTAAGTAAGACCTGAACTTATCTGGGTTCAAATGTCGATTGGGTGCTGTGAGTGCCGGCTCACGGAAAGCACATACCTTCAAGTGGCTCAGGCTAGTTTCATTGAAGAAGAAACTTTGGCTTGGCGGCCTGCAAAAGCCTCGAATTTTTTGATTTCTTATTTCTTCTCTTTATATGATCTCTTTTTTGCCATCTGGTTTTACAATCGGGCCAGGCTGCCCTACTTATGTCTCATATTTGAAGCATCTTTTGGGTTTATACAACCTGCCAGGATGGCAGACTCAAGTCGCCAGAGGATAATAATCTTATGTTTTAGAGTCATCGCTCTAAAAACTCTAGCCGCGTGGAGCTGATAAGCCGGTAGTCTAAACATACACCACAGGTATGATTGTTTATTTAACAATTGAGTTAGCATTGTGATTAGATCGGTTCTGGTTATGGACTATCTGTCCCCAGTGGTTTCAATTGGGTATCATGACCCGCCCGACGATAACCCGCCAGGGCACTTGTGATCTGTTTGTGTGCAGGGCAATGATCAATCCGATCTGCCTAAATCAAGACTATCATAAGCATAAAGTGATATTTTCTTAAACTAGAGGAGCCGCAGTATTGTGCAAAACAGAAACGTGCATGATGGCACGACAGATTAAAGTTTCACTACCCTATTACATGGCTCCATGAGCCAAACAACATCAAGTATTTTTAAAAGGATCTAATAGATAAACCGCCCGGCGGTTCACTCTTCTTGGCCTTGCTGACTTGAGGGCTCTGGATCATCCTTTTCCGGTTCATCTGCCTCCTCTTCACCCAATGGCTGGAAGTTGGTGGTCGACCAGTCGATCCCAATTAATGCTCGGAAGACAGCTTCATCACTTATAAGTGTGGATGGATCAACATCAGGGGTATAAGTGTGCTTACAGATCGGAGGAGTCAGGTCTGGAGCATCATGAGTCGGCGCCTTAACCTTCTTATTATTGGCATCATAAACCGGCTGATAATGGGTCAGATCAGTCTCTTCAGCCAGTTTGCTAGCCAAAGTGCGCATTTCTCTAGTAAGAGCAGCGAAGTCGTCTACAGTAAAGGGTGATCCATCTTGTTTTATGCTTGGGCGTCCTTTGGCTAAGTCTGCCGGCTCAAGATCGACTAGCCACGCTTTGGCCCGGGTTAGTGCAGTAAGGGCACCGGCTCTGGTGGCTGATTTTTTCAACTCCCCAATCTGTGCAGGCAGCATAGATAATTTGTCCAACATATCCTTGATAAGGGTTGGAGCCGGTTTGTTGTGAGCGGCTGTGCAGATGGCTCGCTGTGCGCCCGTATAAAGTTGCTCTATGAGTGTATAAGCAGCCTTCAGCTTCATCTGCATATCTGAGCCGAGATGGGTAACCCGGGATCCTGCTGTATTAAGGATGTTTTGTAAGCCGGGAGCATGATGGATAAACAAATGTTCAAAGAGTAAGAAGAAATTACTTTACCAAAGACAGCAGCAGTCATGGCATTAATTTGTTGTTTTAAGCCAGCAAGCTCTGAAGATACCGGCTCAAGGGCCGCTTCAGCATCTTCAGCCCTTTTCAGCAGAGCTGCCTTCTCTGTTTTCCAACCTGTTTGTTCTGCTTTGAAGCTTTCCTTCATTTTTTCCATGGTAGCCAAGGCACTAGTCAGATCATCCTTTTCCTTGGAGGTTTCTGCTTGTTGTGACTTAATATTTTCTTGGAGGTCGGCGACTTGGATTCTTTGCTGCTAAGTTCAGTCTGCAAAAGGTAACCAGTACATAAGATGTCAAAGGAGTTATTTGAAGTCCCAAGTACAATACAAGTTTTATACTTGGCACTTGGAGGCTAATGTATATTGCCTCTTCAAACATTGGGAAGTCCCAAGCACAATACAAGTATTACATTTGGCACTTGGGGGCTAATGCATATTGCTCTTTAAAAAAATGGATTTATTTGCTAAGCCAGCTAAATGGGGATGAAATGGCTTATGACGGCTATTACTGGAATTATGGATTTCTAGAGAATGTTTAGTCTCGGCTTAATATATTTATTAAGCCGACCCTTGGGGGCTACGGACGCAATGTTAATTACTGCTAGGTTAAGAAGTCCCGGCTCAACATATTTATTAAGCCGGCCCTTGGGGGCTACAAGGAGTTGATATATGCAATTATTGAAGTTTACAACACATGTTATTCTACCATGTTCAATAAACTTGGCGGCTAAGGAGAAGGATATTTATGTAACAAGAGATTGCAGTGTTTACCTCATATCGCTCCTTCATCAGATTCACTAAGCCGGCTTCAAAATCACGGCTTGTGTAAAGGCGATTTAAAAAGCCAGAATGGAGATCTTGGGCGCTGAAATGACTATAGCTCTCCAAGCCTGTTTTCCACTTGCCTTTGTCTTCAGCAGTAATTTCCTCCTTGGTGCTGTGCTTGGATAAAACGTTAGGCTGACCCGGAGCTGTGAAACCAAAGCCGGTGACAACAACATCATCAATTTTCTCTTCGGAAGGTTTGCTTGGGCTTGGCGGCTTGGAGGTAGTTGGTTTAATATCCACATGGTCTATGGAAGCTTCACGATCTTCCGGAGGCGAGTTATCAGTGGTGACCTCTGCAGTTTGCTGAGGATGTGAAGACTCTGGCTGCTTCTCCGGTTCAGACAGATTAAGATCGTCCGCCAACTTAGCTAGCCTGGACTTCTTGCTGGGCTTAGCTTAACCCCTGAAAAATAAAAAGTAAAAAGAAGTCAAGGTGATGATCAAGTATAAAAGTTGGAATAATTGAAAATGATCTTACCCAGGTACATTTTTCAAAGCTGGAATTTGTGTTCCTGTTGACTCACCAGAGGAGGAATGAGAAGTCCCCTGGTAGTTTGAATCAGACGGGTTAAGAGGTTGTCGAAAATAACTCGCCTTTGGGTAAAGTATGTCAGAAATATATAAGACCTCTGGACGGCGTTTGTAAAGCGGAGTGTTTGGTAAGCCGTCAGAAGTTATCACATTGCCGCTATGCCGGGTCGTGTGGCGAGCTTCATGTTGCTGTTTCTTCAAAAGAAAGTTTGGATCCAAGTGAGCTAGAGGGTGAGAAAAGCTTACTTTCCGGCTTGCTTGTCGGGTTTTTGGTGTTGGCAGAGGTTCTGAGCCGGAAGAAAGAATAATTACCTCTGCGTCACCGGCACGGCTAGCTTCTACATCGTCTTGATAACAATCATTATCAATGAGATGTATAAAAAAGGATCCAAGAGAATCAAGTTCTACCTCTGACTCATGATCGTCATCATCATCATCATCATCATCATCATCATCATCATCATCATCATCATCATCATCATCATCATCATCATCATCGTCATCATCATCATCATCATCATAAATGTTTAAGTCGGCGGACTTGGTAGTTTTCTTCTTGGTGGGCTTCTTGTGAGCCTTGGTTTTCACGCGAGCCGGTTTTGCCGGCTTATCCTATGTTCTCTTATTCCGAAATGGATCATCAACCTGTGAAGATTGAGAAGATCATAAGTAGATATCAAAATATGGATTAAGCATAAGAGGGGAAATTCCTACAGCTGGCGGCTGGTTGAAAGAATAGAACGGACTAAGTTCGGTTTTGCTGCATTCTTTTACAGGTTCATTCAGTAGCTTCTTAGTGGCTTCAGTGACTTCAGCATCAGACAACTGAATGTTACAATGGCATTGAGGGTGATTTACGTCACCATTATATTCACACATTAAGCCAGGGCGGCAGCTTAACGGCAAGATACTCCAAGATATCTAGCACCCGAAAAAGTCGACGCCTGTTAAGCCGTTTGCCATAAAGGCTCTGAGCTTTGAAAAGTCTTATGAGTATTTGGCTCTTTCCCTCGAGCTGAGCTGCTGGGGCAGCGGATGTGTGTTGCTAAGCCGGTGTTCACGGTAACCCGACAGAGGATTCTCACCATCTGGAGATGTATTTTGACAATAAAACCAAGTTTGGTTCCAGTCTTTGGGGGTGACTGTGCAGTTTAGCATGGGGAAAGCTGACATCCTTCCTTTTCTGAATAGAGACTCCACCAAGTTCTTGACATGGCCCATCAACGAATTCTGTTTGGCGGTTCAGGTAATAAAATTCTCTGAATAGGTCAACAGTGGGCTCCTCTTGAAGATAAGCTTCGCAAAATACTTGGAAGTTGCAGATATTGGACACAAAGTTGGGTCCAATGTCTTGGGGGTGAAGTTGGAGGAAGTGCAGTACATCACGAAAAAACTTTGAGCCGGGTGGACTAAATCCTCGGCCCAAGTGGTCAGCAAAAACGATTATTTCTCCATCTTTTGGTTGAGGAGGAACTTCCCCAATAGGAGCTCTCCAATAGATGACCTCCTTCTTGGCTAAAGCGCCAGTGGCGACAAAGTTGTTCAAATCTTCTTCAGTAACCCGGGATTTGACCTAGTTGCAAGACGTGTATGTCTTGGTCATCTTATCAATGATCTAAAAGAAAGGTTTTGTCGGTTCAATATGACATGGGTAAGCCGGCCTATGGTTTACAGGGAAACGATAAATGAAGCATGCATAGGCGCTAAGCCGGAAGTTTGCATCGCAAAGCTATGAGGAACCACTGGCGGCTTACAAAGGGACTAATGATACCTGATGGGTTACTATTTCTGAGTTAAGCCGGCCATATAGATATTGAAAGGGCAGATCTGGAGATGGAAAAATTGCTAAGTGCTGAGAAAAACAGTTTTCGTAGATTGATGCTATGATTTTGGATCTACCGCATTTCAGTTAATACAAAAAATATTCAGACCTAAAGTATTAGTGCTTGGGCAGTTCATGGTCCAGATTCATTTTCTAATACGGAGGAAATATTCTAAATAGTACAAGGGATTGTGACGACTACCGCGGTGTAGGAGGAGTACCGAGTTTGGGTCAAAAATGAATGCTACAACCAAGAACAAGGACGAGCTTCGATGAACTCCATTCAAACCCTAGCAGATCTATGAAGAGAGGAAGAAGGGGGACTAACCAGGGCAGTTGAACAGTGGAGATGCGCGAAAGAAATCTGATCCGAACAAGTTGATGCAGCGGCCAATGTTGGATCAGAAGCGAAGGTCGACGGCGGCGACGGAGCTTGAACGCTAGGGCGTCGCGAGGTGGCTGTTGGGGTTCTGGGAACGGGGGTCCCTAGACTTGCCTACCTGCGGCCCACGGCGTGGCTCTGCGAGCGGGCCCGTACGACCAATCTTCACCAACAAGCATTCAAAACCCTCGCGAGGGGCCAAGCCTCGCGAGGCGGACGACACGAGACCTCTTCGGGAGCGGCCTCACCAGGATGGCTCGCGAGGGGCGGAGAGATCAAGGCGAGGCAAACCTCGCGAGGTTCCAGTGACATGAGCCATGACGATCGGGACCAGGCGGGCGCCAGCGCGCACAGTGTCCTTGTTTCCTCTTTGTTGCTAAGGAGGCAAGCGTAGGCGAGGAGTACAGAGGCGTCAAGCAAAGGTTTCCACATCGGTGCAACGAGACCAAGACTCACAGGACGGCAGAAGCAGACGTCCGGTGTCTTCATACTTCCGCTAATTTTGTTCTGTGGGGGAGGTGCCGGATGTCCGGTGACCTCGGTCGTCCGCTCGCTGGAGGGTGTGGCCGGTCGTCCGGTCCGGGCCGGACATCCGCTCGCTGTAGCCTGGGACTTGAGAAGGTTTGGCTTCAGGCTCCGGACGTCCGGTCCAGAACGGTCGTCCGGTGGCTGGAGCTTTCTTCGGTAGCTCTTCTTATTGTCCTTCGCGGTTGGTGTCCTCACCGACTTGTCCGTTGAGTGTAGTTGTTCTGTGGCTTTCCTCCAAGTACCTGATCACACATAGTGTCTCCACTTGAGGTAGTAGCCATGTCTCATGCCTAGAAGGTGGTACTTCGGAAAGGAGCGAGTTCACCTTATCTTCGATAGCCTTTGTTCGGGCTCTTGTCATGGGTCCTAATGGTGTTGTGGGAGACGTAGGTTGGTCCATGGGGATGACCTTGGGATGCTCCGCATCAACTGGCCTCAACATTTCAGCAAGGCGATCAAATTCTTCATCATATTTCTTTTTAGTTGACTTAGGTGGAAAGGGCATAGGTTTCTGAACCCATGGTTCTCTTTCTTTACCGTGCTTTCTAGCAATAAAGTCTCTTTTATCATATCGTGTATTCTTGGGTTGTGGGTTATCAAGATCAACTGCAGGTTCTATCTCAACATCATCGCCTGGTTCTTTACTATTTGTTTCAGTATTTTCATGAACCTCATCATTATCTTTTTCATTATCAGAAGGTGAGTGTTCTTTACCAAACTGTGTTTCAGCATCAGAGATAGAAACTTCATTATCATTATCAGGAGGTTTTTCTACTTCAGGTTCACTAGAGGCATGCAAAGTCCTATCATTTTTCTTCTTCTTTTTCTTTTTAGAGGCACTATGTGCATCAGTGTTAACTCTTTGAGAGTCTTGTTCAATTCTTTTTGGGTGTCCCTTAGGATAAAGTGGTTCCTAAGTCATTTTACCTCCTCTAGTTGCTACTCTAACAGCAAAGTCACTTATATTATTATTCATTTCATCAAGCAACTCTCTTTGAGATTTAGCAACTTGTTCTAACTGCGTTTGAACCATAGAAGCATGCTTTCCCACACCTCTAACATCATTTGAGATTCTAAATAACAAGTCACTCAAGCGAGCAATCATATCGGAATTGTATTTCAATTGTTTCATAACATTTGCATTGAAGTGATCTTGTTTACTAATGTAGTTTTCAAACTCATAAAGGCATTGGCTAGGGTGCATATTGTGAGGATTGTCATTATCATTGAATTTCATTAGAGAATTTACCTCTACCATTTAGGTGGTGATGGTGTATCAGGCCCATGTATTTCTTCAATAGGAGGTAAATTTTTGACATCCTCAGCTTTAATACCTTTTTCCTTCATGGATTTCTTTGCCTCTTGCATATCTTCAGGACTGAGATATAATATACCCCTCTTCTTCGGAGTGGGTTTAACCGGTGGTTCAGGAAGAGTCCAATCATCATAATTTTTCAATATGTTATTCAATATTTCTTCATCTTGCCCGATAGTTCGTTCCCTGAAAACACAACCAGCACAACTATCTAGAAAATCCCTAGAAGCATCGGTTAGTCCATTATAGAACATATCAAGTATTACATTTTTCTTAAGAGGATGATCAGGCAAAGCATTAAGAAATTTGCAAAGCCTCCCCCAAGCTTGTGGGAGACTCTCTCTTTAATTTGCACAAAATTAAATATTTCTTGTAAAGCAGCTTGTTTCTTATGAGCAGGGAAATATTTTTCAGAGAAGTAATAAATCATATCATGGGGACTACGCATACAACCAGGAGCAAGAGTATTGTACCAGGCTTAAGCATCACCATTTAATGAGAAAGGAAATAATTTGAGAATATAGTAATAGCGAGTCTTCTCATCATGAGTAAAAAGGGTGGCTATGTCATTCAACTTAGTAAGATGTGCCACAATAGTTTCAGTTTCATAACCATGGAAAGGATCAGATTCAACCAAAATAATTAACTCTGGGACTACATAGAATTCATAATCTTTATCATCAATAAAGATTGGTGATATAGGAAACTTAGGATCATATTGCATTCTAGCATTCAAAGATTTTTTTTATACTTGCATAACAATTTCTCTAGAACATCTCTATCCTTACAAGCAAGAATATCTCTAGTTGTCTCCTCATTCATAACGTAACCTTCCTGTACCTTTGGCAATTCATATCTAGCAGCGCTAGTTCTAGTAGGTGTTTCAGGATTTTCATTTTCAAGCTCATCATCAGTTTCAACAACATCATGTTGTCTTACTCTAGCAATTTGTTCATCAAGAAAGTCACCTAGTGGCACATCATCATCATCAAGCAAGGTATTAGCATCATCATAAGTATCATTCATAGCAGAAGTAGCATCATCATTAACTTGTGACATATCAAGATTAATAGCATGTGGTGGTGTTGCAAGTTTACTTATAACATAGGTGAATCTAAAGCAGAACTAGATGGCAGTTGCTTACCTCCCCTCGTCTTAGAGGGATAAATCTTAGTCTTAGCATCCTTCAGATTCTTCATAGTGATAAATTGGTAATAATCCCAAGTGACTCAATAAATATAGCTATGCTTCCCGGCAACGGCGCCAGAAAAAGGTCTTGATAACCCACAAGTATAGGGGATCACGACAGTTTTCGAGGGTAGAGTATTCAACCCAGATTTATAGATTCGACATAAGGGGAGCCAAAGAATATTTGCAAGTATTAGCAGCTGAGTTGTCAATTCAACCACACTTGGAGATTAATTATCTGTAACAAAGCGATCAGTAGCAAAGTAATATGACAGTTTTGATAATAGTAGCAGCAGCAATAGTAACGGTAGTAGTGATAGCAATAGTTTTGTAGCAAGTGCAGCAGTAACGATAGCAGTAGTAACTTAGCAAGAACAATATAAGATAAATTTGTAGGCACTGGATCTGTAATTTGTTGGATGATATTCATCATGTGACAGTCATAACCTAGGGCGATACGGCAGTAGCTCCAGTTCATAAATATAATGTAGGCATGTATTCCGTAAATAGTCATACGTGCTTATGGAAAGAACTTGCATAACATCTTTTGTCCTACCCTCCCGTGGCAGCAGGGTCGAATTGGAAACTAAGGGATATTGAGGCCACCTTTTAATAGAGAACCGGAACAAAGCATTAACACACGGTGAATACATGAACTACTCAAACTACGATCATCACCGGGAGTGGTCCCGACTATTGTCACTCCGGGGTTGCAGGATCATAACACATAGTAGGTGACTATAACTTGCAAGATCGGATCTAGAACATGGATATAATGGTGATAACATAACGGTTCAGATCTGAAATCATGGCACCCGGGCCCAAAGTGACAAGCATTAAGCATGGCAAAGTCATAGCAACATCAATCTCAGAACATAGTGGATACTAGGGATCATGCCCCTAACAAAACTAACTAGATTACATGATGAACCTCATCCAACTCCTCACCGACCAGCGAGCCTACAAAGGAATTACTCACTCCCGATGGGGAGCATGATGGAATTGGCGATGGAGAAGGGTTGGTGATGACGAAGATCGAAGATCCCCCTCTCTGGAGCCCCAAACGGCCTCCAGATCTGGCCTCCCAATGAAGAACAGGAGGTGACGGCGGCTTCGTCTCGTGGAACGCGATAACTCTTTCTCCTCAATTTTTTCTGGAAAATAGGATTTTATAGCGTTGGTTTCAGGGTCTGTGGGACCACCAGGTGGGGACAACCCACCTGTGCGTGCCTGGGGGGGCAGGCGCGCCCTAGTGGGTTGTTCCCACCCAGGTGCCCCCCTCGGTGGTTCTCAGCTCCAGAAATTCTCTTTTATTGTATAAAAAATCCTCGCAAAGTTTCGTTCCATTCCGAGAAATTTTATTTCTGCACAAAAACAACACCATGGTAGTTCTGCTAAAAACAGCGTCAGTCCGGGGTTAGTTTCATTCAAATCATGCAAATTAGAGTCCAAAACAAGAGGAAAAGCATTAGGAAAAGTACATACGTCGGACACATATCAGTGTCGTCATCGTCGTCTCGATCCAGCAAACGTAGCGAGGAAGTGATGAGTTCCAGCAGCACAACGGCGTGGTGAAGGTGGTGGTGAGGTGATCCCATAGGGCTTCGCCTAAGCGCTGCGATGATCTAGAACGGAGGAGGAAACTAGAGGCAGAGGGGTGCCGACACATGACGTGGAATAATCCTATGCCTTTGTGTGGCACCCCTCCCACATATATATAGGAGTGGGAGGGGAGGAGGCAGCCCTAGGGCGCCCCCAAAGGGCTGGCCGAATCCAACTAGGTGCGCCCCCCCTTTCCAAATCTTTGTGTGGGGGGAGGAAAGGGAGAGGCGCACTCTCTCTTTCCTTCTCCTTGTGAGAAGAAAAGGAAGGAGTCCTCTCCCTTCCTTCTCCTTGTGCTACGGCCTACAGGGGGGTGCACCAGCCCCCCTGTGGGCTGGTTTGCTCCCCTCCTATGGCCCATTAAGCCCAAGGACATTCCCCGGCACTCCCGAAACCCTTTTGATGACCCGATACATTCCGGTGCATTCCGAAACCATTCCGGAGTCCGAATACTATCATCCTATATATCAATTTTTATCACCGGGCCTCCTCGTCATATCCGTGATCACATCCGGGACTCCGAACAACATTCGGTCCCCAAACCACATAACTCATTAATACCAAATCGACATCGAACGTTAAGCGTGCGGACCCTACGGGTTTGTGAACTATGTAGACATGACCGAGACTCCTCTTCGATCAATATCCAATAGCAGAACATGGATGCCCATATTGGCTCCTACATAATCTACAAAGATCTTTATAGATCGAACCGTTATGACAACATACACAATTCCCTTTGTCCGTCGGTATGTTGCTTGCCCGAGATTCGATCATCAGTATCTCTATACCAAGTTCAATCTCGTTACCGGCAAGTCTCTTTACTCGTTCCGTAATACATCATCCCGTAACTAACTCATTACACATTTGCTTGCAAGGCTTATTATGATGTGTATTACCGAGAGGGCCCAGAGATACCTCTCCGATACTCAGAGTGACAAATCCTAATCTTAATTCATGCCAACCCAACAAAACACCTTCGAAGATACATGTAGAGCATCTTTATAATCACCCAGTTATGTTGTGACGTTTGATAGCACATAAGGCACTCCTCCGGCATCCGGGAGTTGCATGATCTCATAGTCAAAGGAATATGTATTTGACATGAAGAAAGCAATAGCAATAAAACTGAACGATCATTATGCTAAGCTAATGGATGGGTCGTGTCCATCACATCATTCTCTTAATGATGTGATCCCATTATCAAATGACTGCTCATGTCCATGGTTAGGAAACCTTAACCATCTTTGATCAACGAGCTAGTCAAGTAGAGGCTCACTAGGGACACGGTGTTTGTTTATGTATTTACACGTGTATTTAGGTTTCCGGTCAATATAATTCTAGCATGAATAATAAACCTTTATCATGAATAAGGAAATATAAAATAACAACTTTATTATTGCCTCTAGGGCATATTTCCTTCACCAATTTCATCGATGCAACCTCAGAGCACGAAGCTGTGGGGGTCGACAGAAGAAGCGTCCATGAGGGTCCGAATCAAAAATCAGGAACGTATGATGCAACCTTCAGGTGGAGCTGCGGGGAGGTCCACTTATAGAAATGCAGCCCCCAAGCCTATCAACAAAGAGATATGTTTGTTCTACCGTGATTTGTCTATCCCAAGGGGTTCACGATAGTGTGTGCTGAATAGTTGTGTGTCATGCTTATTTAGAAAACTATAAAAGGGAAATGAAAAAATGTGGGAGGTCTCTGTGACCTCCTTAATTTCCAACCTGATTATGTTCAAGCTAAATGTACATGATATGCAGATTTGCAATTTATTTATGCAAAAAGTACATAATACTTAAATGTCTATGCATAAAATAAACGGAGATGCTCGGCATTCCAAGGTCGCGATGTGTTCCGACCCGTTTTCTTGTTGCGGAGGTAGTAGGCCCCATTGTTGAGGACCTTGTGGATGATGTAGGGGGCTCCCATGGAGAGGACATCTTGTTCTTGCGTGGCTTCTGATTGAGGCGTAGGACAACATCGTTGACATTGAACTCGCGTGCTTGCACCTGACAGCCCTGGTACTGGGCAGCTTCTGTCGATAGATACTTGTGCGTTCGAGGGCGAGGAGGTGTGCCTCTTCTTTTGTGGTGATGTCATCTTTCTTGTTCTCTTTGCCATCCTCCTCGTCGTATGCACAGACTCGTGGTGAATCATACTCGATGACGGATGGGAGGACCGCCTCTACTTAGTATACCATGAAGAAGGGTGTGTAGCTGATAGACTTGTTCGGCATCATTTGTAAGCTCTAGATGACGGAGGGGAGCTCCTCCACCAAGTCGCCCTTCACTCGTATGAGGGGTGTTATGAGCCGTGGCTTTAGACCTTGCATGATCAATCAGTTGGCCCTTTCGACCTGTCCGTTGGACTGGGGGTGGGCCACCGATGCGTAGTCTATGTGGATCGTCATTTGTGAAAGAAGTCTTTGAATCCCAAGCGGTTAAGTTGGACCCATTGTTCTAATGATGTTGTGTGGGACGCCAAAGCGGTGGATGAGCCCGGAGACAAACTTGACTATCGTGTCAGCCGCTGCGTTAGTCACCAGGTTGGCCTTCATCCATTTACTGAACTTGTCTATGGCCACCAATAGGAACTTGTGTCCTCCTGGTGAAGATAAGAGCTTGTCGACCATGTCCAGCCCCCATACTGCAAATGGCCAGGTTAGTGGAATTGTTTTCAGGGCCATTGTTAGCATGTGAGTCTTATTGGCAAAGCGATGATAGGATTGCAGCTCCGGACTATATCCCTGCCATAGCGCATAGCATGGGCTAGAAGAAACCGTGGCAGAAGGCCTTTGCTGCAACCATTCTTGGGGCTGCGCGATGCCCGCAAGCCCCTGTGTGTATCTCTTACAACAACTTTTTTTCCTACTCTTCGGTAATACAACGCTAAAAATGCCAACTTGGTTGCGTTTGTAGAGCTCGTTGTTGATGATAGTTTAAACTTTAGAGTGGTAGACGATGCGGCAAGCTTATGTTTTATCTTGCGGTAGCTCGCCTTTAGCCATGTAGGCTAGCAGTGGTTACTTCTAATCCGGTGTTAGCACCGCTAGCATGGCCTCCTGATGGGCCGCCTTGGCTAGCATGTGGCCTTTTGGGGCTCCGGTTTCAAGTGAGGTTGAGCTCTTTGTTATCTCCTCGTGGTATTGAATCTTGATTGAAGGTTTGTGTAATATCTCCAGGAAGGTCTCCTCTGGCACGAGGTCACTGGATGGTCTGACTCGCGCCAGGTTGTCGGCTACAATGTTGTCACTTCTCTTAACGTGATGCAGCTCGAGCCCGTTGAACTTCCCTTTGTGCTCCTGGACGACAGCGAAGTAGGTCGCCATTTGGGGGTCCATTGTGTCGAATGTTTTCATGACCTGCTGGACCACGAGGTCGGAGTCGGCTCGGGAGATGGGGCAGCGAATTCCTATGGAGACCGCAATCCAGAGCTCGTGGAGGAGGGCTTCGTATTCCTCCACGTTGTTGGAGTCCCAAAAATGGAGTTGTAGGACATAACTCATTTTGTTGCCCCTGGAAGAGACGAGGACAACTCTAGCCCCCGGTCCTTGCACCGTCATTAACCCATCGAAGTACATCATCCAATACTCGAGCTCGACATTCTTGGGGACCTGTTGGGCCTCTGTCCATTCCACAAGTAAGTCAGCGATGGCCTCTGACTTGACTGTCGTGCGTGGCTTGTAGGAAGCTCGAATGGCAAGAGCTCGATTGGCCACTTCACCATGCGGCCTGTGGTGTCCTTGTAGTTGATGATGTTGGAGAGCCATGTGTGGCTAACCACTGTTATTGGGTTTGCTTGAAAATAGTGCTGCAACTTCCTTGCAGCCATAAATACCCCATGGGTGATCTTTTGGTAGTGTGGATATCTAGTCTTGCAGGGTGTCAGTACCTCACTAACGTAGTACACCTGATGATGTACTCGTTGCACTTTTCCAGCCTCCTCACGTTCCACGGTAATGACCATGCTGACAACCTGGGTGGTCACTGTTATATAAAGTAGCATGGATTATGCCTAGGCTAGGGAAACGAGGAGTGGGTTTGACTGTAGTAGCTTCTTGAGGTCTATGAATCCTTCTTTGGCTTCATCACTCAAGTAGAACTTGTTGCCCTTTTTAAGGAGGCGATATACGGTTAGGGCTTTCTCGCTCAGCCGTGAGATGAATCTTCTTAAGGTCGCCATGCATCCCGCGAGCTTCTGTACCTCGCGTACCGTCTCCGAGGGCTTGATGTTTACAATGGCTTTAATCTTCTCTGGGTTTGCTTCAGTTCCGTGCTGGGACACAGTGAATACCAAGAGATGTCCGGCAGGGACCCCAAAGACACACTTTTCTTGGTTTAGTTTCATGCTAAAGTTGCGGAGGTTGTCGAAGGTCTGCTAGAGGTTGCCAAGAAGGCTTGAGCCCTCTTTTGATTTAACCATGATGGCATTGATGTAGACCTCTGTGTTCACTCTGATACGCTTGTCGAAGCACTTCTGCCTTGTCCGTTGGTACGTTGCTCTTGTGTTCTTGAGGCTGAATGGCATAGTGACATAGCAGAACGGTCTGTACGGTGTGATGAAGGAGGTCGCCTCCTGGTCAGACTCCTTCATCTGTATCTAGTGGTACCTATAGTATGCGTCCAGAAAGCACAAGCGCTCGCATCCTGTCGTGGAATTGATGATCGGGTCAATCTTGGGTAGCGTGAATGGGTCTTTCGGGCATGCTTTGTTGAGCTCGGTGTAGTCCACGCACATGGGCCATGTGTTGTTTTTCTTTAACACCATAATTGGGTTCGCCAGCCACTCCGGGTGTGCGACCTCTCTTATGAACTTGGTCGCAAGCAGGCGCATTATTTCTTCCCCTATTGCCATTATGCTTTTCTGCAGGAAAGCGGTGTAGGGCTTGTTTTACCAGCCTCGCATCTTAGCGTACGTTTAGGCAATGTTCGGCCTTGCTGACTAGTACTCCTAGCATGCCGACGGGCTTCCAGGCGAATGTGTTCCAGTTAACTTGGAGGAAGGCGAGGAGCTCTGCCTCTTGGCTTTATGAGAGGTCTCCGCCGATCGTTACTGTCTTGCTGGGGTCTTCCAGGTGTACTTGGAATTTCTTTGTTTACTTTGCTTGCTGGAACACGGGTTCTGGCCTCGGCTTCTATGGGAGCTCTGCCTCTAATGGCCCTATCTACTTTCTTATTTTGGTGAGCTCTAGTGCAGCTAGACCAACCTCGAGGAGCTCTATGTTGGACACTTCGGCTTCATAGGCTTTTTATGAGCTCCCCTGTATGGTAATTGTGCCATTCGGGCCCAGCATCTTCAGTTGTATGTAAGCGTAGGACGGGACTGCCATGAACTTTACGTACGCGAGCCTGCCCAAGATCGCATGGTACCCCCTCTATAATGGAGCGACCTCAAACTGGATTGTCTTGCTTTAGAATTGTGTTCGTCTCCGAAGACGACCTCGAGCTCGATCCATCCCAGGGGGTGGACTGGGCGGCCCGGTACTACCCCATGGAACCCTGCATCAAACCTCTATAGGTTGTACAGTGAGATCTTCATCTTCTCTAGGTTGTTGGTGAAGATAATATTGAGGTCGTTGCCTTCATCCATTAGGACGGCGAGAGGCGGCAACCCTATCGTGGTTTAGTCACAACAGGTGTCCTCATAGGAGAACTAGGTTGTGAGGCCATAGCTGCTAGGTGAAGCCTTGGATGGGATTGATAGAAAATGAGATATGCGAGTTTACCCAGGTTCGGCCCCTCTGGAGAGGTAAAAGCCTACTCCTGCTTGGTTGCTTATTGGTTGTGGTGATATTGATTACAAGGGCGCTATTTCGCTACGTCTATTTTGAGAGCTAGAAACTTTTGTCCCCTAGAACGTCCTCGGAATCCTCCTTATATACTGGCTGGGTTCCTGGGGTTACAATAGACGTTGGGTTCTACCCGTAGCTGGAGTCCTACTCTAGGTCCTCCACATCTTCCAAGTTGGGGGTCTCCATCTTCTATTTGGACTCCTTCTTGATTGAACTTTGTCTAGGTCTAGGTCCTGTAGTAGGCTGGGTCCTGTCCTGTAGCAGGTCGGGTCCTGTAGCAGGCCGGGTCCTGTAGTAGATCGGGTTCTGTCATGTAGCAGATCGGGTCCTGTAGCAAGCCGGGTCTTGTAGCATGCTGGGTCCTGTAGCAGGTCGGGTCCTGTCCTATAGCAGACTTAGTCTTGTACATAGTATGTCGGGTCCTGTCCTGTAGCAAGCCAGATCCTGTCTTGTAGCAGACCGAGTCCTGTAGCAGGTCGGGCTTTCCTGTAGTAGGTTGGGTCCTTCAAGCACCTTCTGCCTTCTCTTCATCTTTTTGGCCTACCTGGTTGGGTATTCCCCCGACAGTAGCCCCGGATTTAGCTTGGGGCAATCTTGTCATGGGCTTCATTGTTTCTCTGTTTGTCTTTGTCAACGCGAGATTGAGTGGAACAAAATGCAGGTGTGCATCCATGGTAAATTCCAGAAATAATAACGGTTATGTGTTCAAAACAAGTCAATGAGTCCTTGCGATGTGTTATCCAATTTTCCACGAGCTTGTTTATACTGCCTTCTCCTGTTGGAGTGACTCCCTTTAAGTGACTCGATGGAGTTTGTTTATACTTGGATGGAACTATTGCAATATCACAATCATATTACAACGTCGATGCATCTTGTGGCAATGCATGGCTTCTATTGCAGCAAAATGAGTACTTAGCGCGACGAAACGAAATTGTGAAAATATGTAGATCCTATTACCATGAACTGGAAATTTCTGGTAATATAGCACTTTATTGCAACGAAAGATAGCTATAGCAATAAATTTTGTTGTAATAGACTGGAATCCTTGTAGTGTACATTTACTAATTTTCTACTTATTTGAATACCTGCATTTACTAAAAATTATTACTAGATTGCTAGAATCAACCTATATTCAAACATAGATGGAGGAGGGGCGGCTGATAGGGGAGGGAGGAGGGAGGAGGAGGGCGGGTGGAGGAGGGAGGAAGAGGGAGGCGGGAGGAGCTACCTTGGTGGAGGAGCGGGAACGTCGGCGGCGACGGGCGACGACGGTGGCGGCGAGGAGAGAGGAGAGCGTGAGAGAGTGAGAGCGAGGAGAGATGAGGAAATGGATAGCCAGGAAGGGGACGGATAAGGTGAGTATAGTAGTACCGCTGCTAACCAGGCCAGCGCCACTGCTAAGTCCAATACATTTAGCGTTGGCTCGAGACCCAAGATACTGCCAAAAGGGGCTCACCATCTGGCCCCGTGTAATGCTAGTAGCAGTGTGGGCTATAGGCCACATGCTACAGCTACCAAATTAGTAGTAGCGCGGGGCATATACCCAACGCTGCTACAACAGTCTGACCTGTGGGGTGCCTTGGGGCCCACTTAGCAGCAGCGTTGGTTCAGCATGCCCGCGCTACTTCTAATCTCTACATGTAGCGTGGGGCACATGCCATTGCTACTACTAATTAACAGTAGTGTGGGCCAATTACCCACCACTACTGATAGGCATCTACCTGTAAGGTATTTCCTAGTAGTGTTCGACTTCCTTTAAATAGATAGGAGAGGTCTAGAGTTTACTAGCAGAAGATATCAGATTGATCTAGCTGCCGCCTTCTGCCTTGGGGTACACATCTGCCGCCCTCTCCTTCTTAGGGTTTCTTGATGCCTCTTTGGGGCTGGTGGGCCCTGGTTAAGTTCAAGGCCGGGCTCCCTTATGTTAGGCACCCCGGGTCTGGGACCTCGTTAGGCGCCTCACCACAAGTATGAATTGTCGGTTTCAATACATTGTATAGTATATGCACGCATAGATTAAGGCGTTTTCATTAATAACGTCGCTAGAAACCCGGAAGCACGATCTCTTTATTGATGGAACGTGCCAATACAAACGGCCTTGGGCCATGGTATGCCAAATAATGGCTATTGACGAGACGGCTCAACCCATCCATAAGGGGTGACGCTTCAATTCTCAGCCGAAAAAGTTGTCAGGTTAAGGCCCAATCGTCCCACCGATCCCACGTGGTAAGCCTTCGCGGTTAATTCAAATGGTGACCATGACCCTGTTAAAAAATAAAATTGTGTCGAGAAGGGTCTTGTTAAAAGATATCTCTTATTATCTAGGGCACATTGTCACATGAAACGCATGGCTACCATCGGGAAGGGCTGGAAGGCCTCAGAGCCAAGCATGTCCTTGGAATTGGGAGCCGACTTGGAAGATGGAACTCGTGTGATCCTCATCAACTCCTCACTCGCCAGCCTCCTTTGGTTCCTCATGAGCTTTTATAGCCTCCATGAAACGCTTCACACGGAAATTGCCAAGTACCAATCCAGGTTCTATTGGGCTGGCGACGATGACAAACAGAAGTACCACATGGTTAGTTGGCCGGACATTTGTAAACCCAAAGACCAGGGGGGTCTTGGGATTTTGTCCTCCCGCCGCATGAACATCGCCCTCCTGGCCCGGTGGTTATGGCGTATTGCCAATGGAGACGGAGGATTGTGGCTCACCATCATCCGCAACAAATACCTCCGTGGACAGCCTCTGTCTTTCTGTCAGCGTTCGGGCGGATCACAGTTTTGGCAGGCCGTCGTGCAGCTACTTCACATGCCGCATTGGCACGCCCATTTCGGTTGGTACTGGGTCCGCGACGCTGTTCTGGTTTGATCGGTGGCTCGGCGACACCCCTCGGCCGCCCGCTTTCCCGATCTCTTCGCCATTCTGATCGACCCTAGGGTCTCTGTTGAGACGGCCCTTATTGACTTAGGCGCCTCGCGTTGCCGCTCGCCTTTTCGGTCCTCTCAAGTGGCAGCTGGGATACCTCCTCCGTGACATCGCCTTCTCCCGATGAGCGCCACCGACGCCCGGACGCCGTCTCGTGGCACCTAGAGTCTTCGGTCGCTTTCTACTAGGTCCTCAGACGCGGCCATCGCGCTTTCGCGCCCGAGCCCTTCGGTTTGATTCGGGACATTCGCTGCCTCAAGATTAGGATCTTCCTTTGGCAATGGATTCGTGGCCGCCTCCTCCGGAGTCGAAGTCCTCAAGTTAACGGACCCGGAGATGGGCTTTGCCCTCTGTGCGGCACGACGGAGGATGCTAATCACATCTTCTTCACGTGTCTCCGCGCCAGTTTCTTTGGTCGATTTCCGTGAGACGGTTGGTGGGCGGTGGTGCAACTTCAACTTCCCGACCTTCTCGCGGAGATCCATGCCTCCCCTCGCCACCGACATATCCGTTGGTTATGCGTTGGGGTCCTCGCTGACGCTGTGGACCGTCCGCAATAAGCTTGTCATCCAAAAGTCCCTCTACGCCGCCATCGACGCCATTTTTAAAATGTGTGGGTACTTGCAGCTTTGGTGGCCGCTTAGCCGCCCTCAGGATCGGGACATCATCAAAACCCTCCTCGCCGACCTTCGATCACTCGCCTTCCTTCTGGCGCCACCGCTTCGGAGCCCGACTAGATGATGTCTTTCTTTTCTATTCTAGGGCTTGTTGAGTTGTGCCCTCAGCATTAACCCTTGTGGATCCTGTTTGTGTGTGAACTTGGTGTGTGTGTGTGCTTGCGTGTGTGTGTACCTTTGTGGATTGTTGGCTTGGGCATGTGCTTTATAATATAAAGCGGGGCGAAAGCCTTTTTCGGTAAGATGGAACTCGTTTACGAAGCCAAAGTTATAAAGTTGCCCTGAAGAAGATGCCAGATGTCCTCAGCTTGAAGACTAGTTCATGGGCTATTGACTATGTCCTGGACTAGGGGGTGCACACCACATCGGTCCGCCATTCATGGGTGGGCCGAGGACCCA
Source organism: Aegilops longissima (assembly GCA_021605205.1). NCBI lineage: Eukaryota > Viridiplantae > Streptophyta > Magnoliopsida > Poales > Poaceae > Aegilops > Aegilops longissima. The sequence goes on from CM038681.1 coordinate 355,825,145, forward strand.
CTAGTAATTGATGAATGGGCCACGCATGCCATGTCCCTCGGCTTAATCAAGACGAAGTTCTTCGAAGACTTGGCGTACACTTCAAGGCATATTTGAGTGATTGACATGCTTATCACTAGATTATAACCGTATACACGTAAACCCTAAATACCCCCGATGCTTATATAAGCCTTGGGGTTTAGTCCATACAAGGAGGATTTTTGGGAGGTTGAGAGCTTAGAACTCATTCATACGATCTCGAGGTAGATCATACTGTACTTTGTACCCCATCCACAATCAATATAATAAGAGAAGGACGTAGGGTTTTACCTCTTCGAGAGGACCCGTACCGAGGTAAATATTGTGTCCTTATTTTCTCTTGTTATCATCTAGCTCAGATCACCAACTTGGGACCCCCTACCCGAGATCCTCCAGTTTTAGCACCGACACTCGGCGCCCACCGGCCTGCAGTTCCTCGAGGTCTCCTTAGCTACTGCTCCTCTACAAGATCCAGGCATGGCAGCTCGACTCAGAAAGAGAGGCGGCAACCTGCATCGGTGGCCACGCCGTTGAGCATGGTGGCGGCCTGCGCTGGTGGCCTCGCCGATGCGTGGTTCCTTGTCGCGGCGGTTGTGGAGGTAGAGGCCCGGATCGTGCTCGTCACTGATATGTGGTACCAAAGCGGACACGAGAGGACACCAACGGATGAGAATGGACAACGGGAGTATCCACTTATGTCTGTTCCGAACCCATTTCTAGGCCATATTTGCACCCAGTTTGGGTCAGTACTTTGTCTGTTTGGGTCGCCAGGTTGAGGAAGTTTTTTGTCCAGATGACCCAAAGGGACCAAATGGGTCTGCCTATTGGAGTTGCTCTGAAATCCCCCTTGTCGGTTCCACCCCGAGCCAATTTAAGCGTCCTGTGACGATATACAAAGAAAATAAGGAAGCACTGTCGTTCAAGACATGGGTCTCTGAGGACTCCTCTCCACCGACTTTGTCGACTAGGACTCTTGTATTCCCAGCCCTCTGTTAACTTATATAAACCAGGGTTGTTCTGACCGATAAAACATCATGATTACACACACAATCTCAGGGTAGATCAACTGGTAGCCCATCCAAAAGCAATAAAACACAAGCAGGACATAGAGTTATATCTTCCCGAAGAGCCCAAACCTGGGTAAAAACTCATGTCCTCGTTACCATCGTCTCTGGACTGTTAGTTCAGGACCCCCTACCAGAGATCTGTCGAATTTAGCTCCGTCAGTGCTCACCACTCTATTTTAGGGAGTGGAGGTCGTGGACGTCGGCATTTCTGGCATTGTAGGCCAGATGCAGAACAAGATCGTTTGTACTTCTTTTTATGGTACTTCTAGAGATGGGTTAGTCGGACTCTAATAAGTGCCACAAGTGTGGCACACACACATGGCAACTCTGAATGTTTTTATGGCAAGTTTAGTGATGTGAGGATGACAAATTTAGTTGTCAAGCATGACAACTTTTTTCCGGATGGCAAGTTTTAGTTTTTTTATGGATGACAACTTTAGTTGTGAAAACATTTATGACCACAGTGCTTCCTGCCACACGTGTGACATTTATTTATTTATTTATTTATTTATTGGATAAAAAGGCAGGCCGCAGTCTACATTATATATTCCAAATCAGACCGAAGTCTGAGAATTGTTTGAGTACACTTAGTGTGGCTAGGGGCAGCCCCCTAGCAAAACAGAAAACTAAAGGAATGAGGCAAAAGAAGAAGTACTGATTGCAAGATACAGACTATGCGGCGGCCTTGAGGAGCTCAGACTTGGATAGGAGGAAATTCTTCAAGGCATCATTATTTACTCTATAACACCAAAGTTGAACCATTTCAGCAATAGCATGGCAAGAAGCAGCATCCAAAACGTAAACGCGCTTGAACACTCTGGCATTGCGGACCTTCCAGAGTTGTACTGCACAAGCAACAAGGAGCACATGCCAATGGTGGTCGATGCCTTGAAGGCATTCATAAACTGCGACAACATGCAGGAATTTGTGGCTTGTTGTAAGACACTGAGCTTGTTCCAAATGTAATGAGCCAGTGCACATCTCATGATTAAGTGTTCCACTATTTCAGCTGTCGGGCATAAGTCGCAGAAGCAGTGATCAACATTCTTCAATTGCTTATTTAGCATATAAGTCCGCACATTCAGTCGACCTTTGCAGGCAAGCCAAAGAAAGACTCGCCATCTCTTGGGGATTACCTTTGACTAGATCAATCCTGCTAGTTCACAACTGAGCCCATGAAAGTTAAGCAGACTGTAGAAATCTTTCATGTTGGCTGCCTTACCTGATAACGTGTGTATATAAGTGTCATTGGCAGCCATTGCAGGGGCAGGTGCGTTGAGAAGCAATTTTTGTAAACTAGCTAACTCAACAGAGGCAGTTCTCGTTGGGCTGGCCTAATGGCGGCAAAGAAACATCTCTTTCACTTAGGTCTTTCCAATAAAGGATGGGTCAGAGATTCGTTTCAGGGAAGACATCTCACTAGGCAATGCCAGTCTTCGAGAACAATATCCAGCCTTGTACATCTTGTACATCATTGCTCGTGAGAAGAAGAATACTATTGCGCAGGTGCTCAGTTCATCCCCGCCGAATATTTCATTCATGCGGGATTTGATTGGGCCTCGCCTTACGTCATGGCATAATCTATTGTCCAGGCTGGATTCGACTAACCTGACACAAGGCCCGGATGTGTTTCGCTGGAACCTTACTACATCGGGGTGTTTCACAGTAGACTCCATGTACCGTGCACTCACGCATTCTAAGGTACAGGTGAATAATAATAAGAAACTATGGAAGTCAAAGATTCCACTAAAGGTCAAAATCTTCATGTGTTATCTTCGTAGGGGAGTTGTGCTAACCAAAGACAACCTCACGCGGTGCAACTGGCAAGGGAGTAAGAAGTGTTGTTTTTGTACTCATGACTAGACAATCACATACCTCTTTTTTCAATGCAAGTTTGCACGTTCTACGTGGTCAGTCATCCAAATAGCGTCAAATTTGTATCCGCCCACAAGTGTTGCCAATATTTTTGGTCATTGGTTGGACGGTATTCCAAATAGGTTCAAAACGCTAATAAAGGTGGGAGCGTATGCCTTAATGTGGTCACTATGGCTATGTAGAAATGATTTGGTTTTTAATGACAAAAATGCTTCTCCTCTACAGGTTATTTTCCGGTGTACGCACTCGCTTCGTACGTGGTCTACGCTACAGCGAGCGAGTTCCAACCGTTGTTCAAGGCGGTGTGTACATGATTGGAGCAGGTGGCTATGGAGGTTTTTTTCCTAACATGGGTGGCAGCATAACCTCCGGATTGATCCATCACCACTTTCGACATAGGCATAGGGTCGGTCTATAGAACTCTACTATTGTCATTTTGTCAGTTTTGTTTCTTTTCTTTCTGTCAAACTTCTTAGAATTGGCTGTGTACATCTCAGTTATGCAGAGGCCGGGTGTCACTCATAATGCTTTGTATCCACTTGATGCTACATTTTTTAGATAATAAAATGCCCTTTATCGAAAAAAATAGAGGCAGTTCTTGAGAGGTTCAGTGCAACTGCAGCTCCCAATGTTGACTGAACTGAGAGGACACCGAGCAGGACAGATCATGGGCAAAAGTGGCCAGAGTTGGAAAGAGAACAGTAAGACGGCCACCATCGCACCACTTATCGAACCAAAAAGAGGTGAACTTCCCATTACCAAGAGAGCAAAGAGAGGACTGTTGTACCAAAGGGATGAATTGAGCCATCGTCTTCCAAATAGGCGTGTCCATGTTACGCGCATTAGGGGATATATTCTTGCTCAAGTATCTCTGTTGAAACCATCTATAGCAGGGCATGGGTTGCTTAGGGAGAACCACCTGATCCCATGCAACTAAACAGTCCGGTTTCAGTCTGTTGGCTTTCTTTTGCCACAGAAAATTCCTTCTAATCTTGTCAACCTTTTGTATGCTACTCTTATCCTACTTGATGCAAGCCATGTAGTAATTCGTTATGGAGGAAAGAACTGCATCAATCATGGTTAGGCGATCCCCCCAAGATAGGTAAGTGGCCAGCCATCCCGCAAGTCATCTATTGATGTTTTGTATAACGGGAATCAAGGTTGATTGAGAGATTTTGTAGAGAGACAACGGCAGGCCGAGGTATGTTTTTTTTAGAAAAGGAGGATGACCCCCGGCCTCTGCATTTGGAAGATGCATGCGGCCACTTTATTGATTATTCTCAAGGACCTTACAAAGTATTACAACAATATGCTTGAATCCGCCATCTAGGCAACATATGCCACTACTCCTATCCATATGATGAAGGGGTGCTAGCTAGGCCAAATACCCAGACCACTCACCTAAGCCTATCATCAAAAGCTAGAAGCCCCAGCCGAGCCACATATCGGGTCTGGGGCATAAACTGGTCTGAAGCACTCACATGTGTCGTCGCCGCCATCTTTCACAGGTCCGTCTTCAGAGAAGATATTGAGGCTTCTACCTTGTCAGACCACTCTGCCATCGGCGCCACCATGATGCCAGACAACTACCTCCTCCTACGCGAGTCCATCACTGCGCAACGGGCGCCGAGTCTCCACTGCGCCACGCCATCGAGATCCGCCATCATCAATGTGTAGGATGAAGCACCGCTCCACCAAAAAAGCCGCCCACTGATCCCTCGATCCCGTGTACGCCTCCAAGAATGATGCCCCCAAGGAGGAAATGACACCAGCGCGCTGCCGTCATCCGATCTACTGATCTAGGGTTTCCCCCGGAGGTAGCGGATAGAGGTTTGGAGCTTCTCCACGGCGATGCCTTCAAGAAGGTAATGACACAAAAGAGTGCCGCCAACGCCAGTCTTGGCATCAAGACGAGAACGAGGTTTTCACCTGGATCCGCTCGAAGAACCTCCATCAAGCATCGTGTGCACCGGTCGCCGCCGATCTGAGCTGCCGCACATCGAGTAGGCCGCACTGGCTAGATCAGATATGTCCGTAGGGCAAACCACGAATGCGCCGACCCAACTACCAGGACCTCCATGCCGCCACCGCCGATCCGAGGTCAGATGGTCCGTCGCCGCAGACCCGGTCGCCGCCGCCGAACGCAGCCAAGGCCGCTGCACGAAGCAGGGCCGGCCGCCGCACCTGCCACCATCACCGCCCTAGGCCGAGACGGCCGCCGCGCCGCCGCCGGAAGGCAGGCCTGCCACGCCACGCCAAGGCCAGATCGGTCGTGCCACCACACACCACGAGGCTCTACATCGCCCCATGGCGCAGGAGAGAGGGAAGGCCCCCGCCACCGCCGTCAGCCCCTGGGCTATAGGCCGCCGGCGTCCTTCGGCAGCGGCGGAGGGAGGGATGGAAGGACGGGGAGCCCCCGGCGGCTAGGGTTGTGATCCCGCCCAAGTCGCCCGAGCGGGGCGACGCAGGGGGTGTTCTCCAGATCGATCACAGGCCGAGGTATGTGCACGGGAGTGAACTAATAGAACATCCCAACACTGCAGTTTTTTCGGATGCAATAGCATCATCCATGTGAATAGGCACGAAAGTGCTTTTGTGGAAGTTTATCTTCATACCCGTGAACTCTGTGAGCTGTTGCAGAATCGACTTGAGCTGGACTTCCTGAGAAACCTCCCCTCTTAATAGGATCAGGGTGTCATCGACGTATTGCATAACCGGGAAGAACTCCAAACCCTCAATAGGGTTAGCAAGGCGGCCCTTGCGTGAAGCCTTCGCACAGAGCCGTTGGAGGATGTCTGTGACCAGGATGAATAGATAGGGGGACAAAGGATCACCCTAACGAACACCACACTTGAAAACAAGATCTTCTCCCAAGCAACCATTCAACAGAACCTTAGCTCTCCCAGATTGCAGAAAGGCGGATATCCATCGTACCCATTTTTCTCTGAAGCCTCGCAGCCGCAACAAGCTGAAAATACAGTTCCAGTTTACACAATAAAACGCTTTCTGAAAATCAAGCTTCAGGACCATCATTGGAATTTTCCTCTTTTGCGTGCATTGGACTAGCTCCGAAGCAAGTGCAAAGTTTTCCATGATAGCCTGGCGTCTTATAAACCCAATAATGACGGGTCTCTCCGATCCTCTTGGACGAGCTAGCTAAGTGCACTGCTGGGTTCGGCACATAGAAACACTTGGAGGTCGGCTATCTGTCTCGTTGGATGGATGCTTTGGAAGGAACGTGATGCACACATCTTCAACGCCACCAACTGCACGCACAGGCAAGTCGTCAGCCGCATCATGGATGAGGCCAGATGTTGGTCTGCGGCCGGGATTCATCAGTTGGACACACTCTTTGAGCCACCCTGAACACTACCCCATGCATTTTTGCTAAAACTGTAGTCTGAAACAGGGATGCTTGTAGTATCGCCATAGATGGCCTTCCATTGTTCTAAAACTCTGTAACTGCTTTTCTCTCCATCTGACTAATCAATGAAATGCAGCCCTAGGGCCATATTTTCGTCAAAAAATGAATCAACAGAGGTATATACTATTGCAACCTGATCGCCATCACTTTCATCAGCAGCTTAATGAGGCTCTGCGCCAAGGGAATAGGCATGTGATGTGTTATTTCTATTGGCACATCCCTTTTTGGCAGAAGGGTAATATGCGCCCAATTAATCCCAGATAAATCCACCGTATGATTGAAAAAATCATCAAAGAAGGCCAGCAAATCATCTTTCAGAAGCGATGCAAATGACTTATAAAACTCAACCATCTGGCCCAGGACTCCTATTGTTGGGGGATAATTTGACGGCGCGCAGAATTTCTTCCCATGAGAATGGCTCACAAAGGGCACAGAGATCAACCGATTCAGCATGGGCGTAAACTGATGCAAGGTCCAGATTCCGGGGGCAGATAATAGATCCAACAAAAATATTACGGTAATGTTCAGTGGCAATCTGGAGCTTATCCGAGATATTAAAATGCTCAACATCATCCTTGATTAGCACCCGCACCTTGCATCTCCTAGCGTGACAGTTAGCGGCCAAGTGAAAGAAACACGAGTTCCCATCGCCGGACTTGCACCAGTTTATCTTGGCCCGTCTTCTCCAGAAAATAGCCTGCCATTTGAGCAAAGCCTCTAGCTTATTTGCAGCATGCAGTAGTAGGGAAACTCGATCTCAGGAAGCACCCTTCTCTCTTCGACCGCGTTCAGATAATCCAGTAGGAGTTTGTTGTTAGCAATCAACAACTGTAAATTACCTCTTGACTTGGCCCACTGACATACTGCTGCATGTAACCTTCTAAACTTAAAACTGAGCCTTGAGGTTGCAGAGGCAATGTGGCAGTGGCCGGCCTGCGAAGATTCATTCACCAGCTGCCTGACCTCGGGGATGTTCAACCAGTGATTTTCGAATTTAAAGATCTTGGCCTTGGGCTGCTTCGAACCGAAAGTGACACATATAGGCACATGATCCAACGTGACAATGCTGAGGTGTCCAGAAAGTCCAAGCTCTAGTCTGCATTAATCAGAACAGGATCAAGCTTAAGCAAAGTCGGGATCCTGCGCTCATTAGACCATGTAAAATTCATGTTGGCTATGTCAATGTCCATCAGCCCATGGCCATTAATCTAGTCATTAAAATCCGCCATCAGCGCCCAGTTGATTATATCATTGTTCTTTTCAAAATCATAGCGGTACATGTTAAAATCACCTAGCAGCATCCATGCCCCAGCAACTTGGTCAGCAAGCGTGTTGATAGAACTGAAGAAGATATGCCTTAAACTTTCCTCGCAGGACGCGTAGACCGCAGTCAGTGTAAACTGCCCATTATCTGTAGTTGAAGAGAAAGCCACCGAGAGGGAGTAGGCATCTTTGGCCAACTCTACTCCCTGCACTGATGAGACCCAAGCCATTAAGATACCTCCACACGTGCCATCAGCTGGTTGGAAACATAAGTTGATCAACGTAGCAGGCAGAAACTCCTTGATGGAGACAAGCCCCAGTTTAGTTTCTTGCAGGCAAACAATGTTGGGCTTGCAAGAGTTGAGTGCATCCAGGATCAAACAATGCTTATTTGGGCCACCCAAGCCATGAACATTCCAGTTAGCGATAATCATCAGAAAAGAGTAAGCCACATGAATGACAAGCTAGGGCCAAGGGAGAAGACCAGAGAGACAGGAAGAAGAAAAGGCAAACATGCCATGCATCAAACCAATTGCTGGAGCTTACAGGTAAAGGACAACAGACACGCACAACATAGGACACAACCACAAGCAGCAGAAGACAAGCGACACAACCACGAGACTCTCCTAGACCAACTGATGAACACGAAACAAACAAGATACACCGACTCCTGACAGGCCGGGAGCAAAAGCGACCATGCAACAGCTCCGGCAACAGAAGCAAACAAATGACTAATGCAACAACTGATCTGCTGCATCGCCTACTCATTAAGGTCGAGGGTGCATGCACACGAGGCAGAGGTAGAGGCAGCCTCCATCAGGACGTCCTCGAGGTTGAGGTCACAGCAGTCTATGAACGCCTTGAGCTTGTTCTTCCCGAGCGGCTTGGGCGTGCCCTTGAGAGGCAGCTGGATCAGGGTGGAAACGTCGCGGAGCTTCTTGGCCCGCTTGGATGAAGAAGCAGAATGCCCCAAGGAGCGGCTGGAGGAAGAAGCCAAGGAAGCAGAGATGGCCATCTTCGCATTGCGCTTGGCTGTGTGCTCGACACAGTCCACTCGGGGACCGTCAAGCAGATCGAGAAGCCACGCACTACACCAGAGCCTTATCCGCCGCCTTCTCCACCGTGGAAGCGATGGGCGGCTCCTCCGCCTGCATCGGCCCGGTTTCCTCCATGGCTAGCTGACCAAGGTACAGAGCATGCACAACATGGACCTGCTCCTGCTTGTCTTCCTCTGCCGCCTCCTCTAAAGGCTCGACAATGATCGGGTTGGCCACATAGTTCACTCCCTCTGGCGCCCGCTCCCCTCCTGGCGCAGGGAATAGCGGGAGCAGCACAGGTGAAGAGTTGCGCTGCGAAGCACGGGGCTCCTTCGGGGGGTTCAAGGCATAACGAGCAATGGCCAGTGGGAGAGAATAGCATGCGGCGTGAAGAAGTGGGTGCCAGAGAAGGGAGAAGTAGGGAGGAGGTGAAGGAAATATGCCCTAGAGGCAATAATAAAGTTGTTGTTTATATTTCCTTATATCATGATAAATGGTTATTATTCATGCTAGAATTGTATTAACCAGAAACTTAGTACATGTGGGATACATAGACAAACAGAGTGTCCCTAGTATTCCTCTACTTGACTAGCTAGTTAATCAAAGATGGTTAAGTTTCCTAGCCATAGACATGTGTTGTCATTTGATGAACGGGATCACATCACTAGAGAATGATGTGATGGACAAGACCCATCTGTTAGCTTAGCATAATTATCGTTTAGTTTTTCTGATATTGCTTTCTTCATGACTTATACATGTTCCTCGGACTATGAGATTATGCAACTCCCGAATACCGAAGGAACACCTTGTGTGCTATCAAACATCACAACATAACTAGGTGATTATAAAGATGCTCTACAAGTGTCTCTGATGGTGTTTGTTGAGTTGGCATAGATCGAGATTAGGATTTGTCACTGCGTGTATCAGAGAGGTATCTATGGGCCCTCTCAGTAATGCACATCACTATAAGCCTTGCAAGCAATGTGACTAATGAGTTAGTCACGGGATGATGCATTACAGAACGAGTAAAGAGACTTGCCAGTAACGAGATTGAACTAGGTATGATGATACCGACGATCGAATCTCAAGCAAGTAACATACCGATGACAAAGGGAACAACGTATGTTGTTATGCGGTTTGACCGATAAAGATATTCGTAGAATATGTAGGAGCCAATATGAGCATCCAGGTTCCACAAAGTGCTGGCCGCGCACCCCCACCTTGGGTCCGAATTGGACTAGGGGAAGGGGGCGGCGCCCCCCTTTCCTTACCTTCCCCCTCTCCCTTCCTTCTTCCCCCTCTTCCTTAGGTGGACTCCTACTAGGACTTGGATCCCTAGTAGGACTCCCCTCTCCTGGCGCGCCCTAGAGGGCCGGCCGGCCTCCCCCACCCTTCCTTTATATATGGGGGTAGGGGGCACCCTAGAAGACACAAGTTTCTCTTAACCGTGTGTTGTGCCCCCCTCCACAGTTACACACCTCGGTCATATCATCGTAATGCTTAGGCAAAGCACTGCGCCGGTAACTTCATCATCACCGTCGCCACGCCGTCGTGCTGACGAAACTCTCCCTCGGCCTCAACTGGATCAAGAGTTCGAGGGACGTCATCTGGCTGAACGTGTGCTGATCACGGAGGTGCCGTACGTTCGGTGCTTGGATCGGTTGGATCGCGAAGACATTCGACTACATCAACCGTGTTACTAAACACTTCTGCTTTCGGTCTACAAGGGTACGTAGACACACTCTCCCCGCTTGTTGCTATGCATCTCCTAGATAGATCTTGCGTGATCGTAGGTAAAAAAATTGAAATACCGCGTTCCCCAACAGTGGCATCCGAGCCAGGTCTATGCATAGATGTTATATGCACGAGTAGAACACAATGAGTTGTGGGCGATAATAGTCATACTACTTACCAGCAGCGTCTTACTTTGATTCGGCGGTATTGTTGGATGAAGCGGCCCGAACCAACATTACATGACCACGTTCATGAGACTGGTTCTACCGACATGCTTCACACACAGGTGGCTAGCGGGTGTCTGTTTCTCCAGCTTTAGTTGAATCGAGTTTGACTATGCCCGGTCCTTGTTGAAGGTTAAAACAGCACACTTGATGAAAAATCATTGTGGATTTGATGCGTAGGTAAGAACGGTTCTTGCTAGAAGCCCGTAGCAGCCACGTAAAACTTGCAACAACAAAGTACAGGACGTCTAACTTGTTTTTGCAGGGCTTGTTGTGATGTGATATGGTCAAGACGTGATGATATATAAATTGTTGTATGAGATGATCATGTTTTGTAACAGTTATCGGCAACTGGCAGGAGCCATATGGTTGTCGCTTTATTGTATGAAATGCAATCGCCATGTAATTGCTTTACTTTATCACTATGCGATAGCGATAGTCGTAGAAGCAATAGTTGGCGAGACAACAACGATGCTACGATGGAGATCAAGATGTCAAGCCGGTGATGATGGTGATCATGACGGTGCTTTGGTGATGGAGATCAAAGGCACAAGATGATGATGGCCATATCATATCACTTATATTGATTGCATGTGATATTTATCCTTTATGCATCTTATTTAGCTTAGTACAGCGGTAGCATTATAAGATGATCTCTCACTAAATTTCAAGGTATAACTGTTCTCCCTGAGTATGCAGCGTTGCTACAGTTCGTCGTGCCAAGACACCACGTGATGATCGGGTGTGATAAGCTCTACGTTCACATACAACGGGTGCAAACCAGTTTTGCACACGCAGAATACTCGGGTTCAACTTGACGAGCCTGGCATATGCAGATATGGCTTCGGAACACTGAGATCGAAAGGTCAAACGTGAATCATATAGTAGATATGATCAACATAGTGATGTTCACCATTGAAAGCTACTCCATCTCACGCGATGATCAGACATGGTTTAGTTGATATGGATCACGTGATTATTTAGATGACTAGAGGGATGTCTATCTAAGTGGGAGTTCTTAAGTAATATGATTAATTGAACTTTAATTTATCATGTACTTAGTACCTGATAGTATTTTGCATGTCTATGTTGTTGTAGATAAATGGCTCGTGCTACTGTTCCTTTGAATTTTAATGCGTTCCTAGAGAAAGCTAAGTTGAAAGATGATGGTAGCAACTACACAGACTGGGTCCGTAAATTGAGGATTATCCTCATTGCTTTACAGAAGAATTACGTCCTGGAAGCACCGCTAGGTGCAAGACCCGCTGCAGGAGCAACACCGGACGTTATGAATGTCTGGCAAAGCAAAGTTGATGACTACTCAATAGTTCAGTGTGCCATGCTTTACGGCTTAGAATCAGGACTTCAACGACGTTTTGAACGTCATGGAGCATATGAGATGTTCCAGGAGTTGAAGTTAATATATCAAGCAAATGCCCGAAATGAGAGATATGAGGTCTCCAATAAGTTCTATAGATGCAAGATGGAGGAGAATAGTTATGTCAGTGAACATATACTCAGAATGTCTGGGTACCACAACCACTTGACTCAACTAGGAGTTAATCTTCCTGATGATGGTGTCATTGACAGAGTTCTTCAATCACTGCCACCAAGCTACAAAAGCTTCATGATGAACTATAATATGCAAGGGATGGATAAGACAATTCCCGAGCTCTTCGCGATGCTAAAGGCTGCGGAGGTAGAAATCAAGAAGGAGCATCAAGTGTTGATGGTTAACAAGACCACTAATTTCAAGAAGAAGGGCAAAGGGAAGAAGGGGAACTTCAAGAAGAACGGCAAGCAAGTTGCTGCTCAAGTGAACAAACACATGTCTGGACCTAAGCCTAAGATCGATCGCTTCTCGCAGCAAAGCGATCGTCCTTTGGAAGCAGAACTGCCCCAAGTATTTGGCGGATAAGAAGGATGGCAAAGTGAAAGGTATATTTGATATACATGTTATTGATGTGTACCTTACTAATGCTCGTAGTAGCACCTGGGTATTTGATAATGGTTCTGTTGCTCATATTTGCAACTCGAAACAGGGGCTACGGATTAAGCGAAGATTGGCTAAGGACGAGGTGACGATGCGCGTGGGAAATGGTTCCAAAGCCGACGTGATCGCGGTCGGCACGGTACCTCTACATCTACCTTCAGGATTAGTTTTAGACCTGCATAATTGTTATTTGGTGCCAGCGTTAAGCATGAACATTATATCTGGATCTTGTTTGATGTGAGACGGTTATTCATTTAAATCAGTGAATAATGGTTATTCTATTTATATGAGTAATATCTTTTATGGTCATGCACCCTTGATGAGTGGTCTATTTTTATTGAATCTCGATAGTAGTGATACACATATTCATACAATTGAAGCCAAAAGATGCAAGTTTAATAATGATAGTGCAACTTATTTGTGGCACTGCCGTTTAGGTCATATTGGTGTAAAGTGCATGAAGAAACTCCATGCTGATGGGCTTTTGGAATCACTTGATGCTTGCGAACCATGCCTCATGGGCAAGATGACTAAGACTCCGTTCTCCGGAACATTGGAGCGAGCAATGGAATTATTGGAAATAATACGTACTGATGTATGCGGTCCAATGAGTGTTGATGCTCGCGGCGGGTGTCGTGGATTTGTCACGGCAGAAATCCTAGTGTGAGGACTTAGTCGTGAGGCCAATGCATCTTTGTAGTAGCTTGAGAGGGGTTGAGCGGAATCGAGAGACGCAACACAAGACAAGGATTTAGACAGCTTCGGGCCCCGGGAAACATCATCCGGTAATAGCCCTACATGTTGTTTGTGGCTAGATCTCATTATGCTCATGAGAGAGTCGCCGCATAAGCCGGCTCCCCCTTTGTGTCTAACCCTAGAGATTGTTTCTTCTTGCTTGTCCCTCTTTGGGAGCCCTGCCCCTCCTTATATAAGTTGAAGGGGCAGGTTACATGACTAGTCCTAGTAGGATTAGGATTACTCTATTACAAGTGGAGTCCTAGTCTTGCTTCCTTTATAAGGGAATATTCCTTATACTTTCTCTTAAGCCAGCCCACCAGAGTATAAGCCGGCTTGCTGGGCCTTGGGCCTTGTCGTCCGTCTGATCCGCCCGTCGGGTCTCCAGTGAGTCACAATGCTCAAGCGGGTTGCCTGTAAATCGCCAGGTCCGGGCGGGTTGCCAGTGAGTCGCCAAGCTCAAGCCGGGTCTTTGGTAAGTCGCCAAGTCCGGCCTGGTCATACCGCGGGGTATATCCCCGACAACGGGTATCGTTATTTTCTAACCTTCACAGATGATTTGAGCAGATATGGGTATATCTACATGATGAAACATAAGTCTGAAACATTTGAAAAGTTCAAAGAATTTCAGTGTGAAGTGGAAAATCATCGTAACAAGAAAATAAAGTTTCTACGATCTGATCGTGGAGGTGAATGTTTGAGTTATGAGTTTGGTCTTCATTTGAAACAATGTGGAATAGTTTCGCGACTCACCCCACCTGGAACACCATAACGTAATGGTGTGCCCAAACGTCGTAACCGCACTTTATTAGATATGGTGTGATCTATGATGTCTCTTACTGATTTACTGCTATTGTTTTGGGGTTATGCTTTAGAGACTGCTGCATTCACGTTAAATAGGGCACCATCTAAATCCGTTGAGACGACACCATGTGAACTATGGTTCGGCAAAAAAACCAAGTTGTCGTTTCTTAAAGTTTGGGGCTGCGATGCTTATGTGAAAAAAAGCTTCAACCTGATAAGCTCGAACTCAAATCGGAGAAATGTGTCTTCATAGGATACCCAAAGGAAACTGTTGGGTACACCTTCTATCACAGATCCGAAGGCAAGATATTCGTCGCCAAGAATGGATCCTTTCTAGAGAAGGAGTTTCTCTCGAAAGAAGTGAGTGGGAGGAAAGTAGAACTTGATGAGGTAATTGTACCTTCTCCCGAATTGGAAAGTAGTCCATCACAGAAATTAGTTCCAGTGATTCCTACACCAATTAGTGAGGAAGCTAATGATGATGATCATGAAACTTAGGATCAAGTTACTACTGAACCTCGTAGGTCAACGAGAGTAAGATCCGCACCAGAGTGGTACGGTAATCCTGTTCTGGAAGTCATGTTACTTGACCATGACGAACCTACGAACTATGAGGAAGCGATGATAAGCCCAGATTCCGCGAAATGGCTTGAGGCCATGAAATCTGAGATGGGATCCATGTATGAGAACAAAGTGTGGACTTTGGTTGACTTGCCGGATGATCGGCAAGCCATAGAGAATAAATGGATCTTCAAGAAGAAGACTGACGCTGACGGTAATGTTACTGTCTACAAAGCTTGATTTGTTGTGAAAGGTTTTCCACAAGTTCAAGGAGTTGACTACGATGAGACTTTCTCATCCTAGTGATGCTTAAGTCTATCTGAATCATGTTAGCAATTCCCGCATTTTATGATTATGAAATTTTCCAAATGGATGTCAAAACTGTATTCCTTAATGGATATCTTAAAGAAGAGTTGTATATGATGCAACCAGAAGGTTTTGTCGATCCAAAAGGTGCTAACAAAGTGTGCAAAGCTCCAGCGATCCATTTACGGACTGGTGCAAGCCTCTCGGAGTTGGAATATACGCTTTGATAGTGTGATCAAAGCATATGGGTTTATACAGACTTTTGGAGAAGCCTGTATTTACAAGAAAGTGAGTGGGAGCTCTGTAGCATTTTTGATATTATATGTGGATGACATATTGTTGATCGAAAATGATACTGAATTTCTGAATAGCATAAAAGGATACTTGAATAAGAATTTTTCAATGAAAGACCTCGGTGAAGCTGCTTATATATTGGGCATCAAGATCTATAGAGATAGATCAAGACGATTAATCGGACTTTCACAAAGCAAATACCTTGATAAAGTTTTGAAGAAGTTCAAAATGGATCAATCAAAGAAAGGGTTCTTGCCTATGTTACAAGGTGTGAAGTTGAGTCAGACTCATTGCCCGACCACTGCAGAAGATAGAGAGAAAATGGAAGTCATTCCCTATGCCTCAGCCATAGGTTCTATCATGTATGCAATGCTGTGTACCAGACCTGATGTGTGCCTTGCTATTAGTTTAGCAGGGAGGTACCAAAGTAATCCAGGAGTGGATCACTAGACAGCGGTCAAGAACATCCTGAAATACCTGAAAAGGACTAAGGATATTTTCTCGTTTATGGAGGTGACAAAGAGCTCGTCGTAAACGGTTACGTCGATGCAAGCTTTGACACTAATCCGGATGACTCTAAGTCAAAACCAGATACGTATTTATATTGAATGGTGGAGATGTTAGTTGGTGCAGTTCCAAACAGAGCGTCGTGGCGGGATCTACGTGTGAAGCGGAATACATAGCTGCTTCGGAAGCAGCAAATGAAGGAGTCTGGATGAAGGAGTTCATATCTGATCTAGGTGTCATACCTAGTGCACCGGGTCCAATGAAAATCTTTTGTGACAATACTGGTGCAATTGCCTTGGCAAAGGAATCCAGATTTCACAAGAGAACCAAGCATATCAAAAGACGCTTCAATTCCATCCGCGATCAAGTCAAGGAGGGAGACATAGAGATTTGCAAGATACATACGGATATGAATGTTGCAGACCCGTTGACTAAGCCTCTCTCACGAGCAAAACATGATCAGGGCCAAGAATCCATGGGTGTTAGAATCATTACTATGTGATCTAGATTACTGACTCTAGTGCAAGTGGGAGACTGAAGGAAATATGCCCTAGAGGCAATAATAAAGTTGTTGTTCGTATTTCCTTATATCATGATAAATGTTTATTATTCATGCTAGAATTGTATTAACCAGAAACTTAGTACATGTGTGGATACATAGACAAACAGAGTGTCCCTAGTATGCCTCTACTTGACTAGCTCGTTAATCAAAGATAGTTAAGTTCCTAGCCATAGACATGTGTTGTCATTTGATGAACGGGATCACATCATTAGAGAATGATGTGATGGACAGGACCCATCCGTTAGCTTAGCATAATGATCGTTTAGTTTTTCTGCTATTGCTTTCTTCATGACTTATACATGTTCCTCAGACTATGAGATTATGCAACTCCCGAATACCGGAGGAACACCTTGTGTGCTATCAAACGTCACAACATAGCAGGGTGATTATAAATATGCTCTACAGGTGTCTCCGATCGTGTTTGTTGAGTTGGCATAGATCGAGATTACGATTTGTCACTCCGTGTATCGGAGAGGTATCTCTGGGCCCTCTCGGTAATGCACATCACTATGAGCCTTGCAAGCAATGTGACTAATGAGTTAGTCACGGGATGATGCATTACAGAACGAGTAAAGAGACTTGCCGGTGACGAGATTGAACTAGGTATGATGATACCAACGATCGAATCTCGGGCAAGTAACATACCGATAACAAAGGGAACAATGTATGTTGTTATGTGGTTTGACCGATAAAGATCTTTGTAAAATATGTAGGAGCCAATATGAGCATCCAGGTTCCGCTATTGGTTATTGACCGGAGATATGTCTCGGTCATGTCTACATAGTTCTCGAACCCGTAGGGTCCGGACGCTTAACGTTCGATGATGATTTGTATTATGAGTTATGTGATTTGATGACCAAAGTTTATTCGGAGTCCCAGATGAGATCACGGACATGACGAGGAGTCTCGAAATGGTCGAGACATAACGATTGATATATTGGACGATGTTATCCGGACACTGGATGAGTTTCGAGAGGTACCGGATAACTATCGGAGTGTCAGAGGGTTATCGGAACCCTCGGGGGAACTAATGGGCATTCATGGGCCTTAGTGGGGAGAGAGGAAGGGCCACAATGGGCTGGCCCAGCACCCCATGGGTCCAAATTGGACTAGGGGAAGGGGGCGGCGCCCCCCTTTCCTTCCCTTCCCCCTCTCCCTTCCTTCTTCCCCCTCTTCCTTAGGTGGAATCCTACTAGGACTTGGAGTATACACTATGTTCTGATATTGATGTTGCTATGACTTTGCTATGCTTAATGCTTGTCACTAGGGTCCGAGTGCCATGATTTCAAATTTGAACCTTTTATGTTTTCATGAATATATTTGAGTTCTTGATCCTATCTTAAAAGTTATAGGCACCTATTATGTGTTATGATCCGCATACCCCAAGTTTACAATAATTGGAATTCTTTCCAGTGATTACCGTAGTTTGAGTAGTTCATATATTCACTATGTGTTAATGCTTTGTTCTGGTTCTCTATTTAAAGGGGGCCTTAATATCCCTTAGTTTCCTTATGGACCTGTAAGTGCATCTAGTGCCCTTAGTGATTTTGGTGTATTGAAGACTTATAGGTTAAGGGACTGATGAGTTTGTGAGTGTACACAGGTCTATAAGTCTATGAGGAGTTTGATATTTACAGAGAATGTCGACCCCTAAAAATGAAGTTCTTTGACTGAAGACTTTGGATTTCTGAAGGCTTTCTGAAGACTTTGAAAGTGAAGAAATTGGTATGACCCTGAAGACTTGGTATTCATTCGAGGAACATGAAGTGTGAATACTTTTGTTTTCGTAGTTTCATTTTCTCTTTCTTGAGTCATAGGAAACACCGTACTGTTAAAGGGGGTCGAGCAAATACTAAGGAAAAATTTCCATGTGATGCTCAACTCAAAATCCTACACCTACCAATCCCTTCAAGTGAAGCCATTGGAAATCTCATATAGTTCAGTCAATTTCTTCAGTGACAGAGACGAAGCTCTTCTGGTCTCTGAGGAATTTGTTCTGACTGAGGGGTTAGGAATTTGCCAGTGCGGATTGCCTACAAGTGAGGAACATGATAGCCCTGAGGAATTAGACAGTCAAATTTCCGATGGTTGTTGTGCTATGCGCCAGCTGTCCCAAAATATATACCCACCTAACGGTCATATCGTTGAAGGACATTTATGTCTTATCATGTTGGGCTGCTCCCTAGGCTATAAATAGCCGCCCCCTACAACCACTAGCTGGTTGGCTGCTCCGAGAGAAACTGACACTTGTCATTTGAGAGCATCCCATCCTCCGAGGACTTTGAGAGAAAATCATCATGTGAGGAAATCCCAAACCCAAACACCTACAAACCCAAAGTGATTAAGCATCACTGAAGAGATTGATCATGCGTGGATCCGATGTTTGTTACCTTTGAAGACTGTGCATCTTCCAGACGGTTAGGCGTCATGGTCTAGAGCATCCAAGAGGAAATTGTGGATCGCCGAGTGACCGAGTTTGTAAAGGTTTGGAAGTCACCTGAAGACATACCACGAGTGATTGGGTGAGGTCTGTGTGACCTTAGCTCAAGGAGAATATGGTGAGGACTGTGTGTCCGGGACTATGTGTCCTCAGTTTTAAATACCTAGCCTCTTCAACCAGATGTACAACTGTCACAGCAGTTGGAACTGGTCTACCAAATCATTGTCTTCACCAAGCCTACTAGTTCTATTTCCTCAACTCTTCCATTTCCTCATTACTGCGTTGTGCACTTGTTCATATCTATTTTGAATACTTTGAATGAAGACTTTCTCAATTTCCTCAGTTCAATTTCTTCAGTCTGTTTGTCTTCATCCTGTTATCCTGTGTTTACGCTTTCTGCACTCTGTGCTTGTTTTCATTTCATCATGATGACCATGCTTATGTCTGCATCTGAGTACTTATTCCGCTGCAACTAGTTCTTCGCTTAGGAATTTCCTCACCCTGAAATTCCTTAGTGAAGAATTCATAAAAATTGTCTATTCACCCCCCCCTCTAGTCAATATTACGCACTTTCAGGACCCCGCTGTCACGGGAGGGTAGGAAAAAAGATGGCATGCAAGTTCTTATCATAAGCATGTATGACTATATACGGAATACATGCCTACATTACATTGATGAATTAGAGCTAGTTCTGTGTCGCTCTAGGTTGTGACTGTTATATAATGAATGTCTCCCAACACAATTATCCATCACTGATACAATGCCTACACAATTCATATATTGAGTTTTGCTTAGTTACTCCGCTGTTGTCGCTGTTAAAATTGCTACAAAACCGCTACTACTACTTTTAACGTTAGCCGCTACTGTTACTACTGCTATCAAATTATCATATTACAATGCTACTGATCGCTCTGCTGCAGATATTTAGTTCTCCTGTTGTGGTTGAATTAACAACTCAACTACCGACATCCACCCAGCTACAGAATTTCTCCCATGGTCCGCGGACAACCAATTCCACTTCTTTGCCGGGTATTTCTATGGCGGGCAGAGCCCACCATTCTCAGATTTCTTTGTATAGGTCATGCAATCATACGGATTCAACCTGCTGGATTTTGCCCCCAGCGCCATCACTTGCATGTCCATTTACGCACACATGTGCAAAAAAATCCTGGGGGTGGCACCCAATCTTTCCATGTTCCTGCATTTCTTCATCCCCTAGAAGACACAAGTTTCTCTTAACATTAAGCATTAAGCATAGTAGGACTCCCCTCTCCTGGCGCACCCTAGAGGGCCGGCCGGCCTCCCCTCCCCTCCTTTATATACGGGGACAGGGGGCACCCTATAAAACACAAGTATCTCTTAATCGTGTGCGGTGCCCCCCTCCACAGTTACACACCTCGGTCATATCGTCGTAGTGCTTACGCGAAGCCCTGCGTCGGTAACTTCATCATCACTGTCGCCATGCCGTCGTGCTGACGGAACTCTCCCTCGGCCTCAACTAGATCAAGAGTTCGAGGGACGTCATCGAGCTAAACGTGTGCTGATCGCGGAGGTACCATACGTTCGGTGCTTGGATCGGTTGGATCGCGAAGATGTTCGACTACATCAACCGTGTTACTAAACGCTTCCGCTTTCGGTCTACAAACGTATGTAGACACACTCTCCCCGCTCATTGCTATGCATCTCCTAGATAGATCTTGCCTAATCGTAGGTAAAATTTTTGAAATACTGCGTTCCCCTACAGGAGGTGCCAGCAAGATCCTCTGGCTTTGTTGAGAGGGGGCAAATAGGCGGAGAGGTCAGCCAAAGCTGGCATTGCAGCTGCATGACAGCAGTGGAAGGCGCTGGATTCACCTGGGCACGAGAGTGGACCAGAGAAAGCACCGGACCAGACCCATATGGTTGAAATTCTAAAGGGAACATTGGGCTTAGGCTAGTAGCGACAATTGACGGCTGGCAACAAAGGAAGGGTGCGTTTGCAGGTGACCTCAGGTGAAAAGGGATCTTGTGGAAAGATTTTAGGCTAGAACCTGAAGAGGAGCGAGTTGCAGCTTTCCCTAGACTGCAACCCAGAGGTCAAGTCGAAGGAAGGAAAGTAACCATCATCGAGCTTGGCAGGACCGACATAGATGGCGCCCTCGAACACCCTTGCCAGGCCGAGCTCAAGCCGGAAGAAGAACGCCCCCAGGTCCACGTCCAAGTAGGTGACTGCATGTGGCCGATCCACCAACTGATGTTTGATATGCCCATCCTTCTCTGAATCCACATCCAAGTCGGACATATCCAGCGTCACCGCAGAGACCGGCAACTTGAGTGCAGGCTTGGCAGAGACCTTAAGCAGGGCCATCAAGTCACTAAAGGATGCTCCGTGGGGGTTGTTGTAGGCACGGAACGCCCTCTCAGCACGCAGCAGCAGGTAGCCCACGCGTCGCCCGCTGGTAGACCCGGCCTCTCATCGGTGCCGGTGGAGCATTGGGCGGACCCCGCAGCGGTAAGCGACCACGCTCTCGCCCACCGGCAGGGGGCTGCTCGGAGCACGGGGGGCAGTAGGGTTACCAAGAGACCTCGCCACATCCCATATCTCATTGATAAAGACGTCGGCATACAGGCCGGTGCCGTTGATCTTGTGGAAGGAGATGTGGTGGGGATGTGCTGGAGCGCCTCCACCTTGACCAGGACGAAAATGCCAGCCAAGTCACGACCAGAGAGGCTCGCATGCTCCACGTTGATCAGGACGGCGAAGCCCAAAATAATGGCCGCCACTCCACGCCGGTTCCAAAGCTCGAGCGGCACTTTCTCGAGGGAGAGGCACATGATGTGGCGGTAGGCGAAGGAGAAGGAGTTGCTCCCCGCATTATGCGGCAGGATCTCCACCTTGGACGAGCCCGCATCTAACGGGCCAGCGTGCAAAGCACGCATCTTATCAGACTCCCGCTGAAACACAGCTAGGGCTGTAGCCACGGAGGAGCCAGTGAAGCACACCGCGGTGATGCCGAGGCGCTGGTGGAAGAAGCGACATAGCCAGGAAAGGAAGTTAGGCATGGCTGGGGTGATTTTGACAAGGCAAACAAGGGAGTTGCGATCATGGACGAAAGGATAGTACATGTCAATACAGGTGGTCTACGATGTTTGGCTTGGCTGTATCGCCGAGCTCGCGAGCGCCGCTGGAGAGGCCCATGTGCCGTCTCGCTTGCCGCTTCCCCTCACCGTCTCAGGCGGGTGACGTGGCCCACGGTGCACCTCCTCCTCCTCTTTGGTGCGATGTCGTCCCCAAGCCAAGGCGTGATGCCCCCCAGCACGAATCGCTGCGTAGGGCACCGGCGCGCGATGAAGAAAGCTGACAGGTGGTGCAGCGGCATCAAAGAGAAGCACGTGCGCTCCCAGCACCGCCACGTCAAGACCGCATGCCGCCAGAGGCGGCAATGACAGTGTCCTGGACTAGGGAGTACTCACCACGTTGTCTCCCGACCAGTGGGTCGGGCCGAGGACCCCCATGATGATTCACTAATGGGCCAGTTCAGACAGCCCATGCCTCATACAAGGGATATTCCATAAGACTTGGCGCCCAAGACGAGGACTCTCCTAAACCCTAGGCCTACAGTGCATATATAAACCGAGGCCACCTAGTCAATACACAATCTCACATTCATTAGAACAATCTCGTGGTAGATGCATGTACTCTGTACTAACCCCCATATGAATACAATCAAAAGCAGGACGTAGGGTATTATCTCTTCGAGACAGCCCAAACCTGGGTAAAATCTTGTGTCCATCTTACCATCGCTCGAAGACGCCTAGCTTAGGACCCCTACTACGAGATACGCCGGATATAGTACCGACATTGGCGCTTTCATTGAGAGCCTGCTAGGTGATCATCGCGGTTTGATGGGAATAAAAATCAACGATCAGTTGATGTTTTTTTGATTATATCGGTTTTGTACATATTGGTTTGTTTGGAAAGGATTTCGCTGTCACCTCCTTTGCTTTGTCCGCAGATTAGATCATGGTCAGCGGATAGTTTGGCGGATACTACCAAAACCAATGTGATGCGAATTGGTCTGGTTTGGCATCCGGCGACAACTGCTAATGTGCCTCCCTAAGGTTGGTCATAGTGGAGAGTAACTTAGACTAGTAACATGTATATGTTACTAGGCTATGTTACTACCTCTATAGTGGGTAGTAACATATATGTAGTGTCATGCATCACTTCATTTATTACTTTATAGACTCATTTAGCATTGGGAACCGCTAGGTGATGGTAACATATTATGTTACTCTATTTGTCTCTTTCCTCATTAATTACTTGACACATCATCACTTTTGCTTATGTGGCATCTATGTTACTACTTATGTTAGGCTGGTCATAGTGGGGAGTAACTTAGACTAGTAACATGTATATGTTACTAGGCTATGTTACTACCTCTATAGTGGGTAGTAACATATATATAGTGTCATGCATCACTTCATTTATTACTTCATAGACTCATTTAGCATTGGGAACCGCTAGGTGATGGTAACATATTATGTTACTCTATTTGTCTCTCTCATCATTAACTACTTGACACATCATCACTTTTGCTTATGTGGCATCTATGTTACTACTTATGTTACTCCCACTATGACCAGCCTGCGAACGCTTACACGGACAATTACACAGCGGCAGCACCGAGCAATCCCACAAAGGAAGCACCCGCGTGCACAGATTCCAAAGGGCATCACCATGTAAAGCTTCCCAAAGCAAAGTATCCAACTTGGTTTTGTTTTCTGTACTAGTACTTTCTCCAATATGAGGAATTGAGATCATTTCAATTTTAGTACTAGTTCTGTTACCTGCTAGTTGGTCTGCTCAAGTGCCATCAATATAATCTGATAGTTTTCAGGTTAGATCTGTTTTATGTAAATCATCTTTTTTTTTTGTTGCTGCGTCATGCTTCTTCGTTTATGGTAGGATCAGGATGAGAACATTTTAACGATGGAGCCGCCCATCGTCTAGTCGTGCGGACTCTGCAATCTCGCCGACGACGAGCGATCCAGCCGAGGAGACACTGCAGAGCAGTGTGCTGACAGGAGTTCGGCTCGATAGAGCACACATTAGTAGGGAGATTTTGTTCGTATCCTTTTTTAAACTAGGTAGGAAGTGCGGCTTGCCGCACCCAGCAGCACCGCTGCCGGATATAATCATATCCAATCCGATAATATAGTTATTGAAGTACTGCAAATATAAAAAAAATAGCAATAATGTAGTTGTGTTTATCGATATAATACATCAAGGTTAACATTCGGTACATAGCAATTTGTCCAACGGATAACAAAATGCTTCAGTCCAAAACTGATTCCGGAAGGATTCCGCACCATCATATAGTGTTGTTGTCTTTGGCATTTCTTGCGCTCCATCGAGTTGGCATCACCTATTGTAATTATGCCCATGCATGGTCAATAGATAGGCTAAGGAAGCGTAACATGCTGATTCAATAACATCATTGGCAAGCTAAGTTGGTTCTCCATAGAATTCATGTTGAGTTGGCAATATGCTTTTCTTGTGGGATCGGAGATCAATTTTCACCGATGCCATTGCCGTGGCATCAACATTATCGGCAGTGTGAATGCATTGATTGTACCACCGATCCATTTGATAGCTTCTTGAGCATATACACTATCTTGATGGTAACACAAATAGCGACGAAACATTCATTTAAAAGGTAAAAGAACCTATTAGGCTACTTGGGCATGTTGCCATTAGTAAATTTTAGACATATGCATGGCTTAGTCATAACCTATGGAAGCCCTTTAACTATTAAATCATCATCATCCATCGGTGAGAAACATGCATCAAGTCCTTCGCATTCACATGAGAAAAAAGCATGATTTTATCTTGGAACACCAAACAATCTACATGATGCGAAGGGCATGATACCAACTCCATTACAGCTGAACCTACCTAATTACCAAGAAGAATTTGGATAATGCAAGTACATGATCACATTTCATCATTCTATATAAGTAGATGTCAATAATAACTATAATAATTCATGGGCTTCAAGAGTAGGGAACATTTATTACATTCTATACCACAAATGTAGCGAAATAGAGCACTAAAACAAGAAGAGTACAGGTTCCTTTCGACAACGAAAGAAATTTGCAAAACACTCAATAGGGGATGAAAAACAATGGGAAATTGTGTTGCAAATGATTATGAATCATGGGCGTGTGTCCTGCACACACACATAAGATGTATTTTTATTATTCCCACGCACTACTGCCTAGCTACTCCTCTATAGTTTATACATGCCAGGCTAGCAATCATCCTCGACATCATAGATTGATGCAACCCAAGAAACTAAATGATCTCACCATTGTACTCTATCGATTCATGGCGTGAGACATCTTTGAGCACACCTAGCATCAATTGGCTCCGTGATAGTACTGCAAATAGAAAGTTGGATCATTAGAATTCAGTTTTTTGGATTATATAAGTATTATACTTGACATAATGCAAATGGTTTGGACGTATAACTATGGTCCAATAAGTCTCATCTTTAACTCACCATTGTAAGAAAGCAACTGATAGTTAGAAATCTATAAGGAAGCACCAATCACGTGCATAACAATCAATATTGCTAGATTTCTACCATCATATGAACATTGCAATAGTTGGGCACAGGTAAATATTTACGCAAGGAATATACAGTAGTCAAAAGATCTACCCATGCATATATATCAGGCAGCACGAACACTCACCCATTAAAAAACTTTTTCAGGGGAGAAGAGTGGCATAATCTGAGTGAATGGTGGAGTTGCCTACAACAATGTATACTTCATTGTAGAAGTCAATGGCATCTCCACGTCATTAGTTCCAAAATCCCAAAATGTTTGACACAGCAGATTCACGGTACATGGAACCAACCACAGCGTCTGAAGTTGAGAGCGGGAAGATAACACGCTTAAGAATAGTATGTTAGTGATTAGTCACTATATATTCTTGCTCTATTAAACTAAAAGGGTGGCGATTGTTCTCGTAAGCTTATCATTTATCGAGAGGAAATATGGTGCTCTAAATGTTATTCTAGGAAGGCAAGATAAACTATATGGTAGTACCTCATTCGTACCATAATGTAAGAGGTTTACGCAGTTCAAACTGAAGCTGCAAAAACGTCTTATATTATGAATGCGGAGGTAGTATTATAAAGTCAAGTCTGTTGAAGCTTATCAGAGTTGCGTAAATTTAAATGTTACTACCTACAAACATAATTTTGATGTATGTTTAGTTCCATCTTATTCTGTAAAGAAAACATCAGCTATGGTCTTGGAAAACTAAACCGTCTAACACTTATCAGAGAGGTATATATAGGAATGTTAATACAAACTCACTCAAGTCTTCTTACATCTATTTTCAAAAGGCCGCCTCAAGTACAATTACTAAACTAAACCAACCAAAAGCATAGTTCCAAATTCTAATACAAAATATGAGCGCTCAGTTCATCCATAAGGCCCATCATCTGCATCCAAGGCCCGTCATCCAAAACACGAGTGCTTAGTTCATCCATAAGGCCCATTTTCGGAATAATGGCTAGCATATCAATCAGACTTGCACATATGTTAAATCAAAGGTTCTTGAGAAGTATTACTGTTATCCAGTACATATCAAAGATATAGAGAAAAATTTAACATAGGCACGAGCATAACAACATTGGAATTTTTACAAAAAAGACAAAAGCATCCATGCTATGTAACAAAAAACAGAGGAAAAAGATGAAGGTAGAGGCAGAGATCGCCTTTGGTTACCTTCACAGGAAAGGGAGAGGCAGAGATGGCAATGTAATACACCATTATCCTCGGCTCAGAATACTCCTCAATGCCATAACCATGTGTAGGCCCACAAAAGGCAAGCATGTCAATCTCATGCCACAAGTGAAGAACCACAAAATTCCAATTAGCTAGTGTTAGAATGATTAATAAACCATGAACAGCCAGTGGTGGGTGGCGGCAAGGCAACAATGGCATCATTGCGGTGGTGGCTTCGGTTATCTGCCGGTGGTAACATTACAACCAGCAGCCACACTCACCTCGTGGTCGATGATAGCAGGGCCCCGAGGAGCCTCCGTTTCTTCCGTGCTTCTCACCATGGATACTCAATCACCACATGTGGTTGTTTTGAGGTTTAAATCCATAACATTGATGGCATCGATGATCTTAACATTTTGCAAAATATTTCCCATTCAGTGGTAACTAATCTAATCATATCATGAAAGATAAATAATTTTTCAAAATCATGCACTTCATTCACTAACAACACCAGAGAAGAAGATAAATGGATGAAGAGAGAGGTATGTTACACACAAACTTGCGAGCTTTGTTGTAGGCAAAGAGGAGGGCATAATAATCATGTATACTGCAGATGTAGAGTAGTTAAATAAACTTGTAAGAGATTCACCACTGGATGGATGCATGGAGAGAGAGAGAATTTTAGTGAGCTTTCACCAAGATAATTTACATCCTATAATTGGACAATCCATAGCAAAACCATAAGAAAATCAAGCATTCATCAAAGAAGGTCCAGCACAAGCAATGAGCTTTCACCAAGATAATTTTAGTCGACAATGTCGACATCCCGCATGAACATATATGTCAAAGACACCTCCTACTTCAACAGTTCTATTAGAGAAGTTGGGACACGATAAAAATTCAGACTAAATCAAAGCCTCCAACTGTCACAAACCTGCAACCAATGAACACTACAATGTCAGGCCAGCTACAAAAGGCTACTAAACATAATCTCTTACATCAGCATAGATTATGAATGGTATATGTGTAAATTGTGGATACATGGAAGACATAATTAAGATGTCAAAGTGCATGTCAGCTATTCTAGCCTAAAACTGTAGCAACAACAGGTTTACTGGGAAAAGTGAATGGAAACATAGATCTTGGCATGCATAGTAATGTTAACATAAAGTTAATAGTTTCACTTGCAACTACACATGCCGCTTATCATAGAAGTTTCTGTAGGCAAAAGAATATACGTGGGAAACAACTGCGACCGACATAGATGGACTCAGAAAGGGGATCAGAACAGAGAGAGAGAGAGAGGGGGGGAGGAACCTGAGAGCATGACCGAGCGCATAGATGTTCTCCTTCCTGTTGCTCCTGCCAAATCAAACATGGCAGAATTTGATATTTGCTTAGTTGCACGGAGATAACCAAACATAAGAAGAGTTGTTGCACAAAGTCAAAGACAGAAATCGGTACCTACAACTTAGAAATTGGTTCCTCCTGCTTGAGGACGCATGGCGGCAATGTTGGACCATCACACAGCAGTGACTGGCGATGCCAAGCGGTAGCGTGGGTCTGGATCGAGCCATTGGATCCTATTGGTGTCACCAGTAGCGCGGCCGGTGGCGACGGTGTGCACCACTGGCTTCCTCCGTCGACGACGCGACGACCCGCTCCTCCGGGCGAGCAATTACAACTTCCTCTCCTCCGATGATGTGATGCGCTAGCTTGACTTGACGCAGCCTTGACACGACGGAAAACACTGTAGTGCTGAAAGAAATTCAGCTTTGTTTAAAATCTTGACTGCCACAAGAGAGAAAACATGATGATTTGTAATCATAACTCGACTATCTATACATAATCAAACAGAATCTAGAATGACCATCCACCCAAACCATAAAAAGTATATATATTCATGTTATCACCTGAAATGAGAGTTTCATTGAAGCATTCAGTTCAACGATAAAGCATGTCATGATTTGTAATCATAACCCAACTATCTATACACAATCAAGCAGAATCTAGAAGAACCATCGAGGCCAAACCATAAAAGTATAAATTCATGTTATCACCGAAATGAGAGTTTCGTTGAAGCATTCAGTTCAATGATAGACCATGACATCTTGATTCAGACCTTGTAGGTATATGGAAGGACCAAACAAGGCTATCTCACAATTTAGCCCTCCTTGATGTGAGCCTCTCCGCATAAGCAGTTTTGAAATAAAGAAAGTTAGAAAGTCACCTTTAAATACTTGTTTCAGTCCTCTGCTGTGCATAATGCTTATTGAAACAAAAGGAATATACCTCACCGGAAGTAAAATTAATTATTTAGATTTCTCAAATATGTTGCTCTAACATCCATCAGTTAATTCTACATTGCTTAAACTAAAATACATATTGTATTCTAGTTCAGTTCATTGCTGTTGTGTTCTTCTATATGAAAACAAACTCAAACTTACATTGAATCCTACATTGCTTAAACTTAAAGTCATTTTTATTCGAGTAAAAATATGAGGCGCCTATATGTCACAGGTATTGATCATTCATGAAATTTTGAGGCACCAAGATTACGAAGCGGTATGGTTGACCATTAATCAAGTAACAAAATAGTCCCTCTGTTATGTAATATAAGTGTTTTTGCAAGCTGTGTTAGCTTGCAAAATGCCTTATATAAGGGACAAAGGAGTATTACTCTATCAAAACCTAGCACATATTAAGCCAACAGATAAATTAAATTTCTGAATGGAAGCATCCATATGTCCGAAAGTACCATGCATAGTCCCCACCCGTTGCACATCAACCGCCATGTAATTCACAATGTCTTTGCTCGTATGGCTCTGCTTTGAGGCATTCGACACTGAACCCTTCACATACACCATGGCGTTAGCGGACTTGACATGGATCCCCATGGCGCCCACGCCCGGTACCAATGGCGGCGGTGAGTGTCTCAATCAACTTTGATACAAAAAATACAGAGGCAAGGATGTAACCTTCATGGGGGAAGGCAATTTTGCCACTGAGGTAGTCCACAAAGTAGCTGATTAGGTAGGGGCCAATATAGGACACGATGGTGTTCACGCGACGAAGGTGTCGTTGATGGCCGCCTCGCGCCCGAAGGACTTGAGTATTGCCCATGCCAGCGATGGCTCCTTGTCAGGGCACTCCATCCGTTGGTGCTCATAGTGGCTGCTCATGGCCTTATAACAGAATTTGGCACGATCCTTGTGAGCTGGCAGGGGTATGTCAGTCAGCTCGAGCAGCCTCTTGGCCCCATCCGAGAGCAAAGGAATAAGCCATGAGAGTGTTGCAAGGCTGAGAATCCGGCATCGCCAGGGAGTCACCCGCAGACAGCCTTGGCTCCTCGGCATCTCTGCGATGTCGCCTACCAACGAGGGCTCATGGACACGGTGTCATCATCACTAAACTCCAACTCCACACGCTGGAACCCATCACACAAACCAGGCAGAGGAAGCCGAGGGCCAGCAGCGCGCGACGACCATGTGCGCGTAGTCCGCATCATGGTCCTCGGCGCCCATGAGAGATCTGAGTCGTTCAAGGCGATGGCGGCGGAGAACAGCGGCGAAGCACCCACCGAGACCGGACGGCGCCGGAACCTGCCCGGCCGCGCGCCCGCAGCCAGCGCCTGCAGCGCCAGCAGCGCCGAGCCAGGCAGCCAGACGGCTGCAGCAGCAGCGCCTCGGCCTCGGCAGGTGTCGCCGCCGCCACGGCCTCGTAGCTCCGGCGGTGAGCTGCGCTAGCGAGACGAGCAATAACCGCAAGCGCAGGGCGGCCTGAACTAAGCGCCCCGTGGCGGCGAGGCGAGGCGAGGGGCACCGGACGAGGCCCCATCTGCGCCGGGCGGCGGGAGGTGCGGCTGGCTGGCTTGAGGCGGAGGAGGCGCGAGGCGGCGAGGGCTTGGCGCGAGGCGAGGCGCGCGCCCGTGGAGGAGCATGAGGAGGAGCGCAATGACAGCATGGCGGCGGCGGCGGGCGGCTGGTCAAGGCCACGGGAGGAGAGGGACTGAGAAGTGGGGAGAGAGAGAGAGGCGGCTAGGGTTCCACATTCGCCTTTTATCGCAGCCAGCGAAATGACGGAAGTGCCCTTGGCGGGACACCAAATTCTGAGCGGTGGCATGCCCAGCCTCGATCCGACGGCCCATATCATTTAAATCGAGATATCTGAGATCCAACGGTCCAGATTGTTTCATCTAAAGATTGGACGGCCGGGATTCGTTTGGACAGACAATCGAACGGTCGAGAATCCAAACGCCTGAGGAGTCTCCATTTTGGTCTGGACTCTAACAAGGGGATTCTGCTCCTAGTCAGCTTCTAGACCTCCACTACTTTTTCTAAAAGACGTGCAGAGCAAAAGTAATACTAACCCTATTGAGTACACACTAGTTTTGCAGCACTTGCTCAAAATCAAGCCGGCGGTCAGTATTAATACTCCACGTATCGGTGAGTTCTCATGGATAAGCGGATCTGGTTCTTGTTACCAATTCAGTATGGTACAGTTCATCTGTTTACCTCGATCTGCTACTGCTATCGTCATCCAGGTTTTATTTTTATTAGCTATTTGTTTAGCACATAAATTATTACATACATAATATTTTTTGTTGTTTTGCACTGCATTATTTTTGCAGAGATATTTTATCGACACTTGTACAGGGCGTCGGTCTGGCCAGAACCTCGTTGTCATCTAAGTCGGCCGACCTGTGTGGACATTGCCGCGCCACAACGCCGTCACGCCATCGAGTCGACCTTGGCGCTCGTGCCATTTCCACCATATTATTGACTTCGCACAAATTAATTATGCATTCTTTCTTTCAATTATTATTATTACTTGCTTGCACTATTCTATGTGTGCAGGTAATCAACTTCGACTGCATCAGGCGGTCAACTCTGTGGGCCGACGTCGTCGTCTTGCCTGCATAGATCAAGTTGCGGTGTCACCTCAGCGTGCGTCCCTGTGTCAGCATGCAATTGACTTACACCGCGCATTACCTGGCGCAACGACACCCATTGAGGCCGAAGAGAGTTCGGCTCGGTGCAACCACAGGGAGATTTAACCTTCTTTTTTTCTTTCTCCCTCTATATTATTTAATTAAGCAGGTCCACCACACTTTTTCCAATGGTTTATCTTGCATGCACTTCCTGTGATGCAATGAGTACTACTATAGATGATTCCCGTGTGAAGCTATATAGTCACTTTGGGGCAGTTCTTTCACTCCTATGGCTACATCTTCTTATGAGCAATATGAATTATTTGTGCCATCATATTTTCTATTGGTTTGCACTCTTGTGTGTATGCAGACAACTGTTTGGCCTATTTGACGCCGCATCGGAGACTTGGACCGTCCTGCGAATTCAAGCTTTGTCACGCTGACGTCCCGTATCGACATTGGCTTCGACGCCAGGCCACATCTCTTTAAAAAAATATTTTGCGGGGTTTTTTATATATTTATGTTATTATTTTTTATACTGCACTATTTTGCATGTGTAGGTAATCAACTTCGATTGCGTCACGTGGTCACTTCGGCAAGCCGACGTCATTGTCCCAATCGGCATAAATTGGCTCGTGTGATCACCTTGTTGGTCGAATTGCCATACCGACATGCTCGGTTGCCTCGGGGATTTCGGCATCATTGAGAGAGCTCCAACTCATCAAGTGTTCGGCACATGAGCCATATTTCTTTTATTACTCACTTTGCATAAATTATTAATTATGCAATGAATTTTTTTAATTTATTATTATTATTATTATCTCCAGCTTGCACTTTTTTTGTGTACAGGTAAATGATCCGGGTTGGGCAGCGTTGTCACCTCGGTGTACCGACGTACCACGTCATCTCGGTTGGACCGGGGGCTTCGTCAACATTTCATAACCCACGCCGGGGACTTCGGCGGCATACCGCCGGCTTGCTCCGTCGCCTCGGTCGGACTGGGGGTTACACCTCGCCACATTGGTCCTGCTATGTCGCAACTTCGGAGTGCCGAGCTCTTCGCTCCGCCACCTCGAAACCGGCTTGGGGGCTGGGACCTCATCCCGCCATAAGCTCGGGCCGCGCATCGACATCGAGCACATTAACCAGCTAAGTCGCTTCCATGCTCAATTTTTTTAATTCTTGTTCGGTTCAACCAAACATTATATTTGTGTTAAAAACTTAGTTTGTCAACAAACATCGTTTGTTAAAAACACTTCCTTTCCCATGTTAACTGGGGGCTCTTAAATTTATATGAGTTGTTTTGTAATAACTGTTTTCTTGTAAGTCGTTGCAAAGTCTTTTTTCTACCACTCCTTTTTCGACTCGAGTGTATGGTCAATAGCCGGATAGCCTGGTTTCTCTCTAAGCTGCTCGAGTTTAGTTCGCTAAACCGGCCTCGGAGAAGCACTCCGCCTTGGGGTTAAGGAGGTTGAAGCCAAAGACTGACCAACTTGAAGTTTAGAGATGGGATGTGTCATGTTAAAGCACGACAGAAGCACAAAAAAAATTTATGACTGATTTCGGATTGGCACAAAAAAACTTGATTTAGTTCGGACGTAAAGTTTTTTTGAAGTTTTTGGTTTTCCAAGCTTATGGCACTTTTAGCCATTTATGTGTTTCCAGCATAAGTCTTGTAGTACAACGCCGGACACTTTTAAAGCTTCGGCAATATCAACGCGGAGCTGCGACTAGTGTCGAACCCGCCAAAAGCCTAGGTACTCCGAGGAGTCCTTAGCAAAATGTTTTCGGGTATTGCTTTATATGCATTGGTTTCGAATTGTGTCTTTGATCAATAGTTGGGTTGCCCGACTCCTGTGATTGCCTCCTACATTCCGCTTCATTCCGCTAGGTGTGCAAAGGGAGAACCACTGCGACTGTGCTTCTAGCTCATATGGTTAAGCACCTCAGTGGAGAAAGCCGAAAACTGACTGTCACTATAAGCATAAACTGGTCAGGGATCCGATGACTGTGTTAAACTATAAGATCGACGAAGGTCACCCCGTGTTAAAACGACCGATCGTTCATAACATTGGCTGAAGTGTTAACGGCTTGACTTCGGCTGATGTCGAACACTAGCCGGGGGCTAGTAACTGGCCTCCCAACTTTAAGCTCCAATGACTAAGTGAAAGTTATAAAGCCTGCATATCTGATTGCCTCATTTCCGCTAACACAACCGCCTCCGAGCACCGAGACGTCGGCTAAGGTTTGTCTTGTTAGTACGAAAACACCCTGCATAGCATCTACAAAGGGGTAGAAGCCGACGATAGGCCACTTTCAGATTATAAACGGTCGCAACAGAGTCAAAATAAACATATATCATTAGTGTTTGTATTCAATATACGAGCGCTGCCTTCCGTAGTTATCGTTGTAAAGCCATAAATATGCATCAATTTGACTTAAGATTTTGGCCAAGATGGGTTGCCTTGCCTGGCTTCTGTGCTTACCCCTACGTTCCCAATTGTTCGGCTATGCGGTAAAGGGAGCACCTCCGTGATTGTTACTACCGGGTCATCTGAGTTAGTACCTCAGACTGGGTGAAGCCGAAAGCTAGCCATCTTAAAGGATATAATTGGTCGGCAACTACGGAAGTGAAAATTTTGGTCCATTCCGACTATAGAGTTCGGGAACTTTCCCTGAACTAAATCCTCAGTATTTTCCACCCACATTGATCGGAGGTGAGTTTTCATCATGGTCATCATGACAACCCAAACAAAGGAACCGATGGCGGGACTATTTTCTTTGGAAGATATTTCTTATGTTAATAGTAATATAACATATCTCTCTGCGTACCTTTGTTTATAAAACCGTATGGCCGGATTGCCTTATTTGCCATAAATCTTTGCCTTCATAGAGGCTTTATAAAGTAGGACAAACACTCCCCCGCTACTAGCCGAGGAGGTCGAAGTCGATGGTCGGTCAACAAAGTTTTGTACAATGTCGATCCGAGCATTAATGATGTGGAGTACTTGAATACATAGAATCATTACACATAATTTGTGATTTTACTCTGGATATGGATCCTTAATTCGGCCACCCGTGCCCATATTAAGGCTCGGGGGCTACTGGGCTTCTCTCTTATCATTTACAACTATTAAAGGGGCACATCATTCCCCTGATTTGGTGTTGCCACTCGACCAGTGGCTCGGGGGCTACTGCATTACCTATTCAATGCAGAAAATTCAAAGTGCTCGGTGTTCGGCTTGATCGAGCTATAGGCAAACACGTCTTCGGACAACAATAGGTACCATCTAGGGCCTATCCGGTATATAGTTCGGGCACCAGTGGCTGGCTCCATAGAGGGCATTTCCGGCATTAAGCTCGGCCGAATTCGTTCAATATTTTAAAGACCGAGGTAGTTTATGACACCTCGGACGCTGACCATTGTTAGAGCTCGGATGCAGTCCAGCTTTGGAGCTCGGAAGCGACCTGGCATAAAGGTCGGATTCGAATGGCTCGTTCTATAGAAGAGTACTCCGGCATTTAAGCTCGGATGAACTCATTCAAATTTTCAGAGGCCAAGGTAATCTATGATACCTCGGATGTCGACCATCGTTGGAGCTCGGCTGTGAAAAGATGCCTCGGATTTAGTTCGACGTTGGAGCTCAGACGCAAGAGGATACCTTGAATGTCGAATAGTGTTGGAGCTCGGCTATGAAAAGACGCCTCAGATTTAGTTCGGCATTAGAGCTCGAACGCTAGAGGACGCCGTCGCACAGGAAATACTTAAAACCCGAGGTGTGGCTAAAAAAACTTACAAGGCATTGATAAAGGCCGATAACTTAAAGGGGCTCCTCGGATGCTTGACATGTAAATTCTTCGGATTCAGCTCGATGATCGTCAAGATCGGACATGAGAAGATTTGTTGAACCAGTTTTCAAGACCGACGATCGAAGACGAATAATTATTTGGAAGAACCGAGGAGCGTCCTCAACTTGAAGACCGGTTCAGGGGGCTACTGACGATGTCCTGGACTAGGGGGTACTCACCACGTTGTCTCCCGACCAGTGGGTCGGGCCGAGGACCCCCATGATGATTCACTAATGGGCCAGTTCGGACAGCCCATGCCGCATGCCGCATACAAGGGATATTCCACAAGACTTGGCGCCCAAGATGCGGACTCTCATAAACCCTAGGCCTACGGTGCATATATAAACCGAGGCCAGGCTAGTCAATAGACAATCTCACATTCATTAGAATAATCTCATGGTAGATGCATGTACTCTACGAGGTTTGGCTTCGGTTGACAGGTTCCATGGCAACAGGTGGCAAGGCTAACGAGGGGGCAGGAGCAAAAGGGACGATGGCGTGGCAAAGGTTCTCACTATCAGAAGATGAGGTGGAGGAGGGCTTGTGGGTGGAAGAGGGGTGAGGCCTTGGCTTTAAAGACCAGAGCAGGAGAGCTATCTGAGCAGGAGTGACAGGTGTGGCCTATGCGCCTGTAACGAACACACCAGAGGGTCACGACAGTCAACTCTCATATGGCATTTATCATTTGGGTAGTTATATTACACTCTATGTCAGAGGTGTGCACGACTACCCTGTTGTTCAGGTCTCCAATTGCACACACGCATTGATCGGTCGTGAGCAGTGGCGAATCTAGGACGTAATTGCAGGGCAGGCTCAACTTCAAGGATACTAATTTTTTGGTGTTGGGAGCCATTTTATGCGCTGCACCTAACTACTAGTGTGCTGATCATTGGTGGTGTTTTTTTGTGTGGAAAAATTTGAGGGTAGGCTAGAGCCTATTGAAGCCTGTTGAGTAGAATCGCCACTGGTCGTGAGTACGGCAGAATAACCACGGACAAGGACTGGCTGTTTGTTTCGAACCTCATGGCTTGGATGAACAATCAATGGATCAAGGCAATAATCAGATAAAACTTAAGATAAGTAACTAGGACTTTTACATTCTAAAAAACATCAGAGATAAATAGAGATGTTCGATTGAGTCAGTTAGATGTGGAATAGAAGTGCCCTAGACAAACCCTTTTATTATTTTTCCCTTATCTTTTTATTTTGAGGAATCTCATCAAACCTCTTAATCCAATGCTGAATGTTTTCTACTTTTCTTTGTGGGTTTAATAGTAGTCTTTTCCGTAATAATAGAGTTACAATTGAGAGGCAAGAGCTCCTCAATATATGAGGGGCCACTGTGACTCACTCTGAACGACTATACCTTATCAAACAATCTGCAACGCTGTTTTGAGTTCCATGTAGCTTCTGTGAAATAAATTATCTACCAATCATTAAAGATTTAATCTCAACAACTAAATGACCATAAACCAAACAAACCAAACTTGACCCGAACAAACCAAACTTGACCCGGAGAGACAGGAAAGAGCAGTCAAAGAGTTAGACTGCATCAGAATAGGCAACTCGGTATGCTGACGGACAAGTGCCATATCGATCATTAACGCATGTATCTCTGCCTTAAGAGCCTCATCGCAGTTAAACAAGAACAAAAAGAAATAGCTGATCCATCATGTCTCCGGAGTATAAATCCTGCTGCCGTCGTTCCATCCGCCTCCAGAAAAGATCCATCCACTAAGAGCTAACATGTTATATGGAGGTGGTTCCCAACGTTGTGGGCACTACAATATCTCTCGTCTGCTCCCATAAGTCATTAACATGCATTTTTCCTTTGATCATTTCTTCCGTGCAATATTTCCATGCATCAAGAATAGACTGCATATATCTTTCTAGAGGCTCCCCCGCTAGGGTACCCACCCCTGCCGCCGCCGCCACCTCGAGCCTGCCCTCTCCCTCCCCCTCCCTACCCCCCCTGCGGCCGCGCCTTGCTTCAGGAAACCTTCTTGCCGCCACAATTGCCCCGCCTACCTCTCCCACCCCTCCCCTTGCCCTTGGCAAGCTCCGTCGGACAAAGCCGGTGGGGCTTGGCGGCCAGGGAACCTCCTCGCTCGTGGGGCCTTGCGCCAGGCGGCCTCCTCGGCGGCGGAGCTGGACATCGTGAGGTTCAGCGGCTCGGCTGCTTCTTTGTGGTGGCGCTGGCGCTCTGGATCTCGCGTCGGCGGGAGGCGGCGCGGCGCTCCGTCTCGGGAGGTGGCGCGGTCGGCCTCCTGCTGGATCCGGCCGGATTTGGCGGTGGGGGTCGGCCGGCGGCGGTGGCGGCTGTGGTGCGTGCCGGGCGGCTCCGGCACTAGGAGCTCGCCGGGCAACGCGGGTAGGGCAGCGGTCAGGCGTGGCCGTTGCTCCGGCTGTGGGTGGCAACGTGTGGAGGTCCGGCGGTGGTGGACTCCCGGTGTCGTGGCGGCTTCATGGTGCCTTGGCGGATCTCCTGCTGCGGCGGCCGGCTTCTCCGGTGTCGGCTCGTCTGCGATCGGACCGTTTCAGCCTTCACCCCATCTCCTCGGCGCCCGGTCGCTACTCCCTTCGAAGGGCTGGCCCTTTCCCAGTTGCGGTCCATCGCTTGTCTCGCGCCCGGTGCAGGAGGACCGAGCTCGTCTCGCGCACAGTGACGTGGCACCGAGCTCGTCTCGCGCACGGTGCAGCAGGACTGACCTCGTCCCCCCCACGGTGTTGCAGGACCGAACTCGTCTCGCACTCCGGGCTGCAGGATGGGTCGATGGATGCCAGTGCTGGCCAACCTATTTGGTCTCGACGCTGGGGGTGGACCAGGGGTGCAAAGGCGGGTCATTTTCCGCTCGTCTCTTTGGTTGGGGTAGCGACGGGTCTCGGGTGCGGTGGTGTCTAGGTCTTGGATGCCGGGGCGGCGACCCTGGTGGCGGTAGCATGGTGCTCTTGGTCAGAGCCCGTGTCTTGGCGCTGCCCGGTGACCATGGCCCTGCGGGCGGCGTGGTAGCCGGGGTGTAGCGTTCGGTGCTGATGAGTGTTGGCCGGGGTGAAAACCTACTCTATCTTCGGACGGACCGGCGATGGCGAAGCTCGTTCCCTTCTTGAAGGCGTCGTCGCGGCTCTCGCCGCCCGTCATGTGGCTCCAGGGGAAACTCTGATCCTCGGATCGGGCGGTGGCGGTGCTCCGGTGTCGTATCCTTCCTAAAGGCGCCGCCTCCAGTCCACGGATCGTTGTATGCGGCTTCATCTCTTCGTGGTAGTGTGCTAGGGGTGATGTTGATGCGCCCATCGCTTTTGTATCATGCATTGGGTGTGTGTGGTGTTGGCGTGCGTTTGTTCCGGATGATGTTGATCTTTGCTTTATATATAAAGCGGGGCGAAAGCCTTTTTGGGTATAGCATTTTTGACAATTAAGGGCTCGCGTCGCTCCGTAGGGGCGACTCGGGCGGCGCCCTAATCTCGTGACCGGCGGCCCTCTCTTCCGCTTTGTTCTCCTCGCCGTCACTAGAGGGGACCGGCAGCGAAGCCTGCTCGGCCCTCGAGGACGGTGGCGGCGAGGCACCCCTGCTCGGTTTCCTCCTCTTCTGCTCCTTCCCTCATCCGGGCTCCGTAGCCATCCGTCGTCGCCGGCAGCTCCGAGCGGATTTGGCAAGCGGCGCGCCGGTCGCCCCAGCGACTAGCGGCTGGCATTTGCCTGGGTCTGGGTCACACCTCCAGTTGAAGTGGCTTCAGCCCTCCCCGTGAATCTACGATTCGGTCCGCTGCTCCGGCGAACTTGCTATCGGTGGCGGCCGTCGTGGTGCTGGCTGCAGCCGTCCTAGCCCTCCTTGTGTGTGTGGCCCTTATGATGTGGCGCACTCCTCCATCCTCCCAAGATCCAACCCTGTCGTGGCGCGGAGAGGTTCCCTTCGGCACCTCGCAGTGTATCTTTGTTGGCGCTACTCTGGCTATGGCGGTCTCTGGACATGTGGGGCTGCGTCAATGAGCTGGCCTTCTATATGTGCGGTGCGGACCTCCGACGCTGCGATCCTCGGTTGGTGGTGGTGATCTAGATCTGATTGGCCAGATGGTTGTGACTGTAGATTGTTTGCAGCGACTTTGTATGGATCCACAATAGCGGAGGTCATAGAAAAGACTTCGGGAGTTTTTATCTCTTGATCCGGTGAATGACTTTCAGTGGTGAGTTACAAATTATCGACGATGACTTGACGCGGAGGGATGTTTGTGGAGTGGCGGCGGTCAAATTGCAGCTGCTGGGATTGCGGAAAAGCAGTGGCGAATACATGCGTGACTTTGATGGTGGTGTTGCGAGCACCCGGTCTCGAGCTCCGGGTCGAAAGCCTAGGTCAGACCCAAGTGGTCATCCCTAGCAATGGCGATATTTTTTAAGTCGTTACCTTGTTGGAGGCATTGCTCGGTTATGTTCGAACTGTTTCTTCGGAGTGAAAACTTTGATTCCAGCCTTTGTGGTTGGATCCGGCAACGGCGGCGCTTGAGTATCACTTCCTTCCTGAAGGCATTGTTGTTGAAGATCCTCGTCATCAATGTGGTGTCAATGGTTGGTGCAGATATGATCTTAATTGTAGTTTGTCGATCGTTGATCTGGTCGCTTTGGGGTATTTTTCTCTTTCTTTCTTTTTCCACGCCTACGCACAGCTTTTTGTCTTAGGACTTTGCTAGTTGTTGGTGTGTTTATGCATGTGTGTGTTGGGTTGGCTGTGTGCATCCTAGTTATGCAGAGGCCGGATGTGCGCCCATTGTATTGTATCCTCTTGATGCTCCATTGAGCCAATAAAATTCACCTTTTGTCGAAGAAAAAAGAAACAGCAGAAACATGCGTTGGTGTCTGCTCTTTACCATGAGTAGTATCAGACCTTATTTGCCAAATCTTCCAAACAAGCATAATCACCATGTTTCTCACCATGTCCGAGCACTTTGCAAGCAGCAGTAGCAACCAGTCCCGGCCAACGTCCTGTATCATTTCTTTATTTGGAATCGGCCAAATCTTGCCCATCTCATCCCATAGATCTTTGGCATGTCCGCACGGTACTAATGCATGGAACGAGCCTTCCTCTTCAGAACCGCATACAGGGCACGTAGCCCTTGCTTCAATATGGCGTCGAACCTTTTCCTGTGTGCAGTAGCAAGGCCACCCATCACCGCTTTCCAAACCATGATCTTCATTTTTTGCGGGACAGTCAATCGCCAAAGACGCTTCCATAGCGACCGCTCCCCCTCCGGGTGAGTACTTGAGTTGTTTTCTACTTGTTTTGGACTTTCAGAAGAATCAATTTTACAGAGCCTAAAAAATCAGGAAAAATTACAGAATAAAAGTCGAGAAGCTTCCGAAGGAATGTGGCCCCTAAGGGCCACATGCGGCTAATAGAGATGGCTTGATCTGCATAGTGCCGATCCTGAAGTTTTGCATCTTCTTCGAAAGCCATAGTGGTTGCATGATCGGAGGATACTGACCTGTAAAATGTAATTTATGTAGTTAAAACAATAAATTGGTTGCCCTTTTAAATAAACCAACGAAGATGAGTATTCCATTACATTTTTGCCAAAAAAATGTAATGCCTAGACAAGCAGCCAGATGTACACTAACAACAAACTTTCCTTAAAACTCATGGCCCAGAGATGACCATGCCACAGGGGTTTCTAACAGATGCTCTGACCAAAATATACTTGCCTGAGCAGCATGACGAATTAGTGTCACTGCTCGCACAACCGAGACCCACAACAAAGGGCCACCAGGAGAATGACTTCCGATGACCGAATCTCTAAGAAGGCTGCTATCGCCTCCCGCGAGGATAGAACAGGCTTTGCCTTGACAGGTACATGAATAAGGCTCCAAAACTCATTACCTGTGATTGCCAAAATTAGAGGATACTGACCCGTCACTTCTACAGACCTACTGAATGGAAGCGCTAGAGCACAAATGCTTCATGAATCATCACTGTGTATTTGCCTTCTCCAAT
The DNA here is from genome assembly GCA_021605205.1 of Aegilops longissima. Taxonomy (NCBI): domain Eukaryota; kingdom Viridiplantae; phylum Streptophyta; class Magnoliopsida; order Poales; family Poaceae; genus Aegilops; species Aegilops longissima. Next base: position 355,866,531 of record CM038681.1, read on the forward strand.
TTTCTCTTTCGATCTCGACTCTTCTTTCTTCAGCATATTGACCTATGCCATTAGCAAGCGCCTGATATCGGAAATCAAGAGTTTGCACGAGGTTCTGGAACCTGGCCAGATCAGATGCTTGCAAACCTGTTGCAATGTGAGGAAATTCAGCCGATATTTCAGGTGAATAAGTAGCATTCTATAGTAAAAAGCCCACAGCACCTTTGACACTTTCAACAAATAAAACGAACGGATCCACCTCATCAATCGGTGATTGCAGCTCCTCATCGTCACTGAAATCATCATCTGAGTCATCATCTTCATCAGCTGGCTGGAAGCCTCTAGCCTGCGTCAATAAAAAATTCAGAACTTTAGAGTTGATCAGACAAATATATCTTGAAGAAAAGATTATGATCTGACACTTCTATGGAAACCATGAATCTAAACAGCTAATGATAACAAAAATTAAAGAATGATTTTTGGAGCCCAATCATCATGGTGATTTTCTTCGGAGGCTTGGGTTTACTGCAACCCCCTCAAACACTTAATTCTTTGTGCTTCATCACGGGTCCGGCATGGCTTACTTGTTGCATTACGTGGATGACATAGTGCTCACGGCATCCTCCGCACAGTTTCTTCGAGCCATCACCAGTTCACCACATCTCTCGGCTCCGATTTCAAGATGACTGACCTCGACCTTTTATATTTTATCCTCGGCGTTGCACATCGACAAACAGCTACAGGTTTTTTTCTTTTTGTCACAGGAACGATATGCCGAAGAGCTCCTTGATCGTGCTGCCATGTCAAACTGTAAGCCTGCTGCCTCTGCAGAACCTGTATCTGATACCACTTCCTACAGTAGTATTGCTGGGGGCACTTCGGTACCTTACTTTGACTCGCCCGGACATTGCCTATGCAGTTCAACAGATCTATTTGCACATGCATGCTCCTGGGGATGCTCATTAGGGACTGATCAGCGGCTCCTTTGCTATCTTCGTGGAACCACCGCGCATGGATTCAGCTCAGTGGCCACTCCTCCGCTGCCATCGCTGCCTATTCTTACGTCGATTGGCAGACTGTCTAGACACTCGTTGCTCCACATCGGGGTGTTGTGTCTACCTCGGGTGACTCCTCGGTGTCTTGGTCCTCCAAACGGCAGCTTATCGTTTCACGATCAAGTATCGAGGCAGAATGTTGCTGACTTCGGCAACTTCTTGGTGAGTTCCACTGCACCATCAACACCGCCACCGTTGTCCTTTGTGATAATGTCTTGGCCGTCTACTATCGGCCAACCCTGTTCATCATTGTCGAACAAAGCACATCAAGCAAGATATTCATTTTTATCCAAGAGAAGGTGGTACTTGAACAATTCCGTGTTGTTCCCACTTCATCATTCAAAGCTTTTCGATCAAGTCTTGGAATCCCTTCCTTTTAAACATGGGTATGATCATGCAGGGCAAGTATAGGTTGGTTGTAACATGTATACATGTCCTGTACGTGCATCATCACAAAGCGATGTGAATTCTCTCAAATCTTCTCGACCTCAATCTACATTAACCACCGACTTCTACAATGACATGCCTTGCCGGCTTGCCCAACGCATCCTCCTTATGTGGCTTCACCTCCGCTCTCGCTGAGTTGATTGCATAGAAGAACCACAATTGGGGCTAGGTTAACGAATTGGTACCACTTTTGTTCTCTTTTGCAGATCAGTACCGGTTTCAGTTGAACGGTAACAAAACGCCCTGATTATGGTAAGAACCATTTTTGCAGGTCAGTTCGGTTGTCAGAAACGGTTCAAACGAGAATAAAGTGCTTTGTTACTGTTTGACTGAAAACCGGTACTGATTTGCAAAAGTAAAAAATAAAAGTGGCATCAATTCGTTAACCTAGCCCCGATTGTTTTGGTGCAATGAACTCGGAGAAGCGCCTATCATTCAATTCCCCTTCAAGCTGGACTGCAATGTTTTGGTTCTCATTCTCGCCTCTCTTCGAGGGAGACTACAACAGCTACAACATCACTATGGATGATGAGTGCCGCTTCTCCTCACCATCACAAACCAGGGGATTGCCCAACTTATCGCCAGCTTTGGTGATTTCCAGCGTTTGGGCATCTTGCTACGCTTGCCGATGCCACCGCCGCATCAAGCAGCCCCGACGATGGTGCCTGCATCGCCCACTTCTACAACAGCTTCCCCGACCTCCGCTGCGAGCTCGCCGGTTCTCGGTCAAGCTGCCGAGCGACTAAGCGGTCCCAACGACTCGACGGCATTGGTTCAGTCTCTGCATGTGGCACCTCAACCTCAGTGATCGAGCAACAATTCGGATGCAGGCCTAAGGTACGCCGTGTTTGTCCTGGTGTTCACTTTCGTAGCCCAAGTTTGCATGATTACTACCCAGATGTCACCACCAACCCAAACCACCCTTTTAAAATCCACGAAAACCCATCTGGATAGCATTTAAAATTGTTAAGGATGTAAAACCAAATGTGAAATTAATCTCTGATGCCATGGACCACTTTTTTTCTAGTTCAAATGTGTTCTCCATGTTCGGGAAGCTGGCCCGACTCAACCCGAGCCCATGGCATGGCCATCCGATCTAAGATCATCTCGCTCTCTCCATGCCATCTCTGCCATTCTGAACTTTGGCTGGTTTCACTGTCAATCCTCCATCCTTGGACGCTAGCCCAACTCACATGGCCACTCCACGACCCAACCCGAGCCCACCCCCCCCCCCCCTCCTGCAATTGTACCTCAACGCAATCACCCACGCCATCTCCCCCTACATCGCTGTCTAGCTTCCTACATGCGTGGCCTAACCCCTTCCAATGCACCCTACCACGCAACCCCATGACATCTATTGTTGCTCCCAACGTGTTGCATGGATGGCCCAACCCTTCCCGTGCAACCTCGTGCTATCTCCTGTCGCATCAAACGCGATGCTGCCACCAACTGCTGATGTTCCGCTGCATGCCTGCGAAATCCAACCGGCAGCGGCAAAATATCCTCTCGGACAGCCTTCTGATCTCCTTCTCCTCCATGCAACCCCATATCAACATGGCCTGTCAAAGACCAACAACCTGCACGAGGCACAAAAGGATACTCGTAGCCCTTCCATCACCATGGCCTCAAAGTGCAGTTTTTCGAGACCCCCACTTCTACGTTTGCATCGCCCACTATTGCTGACTCTTGGACCTAGTGCCCGCCCACCCCCCACCCGCATCACCAACGCCTGAATACCATCCCCCTTCCCCTTTCTTACCGCTAGCCTCCTCTACCACCACCGCTCGCTTGTGGACCAAGCCCCCACTATGTCTTCTTCTGCCTACCCCCTACCCGGTGAACTCCTGCACCTCTCTCAGGCCCCACCAAGCTCCCACAGCCCACCTCAGCACATCTTCCTGCTGCACTCCAAGCTGGTTAACCACAAGGACGCTACCCGATGGCGCCATCTACCAACCTCCCCGTCACGTCACTCCACACTGGTTACCCACAAGGACACTACCCGGTGGCCCCATCTATCAACCTACCCGTCAGCGGCACCGTTGGGAATAAAGTGCAGTTTACGAGGCCTCTAGCCACCTCTCCCCACCAACGTTCGCATCGCCCACTGTTGCTGACTCTTGGACCTAGTGCCCGCCCAAACCCCACCCACATCACCCTCATAAAGAATGTGTGTGCCGACCCGACAGTGTCACGGTCCAACTGCCAAACCTTGACGTTCTCGTCGTCAAGCTCCACGAGCATGGCAAGATGTGGTGTATCAGCCGAACGACCTCTCTTCATTCTCCGAGGAGGGCAGCTCAAGTGGGGGCTCCACTGGTAGCTCTAGCTCTTCGGATGATAATGGTCTTGACCTGGAGCGTGCCACTAATGCCTCCGCCGTGGCGTAGGCTTCAGATGTTCTTGTGGTGCATGAGGTGGATGTTCGTAGAGGACGCGGCTGCAACAAGTGTGTTCTTGATGCGCTTCATGTTCACTGCAGCAACCGCCTCGGCAAGCTTACAAGCATGTCAACATGGAGGAAAAGGCCTCGCGCCAAGGCCAAGCGCATGGAGCTCTTTGTAGCTGCCCTACACTGGATGATGCCATCCTTGCTGCTCGCCTGTCCAACGTCGACTCTGACCCCGGCTCTCCGCTCACTCATGGCACGCTTGCCCTCGAGTGTGACTCCTTTGACGAGGCCAACTTTGATGCCTTCAATGGCAGCAGTGCTCGCAAGTGATTCATAGAAGTCTACTGCGTTTGGAACCCCCAGCCTCGGCATCATAGTCTAGGATCTAGTCCGGTCAACTATCAACTTCTTCCAGGTGTTTGTGCTCGTGTTAGATGAATCATTCATCCTTGCCTCATTTATTACTTTTGCAAGAAATAAAATTAGCCACTCCCAACATGCAAGAAATTCGATCTTTTCTCCCACGTTCCGTCGATTGTTTCCTCATTTTACCCGCAACTGGATCGGCCGGTGGCCTGCTCTCGGCCTCCAACTTAGAATCGCTAAGTACTTTCACACAAAAATCACACGTTTTACTCCTCCTACCCATTCTTCTCTAGCACTGCCATGCCCATTTGTAGTCACCAATGTATATGCTCCTACCTGACGTTCGCTAAAGGAAACCTTCTTGGCTGAAATCAAATCGATAGCTACTTTCAAACCTCACGAACCGACTTATTACTGCTGCCTCGAAAGAATTGATCGCTCTTTCCTTACTGCTCACCGGTTTAGAAATCCGCTGGATAAGGATGCTGCCAAGTCTTGGCTAGCTTACTTCTCCTTGAGGTTTGTGTAATCTTGTCAACTCGACCTAATGGTCATGCTTGAGTAATATAGAGTAATATATACAGGTGGGGATCCTCTCCCCCCGGTGATTTCTCAAAAAAAAATCATGGTCCCAGTTTTACCAGTTGAAATACCAGCCTCGCAAGTATTTTTAACTTCTTGCAGTTTTAGCAGTCAAAGATTGCACAACAAACCTCTGCAGCTAGTCTCTGGAGATGAAGATTGTTTAGTTCATCGCCGTCTTCATCATCAAGACCCATCTCCTTGTCTGATTCAACTTCTTCATCATCTTCATCAGCATCAAAGCCATCCATATCATCAACATCGTCCTCATTTTGCTTCTCCGGTTCTGCTTATTGAACGGAAGAATAGTCACAAAAAACATTCTAGTAAAGTTAAAAAGATCAAGATGACATAATCAACATATAAATGCAAAATAAAAAAAGAAAGACCAGTCTGTTGTGAAAAGTGAAATGGTAGCCAAAAATCTTGATATGATAAATTCATAATTAAAACGTACACATAGTAGGTGTAAACTCACTACAATCTAGAGCAAGAACTTCATCAACGATATCCAAATACAAGTGTCAACAGCAAAGCTACTCGGCAATGGTATCTTAAAAATCAATCGCACAAACAAACAAGATGTAGTAAAACGTATGATAACGCCACCTGCAATTTGATCTTTGTAGGCAGCAAGGAGATCAAGTGTTGCTTTGAAAATGCGATCTAGAGCTTCTACTGGAATATGATCTGCTGGAAGGCCAATAAGTGAAGTCAGCCCCAGGCAACAAATCTTCTTATCATGTTCTCTGCAAATACGGGCAATACAACAATCTCAGTTTACCCTAGGCCAACAAGTCTACTTACAAAACTAGGACAAGCTGTACCTCCTAAAATTGGCTCGCATGCCATTATTTTTACTTGTTGTAACATACCAAACCAAAGGTTAAAAATTTCTGTTGCAACTCCAAGTTTATGTAAAGTCGCGAGTGTCAACGAAGGGTTATAGTAGAACGCATTAGCAATCTGCAAGTAGCACATGTAGGTTCTTAGTCACGTGTGTAATACATAACATATATGTTTCAGTCTCTCGTGAGTAAACCCTTGCATGTGCACCATACTAATGTGAATATACATGCGAAAATATACGATCATCTCAGGAAGACAACTAAAACAGAGTAAGATGAACATCGCTCGAGGTAATATATCTACACAAGGGAAGAAGACAATTCATTGACAACACGAGCAATCCATGACTTCACGCTACGACTAATTAATACTCCCTCCGTCCCATAATATAAGAACGTTTTTGACACTATACTGGCATAAAAAACGTTCTTATATTATAGGACGGAGGGAGTACATAACAATCCACATTGTCAACACGAACAATACATGACTTCACGCTACGAAAAATTAATACATAAAAAATATCACTGATTTATGAGTGCATTGGAACTCTCATTAATAATAGTATAGAAACCAGAATCACTGTCGGGGGTTGGGTGCGACATATGCCAATGGATGGCTTATCATGGTGGGAGCGAGTAGAATGTCGCCGGTGCCTGGAAGCGGGATGAGGCGTAGACACGGACGTCGGCGCACTTTACTCAGGTTTGGGGCTCTCCTAGGAGATAACACCCCTAGTCCTGCTCTGCGGGGTCTCCGCATGATCACTAAGGCACTAGTGGTACAATGGTGCTCCTCGAGCTGTATGCTAGAGGTAGGAGAAGGCAATGCTAGCTCCCTCCTTTCTCTATGGGTCGGTCTAGTTCTAACAGGTTGGGAACCCTTTGCATGGGTGCCCGGGGGTTTATATAGGCCTACCCCCCAGGGGTACAATTGTAATCCGGCCGGGTGTAGGACCCGGCTGTCAGTCTCTCTGGTGGCCGGCTTCTCCGCCGGCTGCTGGGGCCCGCCGCCTGGTGGGCCCCGCCGACTGGTCTGGCATGGAGCCGACATGCCGCTCCCGCCGCTCACGGGTCTTGTCGGCTGCTGACCACTGTAGCCGTGATGCTAATGACGCGGGCTTGGTCAGGGGAGCGTGGCTACAGCCCCGCCGCCTGGCGGGCGATTACTGTAGCCACTCTGCGTCTTGTCTGGTTAATGGCGAGCGGGCCCCGAGGAAGGGGCGGGCCGACTGATGGGGGCCGACCTCCCTCGGGTTCGACTGGTGGGGCTCTAGCCGTCTTCCGGGCTCTCGCTGATCGATGGGGCCCGTTGTCCTTGGGCCGTACCAACAGGCCGTCGTGGGAGCAGGGCTCTGCCTGCTTGTGGTGATGTCAGGGGTGGAGTGGCATTGATGCACGCAGGCGGAGATCTCCGCCCGATGCGGTGCTGCTGTGGCCACGCCCGTCCCTGGTTTTGGGAGGGATGGGCTACGTTGTAGCCACTCCCTGTCTTGTCTTTCTTGATGAGGATGCAGGCTTCGCGGGCGCCACGGGCCGACTGCTAGGGGCCGGCTTCTCCGGAAGCCGCCCATTAGGAGCCATCTTGTCTTGATGCCGGCCTCTGGAACTCGGCCGTCTACGGGCAGCCAGCTACTCCTCCAGCCGGCCACCAGAAGGCGGCACTTCGTCTTGATGCCTTGAGGGGCGCAGCCAGCCCCGATGTCTTGAAAGGTTCTGGGTCTCGGGTTAGCCTACCGTGGCCCATTACTCGACGATAGTCCCGAAGGCTGGTGAGGTGCATGGTGAGCAGCCGAGGAGCCTCGTGGTTTCTTTCTCCGAGTGCTTGAGGTGGAGCTTCGTCCGGCTTCTGCTGAGCCGACTGGCGGGAGTCGGCCTTGCCCAGTCCGACTTGTCCGAACTTCGAACGCGTCGGCGGGAACTAAGTGGCGTGCTAGCTAAGCCTCCAGGCCTCCGGCCGTTGTGGGCATGTCACGTGGCGCCGAGCGGCCGGGCCAGTCTGCTAACCCACGTTCGCGATGGGACACGCTGCGGCGGGCCCGCCACTACCACGCCTCGGCGACGGAGGCGGATCGGCTGCGGCGAGGTGGGCGGTTGGGGTTCAGAGTTATTCTTGCATGTAACACACGATAAGCGTGGGGCGCGAGGTCGTGGGCGCGATAAATCCCCGATCGCCTCGGCCGCAGGCCGTGAGCCTATAAGTAGGGAGGAGGGCGGCGGGGCGCCCCTCCTTCCCATTCTTTCCTCCTTCTCCTTCCTCTCGCCGTTGCGCCTCCAAGCCACGCTGAGCGCTGCGGTGGTTCGCCTCCGATGAGCTCATCCTCCAATCCCACGCCCCCTATGGCGCGCTCCAGAGCATGGGACGGCTCCGAAGTTCACGACGACCACATCGACTTCCTCCGCCAGACGCGGCGGCTGCCCGGCAAGGATTATGTGAAGGTCCGCCTCGCGCCGAAGAGGGAGATCTCGCCGGCGCCGGAGGAGGGCGAGCGGGTCGTCTTCCGCTCGCACTGCCTGCGCGGCCTCGGCCTGCCGGCGAGCAGCTTCTTCCGATCCTTCCTCAAGTTCTACGGCCTTCAGCCGCACCACCTCACCCCGAACACGGTGGTGCTGTTATCCGCCTTCGTTACCTTGTACGAAGGCTTCCTCGGCGTCCTCCCCACCATCGAGCTTTGGGCGGAGTTCTTCTACATCAAGCTCGGCACCCTCGTCGCGGGCGTGCCGGCTCAATGCGGTGTGTTTATCGCGGTGCGGAGGCCGGCTGCCAAAAATCCGTTTCCTCCCATCACGCTGATCAAGTCGGTGAAGATGTGGCAGCGGTCGTACTTCTATGTGAAGCGTCTTCCGGCGGGCGATAGGTCGACTTCAAACTTCTGAAGCCGCCCGCCACCGAGGCGGCCCAACTGGTCGTCTGCGGGCAGGGCCGGCGTCGTATACGGAGCCGCCGCCATCGCGGCTCCGAGTGTTGACACTGAGCGGAGGGCGACCGGCCTGACTTGCTGTCGCCGCCGTGGCGCGCCGAGTGCTCTCGCTCGAGGCCGCCCTCATATGATCTGTCGGATGGCGGGCGCCGGGACCCAAGCCGTTTGTGCACCAGGAGATGCCCGCGCGGTAGCTCACATGATTAACTATCTTGCAAGCTGCGAGCTCACGGAGAGTGGCGGTTAAGCAAGGAGCCGTATTCACGTGCCAACCCCCCGCCTATGTTAAGTTATCTTTCTTTTCCTCTATCCTTTTTATTGCCGGGTTCGGCTTGTCCAAGCTGACCAATCGGCCTTTGAGCGAGCCCTCCTCCGGCCCCGGCCGGCGCCGCTGAGCGGGCGCTAATTCCTCCCCGCCGAAGCGGAGGCGGCGTCGGCGACCCAATTGGGGCGGCGGCCTTGGAGGACAACGCCCGAGGTGGAGGCGGCGGCATAGCGGCTCGAGGCTCGAAGCCGACCTCGAGGGCGGCCCGACGATGATCGTGGGAAGTCGCCGCGCCACCAGCCGAGTCGGCCAGCCGGGTGCGAGCTCGTCTGCCGCGCCAGATGCCCAAGGCGGCGCGAAGAAGCGCAGGGCCGCGCCGAGCTTGTTCGGCAGCCGGCCGAAGAAGCCCAAGGGCTCGGCCGCGGCGACCAAGCGGGATGAGGCGACCGCGAACCTCCGCTTCCGCAAGACGGTGAAGGAGCCGCAGCTGGTTTCTGCGTAAGTACTGCCTTCCTCTTGCGCCTTCATTTTTTCCTTGTTGGTTACATAAAGTGTCTTTACTTTGTTTCCCTTGATCTAGGGCTCCGCTGTCTCTTGAGAAATCGGCCGCCGCCTCCATCGTGGGGTCGGCGGAGACCTCCACCACCACTCGGCGGATTGATCCGGCTGCCGACCTCCGGGAGGCGAGGGAGCGGAACGCGCAGGAAGCGCGCGAGGAGCAGGAATGATGAGGACATCAATACCATTGTTACACCCACAACCCCTACTGCTACATATACTGGACCAATTACTAGAGCTCGCGCACGCCAATTAAATTATCAGGTACTTTCGTTTGTTGGTAATGATTCTAATGTTCATGAGAATATGATGCTGCCTAAATTGGATACATTTGTTTTGCTTACAAATGAAGGCCCTAGCTTGGAGAAGGATGGACATTGGAGCAAGAACAAGCATAGAGATAATGCCATGCATAGGGAACAAGAGCGGAGTTACAAGTGATGATTTGGGACTTTGAAGCCACCATAATGGTGCATGAAGCCTTGGACGAAATATACAAGATGCTACTTCATAAATGTCGTCCGAGGCTATTCTAGGTGCTCGTCACCTTATTAGTGGGCCAGGCCCTTGTAATTTCGAAATACACAAGTATAGGCTATTTTAGAGTCCGTGTGTGGGGAAACAAGAGATAGGGTTGATTTGGACCCTCCACCAAGGGCCACGAAATTCCTCCTCTTCCTCCATATATACAGCCCTTAGGGCACCGTTTAGACCTTGGGTTTTGTTTAGATTAAAAGTTAGCCATAGCTGCAACTTCGCGTGCCGTTTGTGTTCAGCGACGGACAAAGGCGTCCACGAACCCGCCTTGATCAATAAAGCTTTCATCTTATATTCGCAATATCCAGATTGCAATCTCAGTTTCTTGCTTGTTCTTCGTTTGCTCGCGAAGCAGACCCTCGTGGTCGAGTTGATCGTGCTCCGTGGTCGATAACCTCTCGGAGTTGGTTTAGCGATTGCTAAGCGCGGCGTCCTCGCCGTTCAGTAGTCGGATCGTCAAAGTCGACTTCCTCCAGCGAAAACCAACATCTCATCGAAGGCGGACACCTTAGCCTCTATCAAGTGATATCAGATTTCGGGTTGCTCGGTGAGATTTTCTGAGTTTTTCGTAGTTTAGATCGAGTCATTCTTCATACCTATTGTTCACGAAAAAGCCACACAAAAATTAGGGTTAGTTCATCATATCCGAACCAATCGAGCCTTTGCATAATCTTTTAGGGTTTTGCTTTGTTAAATTTTGGGTGCATCGTCGTGTCTAGTTCTTTGGTCTTAGAGTCTAGTCTTTTAGAGTTTGAGTTACGGTCATAAGTTGTCACGTCGCAAGACCATCATCATCATCGCCACCTACCTACCACCGCGCTCCGAATCCGTATCCATAGACCACCACCAATCCGTGTCCATATACCTTTGATCCATATCCATATACTACCACTACTACCACCGCTGCCATATACCACCACCATATATCCACCACCAATCCGAGTTCCTTGCATATTAGGTTTGTTTTGAGATCCATCTAGTTTCCGATTCGTGTTTCCTTGGGAGTAGGTTTAGGAAAAAAAAAAGTCTGAAACCACCTCGTTTAGGCCCAAAATTTTCCGAAACGCACTTGTCGAAAAATTTTACGGCTATCCTATTTTTAGGTGTTTCTAAGCGTATTGAGGCGATCGCCGTTATAGAAAGTTTTTTGACCCGTTTCGGTTTTGGGTCAGGCAATCGAAAAAAAAAATTTTTTGGTCGAAAAATTTCGTGCCCATCTGTCAATTTGACACAGGAAGAGTTTTGAGACACTCGCCATTATAGTGATTTTTCGCAAAAAAAAAAGCGCAAAAAAAGAAAAAAAAAAAAAAAATTCAGTGTGCTTTTCCCTTGTTTACGTGCGGCGCCGTGATTTTGTTAGTGTTCTAGGCTCGCGTCTCTAGCTGCGGTCTAGCCTAGGACCAACCATGATCTGCGTCGTTGGCGTTTATTCAACTTTGCATCTCTGAATTGATTATTCTTGACCCTTTTGCTACCATATTATAAGCCTTCCCAGCTCCACATACATCTACATCGTGCGTTTGACTCTCACAGTAATCGCTCTATCAAGCTTTGAGAGTTTTGACTACATCGGTTGCCGATCACCTTTCTTCTTTGGGTAAGAACTGGTAAGAATTGAGTTTTGCTTGACGGTTGTGTGATCCACCACACCACCACCACCACTTCCTAGTAGTCTGTCGAATCATATTCTTGTGTGTTTCTATTCTTTGCTAACCATGGCAGGATCACAAGCCGGCGTGGTGTTGGGAGAACATGACAAACAAAGCGCTACATGATAAGTTTCAACAAATGATGAGTGGGCAGGTGGAAGATGTGCTAAATAGATTTGCAGGAGGCGCATGGAGGAGGATTAATGGGACACTTTGGCGTCAAGAAGACGGAGGATATACTTGCTACACATTTTTTTTGGCCAAAGATGAGACGGGATGTTGAGCGTTTTGTTGCTCGATGCACTACATGTCAAAAAGCTAAGTCACGACTCAAACCTCATGGTTTATATATGCCTTTGCCTGTGCCTAGTGTTCCTTGGGAGGATATATCTATGGACTTTGTTTTAGGTTTACCTCGAACAAAGAAGGGGAAGGATAGCATATTTGTTGTCGTGGATAGATTCTCGAAAATGGCACACTTTATACCATGTCATAAGCGATGATCTTTGTTAATGTTGCTGATTTGTTCTTTCATGAAATTATTAAGCTTGCATGGTGTGCCAAATACTATTGTTTCAGATCGTGATACTAAATTTCTTAGCCACTTTTGGAGATGTTTATGGGCTAAGTTGGGGACTAAACTGCTTTTTAGTACTACTTGTCACCCCAAAGCGATGGACAAACTGAAGTAGTCAATAGAACATTGTCTACTATGCTTAGGGCTGTTTTGAAGAATAATAAGAAAATGTGGGAAGAATGCTTGCCTCATATTGAATTTGCTTATAATCGTTCATTGCATTCTACTACTAAGATGTGCCCTTTTGAAATTGTGTATGGCTTCCTACCTCGTGCACCTATTGATTTGTTGCCTCTTCCATCTTGGAGAAGGTTAATTTGATGCTAAAGAACGTGCTGAATTGATTTTAAAAATACATGAGATAACTAAGGAAAACATTGGCGTATGAATGCTAAATATAAGCGTCTTTGGAGATAAGGGTAGAAAACATGTTGTCTTTGCACGAAGATCTTGTTTGGTTACATTTGCGTAAGGATAGGTTTCCTAATTTGCATAAATCAAAGCTAATGCCACGTGCTGATGGTCCATTTAAGGTGTTAGAGAAAATAAATGATAATGCATATAAACTTGAGCTGCCTGCAGATTTTGGGGTTAGTCCCACTTTTAACATTGCAGATTTGAAGCCTTATTTGGGTGAGGAATATGAGCTTCCGTCGAGGACGACTTCATTTCAAGAAGGGAAGGATGATGAGGACATCAATACCATTGTTACACCCACAGCCCCTCTTGCTACATATCTTGGACCAATTACTAGAGCTCGCGACGCCAATTAAATTATCGGTACTTTCGTTTCTTGGTAATGATTCTAATGTTCATGAGAATATGATGCTGCCTAAATTGGATACATTTGTTTTGCTTACAAATGAAGGCCCTAGCTTGGAGAAGGATGGACATTGGAGCAAGAACAAGCATGGAGATAATGCCATGCAAGGGGAACAAACGGAGTTACAAGTGATGATTTCAGGACTTTGAAGCCACCATAATCTTGCATGAAGCCTTGGACGAAATATACAAGATGCTACTTCATAAATGTCGTCCAGAGGCTATTCTAGGTGCTGCGTCACCTTATTAGTGGGCCCTTGTAATTTCGAAATACACAAGTATAGGCTATTTTTAGAGTCCGTATGTGTGGGGAAACAAGAGATAGGGTTGATTTGGACCCTCCACCAAGGGCCACGAAATTCCCCTCTTCCTCCATATATACAGCCCTTAGGGCACCGTTTAGACCTTGGGTTTTGTTTAAATTAAAGTTCGCCATAGCTGCAACTCGCGCGTGCCGTTTGTGTTCAACGACGCAGACAAAGCGTCCACGAACCCCGCCTTGATCAATAAAGCTTTCATCTTATATTCGCAATATCCAGTTGCAATCTCGGTTTCTTGCTTGTTCTTCGTTTGCTCGCGAAGCAGACCCTCGTGGTCGAGTTGATCGTGCTCGGCGTGGTCGATAACCTCTCGGAGTTGGTTTAGCGATTGCTAAAGCGCGGCGTCCTCGCCGCGTTCGTAGTCGGATCGTCAAAGTCGACTTCCTCCAAAGCGAAAACCAACATCTCATCGAAGGCAGGACACCTTAGTCTCTATCAAAAGCCGCCCGCTGGAGAAAGGCGGAACAGAGAAAGCGGAGGCCGCCGCCACTGAAAGCTGGCGGAGGCGAGGCAGCCCAGCGGCGAAAAGCGAGCCGAGGAGGCGCGCACCACCAGTCGGCGGTATTCATCACTCCCCTGAACTTTGCGCCGCCACCTCCGGAGTTCGTGACGCGGACTGGGGAAGTCGGCGACGAGCACCCGATCATGGAGAGGGACGGCGGCGACGTCGCCATGCCGGACGTAATTGTGCCTCCACCACCGCCATACGGGAGCGCGCAGGGCGAGCAGCCGGTGGACCCGCCAGTGCCGCCAACTGGAAACGAGTTGGTGACGGGCCCGACTCCTGAGGTCGGCACACCAACGCGCCGCCAACTTGCAAAGGCGGCTTCGGCGCCACACCCGCTGGAGACTGGCGCCGCGAGCTCCTCGATCCCGGACACCGAGGCGACCAGCGCCGCGCCCAGCTGGGTGGGTGCGGGTTGGCGGACGACCCTCTGAACAAAGCGTCTTTGGATGTTCAAGCCAAATTCCACGCAAGCCAGCGCCATCAAGAAGCGCAACAAAGGCGTGTCGGCATCGCGAGAGGCCATCCGGTATGCTTCTTGCTTCTTCGTTTTTAACTCTTGTATTGCTTGAGGGGCGTCAACAGTACTCCATCGGTGTAATCCCCAAGTTAAGCCGGCTGGCGGCGGCGCGAACTTTAATGTGACTCGAGGCGATATCCTTCCGCAGGATTATCATAACCTTCGTGTTGCCGCCTTCAACTCCAAGGTCCGGAGTTGGATAAAGCGTGTTGTCGACTTGTCGGAGAGCGGAGTAAGTCTTCTTCTTTTTTCTGGGCGCTGGCTGGCGCACTGCTGGCTGTAATCCCGAGATTCGGGCCAAGCTAGCTGCGATCGGGCGGATCTCCCCGGCGATTATTCTTCTTTACATTGATGACTCCTTTCTCCGCGGGGGCGCGCTGGCGCACCCGCGGGCTGTAGTCCCCGAGATTCGGGTCTCCCCGACGACTCTACTTCTTCTCTGTAGGCAACTGACACCTTTTCCTTCTTCTTTCTCCGCAGAAGCCAACGCCGTCTTGCAGCAGCATCTGGGCGAAGCCAACACCGCTTTGCGCGCTAAGGAGGCGGAGTGTGGCAAGCTGGTTGAAGAACGTGACCGGCTTGTCGCGCAACTGGCGGAACAGAAGGAGCTCCTCAAGAAGGCCCAGAAAGAGGCGGAGGACAAGGAGACCGGCCTCCTTGCTGAGTTTGCGACCGAACGCTCCGCCTGGACCGACAAGGAGGCGATGCTGACTTGCGGCTTTTACGAGATCGAAGACATAGTCGATGGTGAGCTTCCCTCTTTTCCCTTCTTTGAGCTGTCGGCTGTTGGTCGAGCCGGCCTCTTGTCTCTGACTTTGGCTATTTGCTTTCTGTCTTGGCAGACTTCTTCCCTGGTCACTCGAACGCCGCCAATCAGGCCATTGAAGCTGATCGCGAAGGACGGAGGGCGGACAGCGCACAGATCGCCGCCGACGCCCCCCGAACCCTTAGCGAGCAGATCCTAAGCATCGAGGCCCGTCTTCGGCCGGCTCACCGGATGCTGCACCGGCTTCAGCGTGTCGGCGCCAGCGATCGCCGCCACAATGGTCGGACATGCGCACCGCGCCTCCTAGTCGGTGCCGGCCCGGGTGGAGGTGGCGGACGGCCGTCTTGAGGCCTAGAAGGCTCCTCGGCCCAAAGGGAGCGCCTTGAGACCTTGGAATTCGTCAAGGCGTGGTACCCTGGGCTGAGTCTAGCCCAGCTAGCCACGTTCCGGCTAGAGGCTCAAGAGGAGTTGGCGCTCGTGGAAGATGACCTCGTCAAGCGTGCGGCTGAACCCGGAAGACGGCGAGGACTCGGCGGAGGTGATCGACTACAGCGGCAAGGAAGAAGGCGAGGCGAAGGAGGAAGGCGAAGAGGAGGCACCAGAGGTCGGAGCGGACGGCCAGCCTCAGCTCGAGCGCGCCTCCAGCAACGAGCCACGCCCAACCGAGCCGGCTACCACTGGAGGCGACCAAGCGGAGACTGACCAGCCGGCCACTCCACCAACCGGCGCCACCGACTCCTCCGATCCACCGAACCCGTCTGCCGCTCCCTAGGCCGCCAGTTTATCTTTTGCTTTACATGTCTATCAGTCTCGACGAACTTGTTAATTTTGCACAATTCCACCCGCAGGGTGTATCTCAAACTTCTGTTGAATATCGGTCAAGGGCCCTTGCTATGTAAAATATTTTTCCGAGTTCTATCTTTTCTTGCTTGCTGCTCTTTGGCTTCTTTCCTTTGCCGCCTTCCCTTGGTTGCCGTCTTGCCAGCCGAACAGCTGCTCTGCAGACTGTGGTTGGGTCAAGTACTTAGCTACTTCCGGGGAGGCAAGTACTTAGCCGTTTTAGAGTTTTTTAGCAAGTTAAGTAGAAACCGGCCGGCTGGCTGCTCAGCATTCGGTCGAAGAGCCGGGAAGCCGGCCTGAACTATGCACATGCTTTGGGTCCTTAGCCATTTTTCATGTGGGCACCCTTTCTGCCTTACTCCTGCCCACCAAACAGTCGCTCTGCGAGCTGCGGCTTCTGGCAGGAGACGGCTTAAGCCAACACATTACTTGTCCGATTACAGGAAGCATTTCATAGTACAAGGCGGCGAGTCCCCGGGCCGACTAGTCGGACCCGGTGCCAAGCGGCATAAAGAAAATGACACACTCATAGGCATAATTCTTATCATATAGATAAAGAGGCAGTCCCGAGCTCTTCTCGGGGGACACGAGTCTTCGTACTTCAATACAAAAGGTAGCATGGTACATCTTGCATCAAGCTGTAAAATCTTTGGAGGAGATTTGCATTCCATAACGCTCCGTCTCCTTGCGGAGTTGTCCCTCTCTTGGCGCTTCGAGGATGTTGTCGGCACGTCTCGAGCGGTGACCGACGAACGCTCGGAGGCTTGACGATCGGGGCTTGATGCCGAACAAGATGAGGCCATTGCTCGCTCTACTTGGCGTTTATTGCGGATGGGCAGCGGACGCTAGGTCGGTCGGATGCCTTGCGTCGTCGAAAGCAGGCCAAGGCACCTTTGGCAAAGTTCGTGCGTTATCGGTGATGATCTTGTGTGGTATGCCATACCGGATGGTGATGTCGGAGATAAAAGTCAAAGAATCGAGACCATTCAGACTTCTTGATTGCTTTTGCTTCTATCCACTTGGTGAACTTGTCCACCGCGACAAGCGAGATGAGTCATGCCACTTCGTCTTTGTTTTGAATGGTCCCACCATGTCCGAGGCCCCGAACGACAAAGGGCGAGCAATGGGGATAGTCTTGAGTGTAGAAGCGGTGATGTGGCTTGGAGCGGAACCGGCACCTTTGCATTTACGGACCAAGTCTTTGGCGTCTTTTAGAGCGATCGGCGAGAAAAAACCATGGCGGAAAGCTTTGGCGACAAGTGCTCTTGAAGCCGCATGGTAGCCACATTCGCCTTGATGGATGTCTTTGAGGATTGCTTGGCCTTGCTCGGCTCCACACAGTCTTTGGTAGACACCGGTGACACTGCGGCTCACAAGCTCTCATTGACTATGGTGCATCCGCTTGCCGGCGTTGCACTTGCCGAGCCGAGATCTCGTCCGTCGGCAGCTCTTTGTTTACCAGGAAGTTGAGGATGGGCTGCACCCATGAAGGTGCCGCGATTTCTTCGACTGCCACGGCGCAACAGACGAGGCGGTTGGCCGGAGGCGGCGTGTTGGAGTCATTGCCGCTTCTTTGGGTCGATAAGTTCCGACATTGCCGCGATCCGGGCGGACTCTGAAGTCCGGGCTGACAGCTGCAGCCCCCGGGCGGGTTCTGAAGTCCCGGGCGGGTCGCGGCGCCATGACCCCGACCGCTTCTTGAATTCCGTGCCGTGCTGGAGCTCTCAAGTCGGATCCGACCGCCAGGAGGAGCGGCCGACGAAGATAGAATCCGACTCTGGCGATGGCAGACAGGGCGGCTTGAGGAGGCGTTGTAGGGCGATGTCGGTCGGTATTGCTTGATGGGTGGAGCCGATTCGTGCCAAGGCATCTGCTTGCTCATTGCCATTTCTTGACAAATGGAGAAAATCGCACCCTTCAAAATATCCACTGAGTTGTTGTACGAGGAAGCGGTAGCTCGCCATGTTTGAATCTTTGGCGTCGATCGACGATTGTTTGGACCACCAAGTCAGAGTCACCATAGCACAGGATCTGGCGAATGCCGAGCTCTTTGGCAAGCCGGAGCCCGTGAATGAGTGCCTCGTATTCAGCGACGTTGTTGGAGGCGGCAAAATGTATTTGCAGCACATATCTGAGCTTGTCACTTTTGGGAGAGGTGAGGACGATGCCGGCTCCCAAACTGGTACGCATCTTGGAACCATCAAAGTGCATCCGCCAATGGGTGGAGTCCGTGGCTGTGGCGGTCTTCGAGTCTCGGCCCGGTCGGAGGAAGTCGGCGGTAGCTTGTGACTTGATGGCGGTGCGAGGCTGGTAGTAGATGGTGTAAGGGGCCAAATCTATGGCCCATTTGGCCACCCGGCCTGAGGCATCTCGGCTTCCAATGATATCGGCAAGCGGAGCAGTGCGGACAACAGTGATTGGGTGCTCTTGAAAATACGGCTTCAATTTCTTGGCGGCAAAGTGCATACCGTAGAACATCTTCTGATAGTGGGGGTAGTTTTGCTTGGAGGCTGACAGCACTTCACTCAGGTAATACACCGGTCTCTGGACTGGTAGTGCCTTTCCTTCCTCCTTGCGTTCTACCACTATGATTGTCTTGACCACTCATTTGGTGGCGGCGATGTAGAGGAGCATGGGCTCCTTAGAAGTCGGAGCCGCCAAGGCAGTGGAGTAGTCGACATCTTCTTGAGTGGAGAAAAGCTTCGTCCGCCTTTGTCGTTTCACTCAAAAAGTGGTCTTCTTCATGAAAGATGCAGGGAAGAGCCTTCTCTCCAACCGGCCGGTGATGAAGCGGCTGATGAACGCCAAGCAGCCGGTGAACTTTTGTACGTCGAGCAGTCGGGTAGGCACTTCCATCCTCTCGATGGCCTTGATCTTCACAGGGTTGCACTCTATGTCGCGCTCTGAGACCGGGAAGCCGAGAAGCTGGCCGGCTGGTACTCCGAAGACGCATTTCTCCAGGTTGAGCTTGATTTGAAATCGGCGCAAGTTCTCAAAGTTCTCCTTGAGGTCTTCTAGCAGCGTTCCACGCTTCTCCGTCTTCACCACAACATTGTCCACATAAACGTGGGAGTTCCTGCCGAGCTGCTTGAGGAGGCATTTCTGCATGCAACGTTGGAACGTGGCGCCGGCATTCCTTAAGCTGAACGTCATGGTCAAGTAGCAGAAGGCTCCAAATGGCGTGATGAAGGCGGTCTTTAGCCTATCGGCGGGTTCGACTTGATCTGGTGATACCCGAGTATCGTCAAAAAACTCAACGGCTTCGCATCCGTTTGTGGAGTCTATCACTTAGTCGATTCTCGGCAAAGCAAATGGGTCATTGGGGCAGGCTTTATTGAGGCTAGTGTAATCAATACACATGCGCCTAACGCTTGTTTTCTTCAAAGACAAGGACTGGGTTGGCCAGCCACTCTGGAAAGAACACTTCCATGATAAAGTCGGCTGCCAAAGATGAGGCTATATCTTCTCCAACGACTCTTCTCTTCTCTTGACAGCGGCGCAAGGGCTGCTCGACCGCTTGGCATCGACCGGACATGTAACTTGTGCTCGGCGAAATCCGTCGGAACACGGCATGTCTTTAGGTGACCATGCAAAGATGTCCCGATTCTCACGGAGGAAATCGACAAGCTCGCCTTCCTATTTCTTTGTCAAGGTTTGCACCTATGACGTACCTCTCCGGTGCTCCGGGTCAAGGGTATCTTCTATGTCTCTTTGGCGGCTTGCAGAGCCCTCGGCTTCCGACTCCTTGGGGTTGAGTGACATCTCTAGCTGCTTGCTCGCCATCGCCACAACTTCGGTCAAGGAGCTTTTGACCCCGCGATCACAAGGGACTCGGCCGGCTGGCTGCTATTCTGCTGCGCAAGAGGACGACTTCTTGTAATCCCTGCTATGGTCAATTCCTTGGAACTCGGCATCTTCATTTTGAGGTAAGCGTGAGTGGGGGACCGCCATGAACTTGGCAGGCAGGCCGGCCAAGTAGTGCATGGTATGGGCTCTCAAGGTCCACCACCTCAAACCAGATCGGCTCTCGGTGAAGTGATCTTTGTCTCCAAAGAGAAGCGTCCATCTGGATCTTGGCGATTGGTGAGCAGGAAAGGCTGGGAACTATGCCATGGAAAAGCGGTCAATTGAAATTTGAAGCTGCCTTTGTTTGATTCCTAACTTCTCCATGGTATCCTTGTACAGGATGTTGATGTTGCTGCCGCCATCTATCAGAACTCAAGAAAAGCGAGCAGCTCGCCTATCCGTGGCAAAGGTGGCATCCAGAACCAGGGCGTAAGAGCCGGGATTGGGCATTACTTCCGGGTGGTCGGCTCTGCTCCAGCTGATGGGCTTCTCGGACCAATGCATGAACTCGATGCCACTGCATTTACTTCTTGCTGTCGTTGCCGTCTGCTGTGCTTATCGTCGGCCACGCTGGTGAACACGACATAAGCTCTGTGCTCTTCAGGGTACTCGTCTTGTATTGCTCCGACTGGTCGAATTGCCATTCACCGGGGGAGGAGGGGGCGGCCTGCCCAGCGGCGGAGGCGCGGAAGTCCGTCTCCTTAGCGATCTGGTGAGCCAATGACACTTCCGAGTAGTGTGGTTGGACGGCAACGCACCACTGTGGAACTTGCAGGTGGCGCCGAGGGTCCGCTCATACGATAAAGCTGGCGTAATTGGGCTTGCCGCCTACAGTGCTTGGATGGAGGATGCCCTTCCGGCTGCTGATCTTCGACTGTCGCCACTTGTCGGCTTGTAGAAGCCGGCTGCATGGCTTTGCGCTTGTTGTCGCTTGGTTGATGGCGCCGGCTGGTGTGGCCAGCCAGGGTCCGAGGAGTGCCAGACGCATCAACTTGGATCTCTGCCTTCATGGAGGAGTCGGCCGTGGCATATTTGTCTGCTATGATCAGCAGCTCGTCGAGGGTCGCCGGCTCGTCGCGGAGAAGCCTGTGCTTGAGGAGGGTGCCCTCTCGGCACCCAGCGGTGAAGTATTCGATGGCCTGCACCTCATGCACGCCCTCCCAAGAGTTGCGGAGCTTGGCCCAGCGTGTGAGGTAGTCGCGAGTCGACTCGTTGGGGCCTTGGGCGCAAGGAGAGTGGCGGGGCTTGGCGGCCGCTTGTAAGTCTTTGGTGAAGTTCGCGACGAAGGCGGTGAAGTCAACCCATTTGTTGATCTTTGCGGGGCTTGATTGTTCAGCCATGTCCGGGCCATGCCACGGAGCATGAGCGAACATACTTCACAAAGAACGCTTATTGCCGTTGCTATCTTTGCCGGCTGTGGAGTAGTCGACCAGCCAGTCCTCCGGCTTCACGGAGCCAGGGATCGGTGGAGACGGTCGATCCGGTGGTGGGCATCGTTCTCTCCGACTCCTTCTCGGCGGTCGCCGAGTGTCGAGTGTTCAGCGAGCGGTGGGGTGACGCCTTTCCCTGCGAGGTGAGGAGGGACAATCATCCCATCGTTCCATCGCTCTCGGGCGGCCGTCTTGGTCGCGCTCGATGGTGATCACGAGTCCGTTGCGGTGGCGGCCGGCTCCTTATCTCTTCTTCCATGAGACGCCGCGATCGGCGTCCGGGATGTCGCGCTTTGGTCTTGGCGGGGAAGCAGATCGTCGTTTTGCGGTGAGTGCGCCTTAGTGCGGCGGCCGACCTCATCTTCTTTCGGCGGCCAGCGCCGAGGAAACGGCGGGACGCGCTCCGCCATCTGGCGGCGTTCTTCGCCCTCGAACTTGTCCGAACTTCTTCTGCGCCACACAGCGGCTTCGGATATTTCATGGCGTGGCGTAAGACGGGCGATCTGCCCGAACAATTTGGCGATACACGCCGGCGTTGCCGGGCAGGCCGTGCGGCTAGGCCCACCGGAGGCTGGCGTGCCGCCATCGGGCGGTCCATCTCATGTTGGTAGGCCTCCGATAAGCGTCTCATCTCATGTCGAGCTTCTTGGCGCCCTCGGCAATTGCCGCGGCGTACTCCAAACATCTCGGCATCGGGCGTCTTCGAAATGGGCGACGTCGGGTCTTGCGATGTCGCGTCGGCGGGTCATAAAGCACCTCCGTCGAGTGCTCGGCGTGGCCGATGACAAGCACCTCCGTGGCGGCGCTTTCGCGCTCTCTGGCGAGGCGGCTCGTCGTGACCACCACATTGATGGGGAAGCAGCGTCAGCGGCGATGTCGGAGTCGACAAGCATCGAGTCGGTGGAGCCAACAGATTCCAAGTCCGCAGCAGGCTCGCTGGTGACGTGGAGCTGATCGAGGAGGCTGACGAGGCGGCTCTCAGGGCCGTCGGTGCCCGCATCAGACGCGGGCTCGTCGGAGAGGCGAACCTCGCCAACAAGGTCGGCGAGGCAGCTCGCCGCGCAGGCGATCTCCGCGCCATGCAAGCGTTAGCACGAACTCCGTCGGGCGTGCTGAGCTGGTTGCTCGCCAGAAGGAACAAGGTTCCGTCAATCTGGTCTCCGGACGACGGTGCACCTCGCCCGCGGTGGGCGCCAAATGTCGAGATTGGGTGCGACATATGCCAATGGATGGCTTATCATGGTGGGAGCGAGTAGAAGCGTCGCCGGTGCACGAAGCGGGATGAGGCGTGAACACGAACGCCGGCGCACTTTACCTGTGTTAGGGCTCTCCTAGGAGATAACACCTAGTCCGCTTCTCATGGGTCTCCGCATGATCACTAAGGCACTAGTGGTACAATGGCGCCTCGAGCTGTATGCTAGAGGTAGGAGAAGGCAATGCTAGCTCCTCCTTCTCTATGGGTCGGTCTAGTTCTAACAGGTTGGGAACCCTTTGCATGGGTGCCACAGGGGGTTTATATCGCCTACCCTCGGTACAATAGTAATCCGGTCGGGTGTAGGACCCGTTTGTCGATCTCTCGGTGGCGGCTTTACGCCGGCTTTGGGACCCGCCGCTGGTGGGCCCCGCCGACCGATGCTGGGTACGGAGCCGACATGCCACTCACACCGCTCACGGGTCTTGTCATTTCGCGACCCTGTGAGCCGTGATGCTAATGACGCAGCTTGGCGAGGAGTGTGGCTACTGTTCCGCCTCTGACGGGCGATTCATCAGAGCTACTTTGCGTCTCGTGCAGTTAATGGCGAAGGGCCCCAAGGAAGGGCGGGGCCGGCTGGGGCGACCTCCCTCGGTCCGGTGGTGGGGCTCTAGCCGTCTTAGGGCTCTCGCCGATCGGTGCTCGACTGTTGTCCTTGGGCCGTACCGACAGGCCGTCGTGGGAGCAGGGCTTTGACTGCTTGTGGTGATGTCAGGGGTGGAGTGGCAACATGAGCAGCAGGCGGAGATCTCCGCGATGCGGCTGCTTGTGGTCACGCCTGGCCCCTCGGTTTTGGGAGGAGGGCGCCACGGGCGATTGCTAGGGGCAGCCTCGGAAGCCGCCCATTAAAACCATCTTGTCTTGATGCCGGCCTCTGGAAGTCGGCCGTCTACGGGCAGCCGGCTACTCCTCCAGCCGGCCACCAGAAGGCGGCACTTCGTCTTGATGCCTTGAGGGGCGCGGCCAGCCCCGATATCTTGAAAGGTTCTGGGTCTTGGGTTAGCCTACCCGTGGCCCATTACTCCGACAATCACATAACTTGCGGAGGTACATAAACTGTAGACAGAGTCATAGAAATAACTTTAGATAACATAGGCACGCCTAATGAATGAAAGTTATGACAGCTACCTCATTAGTACAGCCTGAAGTATTCAATGCACCCAAATGATGCACGGAGCATGTCAATCCACAACGGGTTACGAAGAATTAATACTCAATTAGTTTCTATCAGTTAAATCCAGCAGTTTATGAAATGATATTTGAAGTTGATTAGAAAGTTCTAAATATCATGAGAAGGAACAAATTAACTTCTTTTTATAAAATGAATCTCAACCACGTCAAAACTTCATATCATTGAAAACTGTTAACTCGGTGTATCAAGTAAATGCCTAGCTGGGTATACACTGCATTCAAGTGCTTGCGGACACAAATTTGAGTTCATATGTGTTACTGGGTTTTCCCTTACAGTTTATCTTAAAAATAAGTATAGCTGAGTACGCAACTGTATCTTCCTAGTATCATGATATCTTAGTGGACTTTTGCATTGTTTGTCTACGGCCATTTGAGAATTGAGACTTGTTGGAAATAGGGCTCCAACTAGTCGAGTTCGAACAAGTTGTATTAGACTCAACTCAACTTATACTAAAATTCGAGCGAGCTCAAACTGAGCGAAGCTCGAGGTCGAGCAGTGGAAAGTGGCTCGTGCTCAGCTGTAACGATCTCAAGTCAATTTCGAGCTAGTTCCGAGCTAAATAAGATGATTTCTTTTTAATAATCTATAAGAAAAATTATTGAAGACATGCCAAAATACAACATAAGAAACCATTATATAATTCAACTTATTCTCTCTCAACTGAAGACTAGTACTTAATAGCAAGAGATCATGGATGAACTAGCAAGAGAAGAAAATGAAGGTGCGTCTAATCTCAAACTTTGACCAAAATAACATGATATTTTGCACATGGCGACCACATACCATATTGGAAACTTGAAACTGGAAGTTGGGAAGCTATAAAGTATATATTCATTAGGTAAGCAAGCTACAGGCCAACTTCTTACTGTTCTCAAATTTTTCATGCTCGAGTGTTATGTCTATTTCAAATTCTAATGCTAGCATGTGATGTATTTTGCAAACACCATGAGGATTGAGGACATTGGTGATCATTCAAGACTTGAAAAGAGGCCTCAATTGCTAGTCTCGGTGACCCAGGATCACATCTCATGCATTTAATTATTTTATCTTTATTACATGGCATTTATTAATTATTTTTATATAATAACTGTAAGGCTAACAATGTTCAAGATATCGGTAACTGGTAGCATATCCGTCAGGTGCTGAGTAGGGATAAATAGGCGAATAAATCAGTTAGTCGGCCGATAAATCAGTTAATCTACTATTCGGCGACCCACCGAGTAGCAATTAATTGACGCGTCTACGGCAGGACGCCTTAAAAGCAATGATATCGCCATATCGGTGCTTCTTAGATTGATTGTATGTTTTACTGAACCACATTGATATAGAAAAACTTTAAAAGATCATTCACCATTAGGTGAACATACATAAAAGACCTAAACAACAGTCCAGTCACGTCACACCTTAAAAGTTCTAAGCAGACAACAATAGTAACAAGCCAGTGGACGGTTACCAATGACACTGAACCCAACTGCTATACATAAACAAATTATACTCCCTCCGGGCCGGTATATTAGTCGGGCAAGGATTTTTAGGTCTTCAATTTAACTAGGGAAACTTGTATTATATTTTATAAAAAATATCTTTAGATTCGTTGTCAAATATAGTTTCTAACCATATAAGTTTTGTGGCATATTTTACATGTTTTATTAGTTAAATCAAAGACCTAAAATCATGTGCCCGACAAATATACCGGCCCGGAGGGTATACAGTTCAAGTTAGGATCTTTTACTTTTTTCCAATAACATGACTAATAGTAAATGACAATTGTAAATGCTACCCAATTCTAAAGTAGGATGCAGCTTTTTCCATTTTTCTTAAAAATACTAACTCAAGAAGTATGTTTACATGCCACACTAGCAAATGGCTATTGCACATCCAAGCTAGGCCTCAATTGCTAGTCTTGGTGACCCAGGATCCCACCTCATCCACATTCACTGATGGGGATTCCAGGCCATCTCAGCACATCCAAATAGACTTGTCAGTGTTACAAAACAGTAGACTTAAAAGAGAATAAATAATTGAAAACCATAAAATTAAGCAAAATATAGAAAATCAGTACAACAACCAGGGCTCTTGGCTGACTAGTAAATTTGTACTCCCTCTGTTGCAAAAGGTAACACGTATATTGATTGGTTAGGACAAGGCTTTGACCAACAATTACTCCACCGGTATGCAATTTATGTGAAATTTATGCGACACAAATTGATGGCATTAGATCAGACACAAAAGTACTTACGATGAATTTGTATAGCACGTATTAAAGGAGTAATTGCTGGTCAAAGCATCGTCCTAATCAATCAAAATACGCCCTAAACCTTGCAACGGATGGAGGCACTTTTTTTCGTATTGTGTCTTACCACTTGTATAAGGAGACATTTCAAATATGGTTTCTGAGCTCGGCGCAACCGATCAATTGTAAGCCTGGGGTAAGGCTCAACCCATTGATCTACATGACCTTTGCAGTTCTGTAGAAACACCTCGATGAGCTTGGGAGCAGGCTCGATATCAGAATCTTCCAAGTTTGGCTCCGTCAAAATCTACAAGCATTGACAATCATAATCAAAAGATAGTACCAATGCACCTGCATACTCACTTCACAATCAGCTTTTAGCGACTCACAGATGATAGCACATTCCACAAGCTTTTCTGATAATCAGGGTCTTTGCAAGCAAGAAAATGATCAGTGCCCCGTGAAACGTAGTTATCCAGCACCCTAGGATGACCCCCCCCCTCCTTAAACTTGGTCAAAGTTTGTGATGAATCTAATGATATATGTTTGGCATTCTAGATGTACATATTTTTCTCTTTAAACTTGGTCAAAGTTTGTGAGGTTTGACTTTTCAAATATATATATATATATATATATATATATATATATATATGCACTACATTATGAAACGGGGGGAGTATAATGTAGTAGCGGATGCTTTTTTCCGCTTTGTTATGTTGTTTCAAAAGCTTGAGCTTGATGTTATTGGATTTGACCCTCCCGCAGAGTTATGTTGTTTCAAAAGCTTAAGCTTGATGTCATTGGATTTGACCCTTGCTTTACTAAGCTTACTCTCATCAACGAAAGAGAATTAGACTATCCCATCTATGATAAGGAATTGTATGCTCTTGTGTGTGTGTGTGTGTGTGTTACAAGTTTGGCATCACTATCTTTGACTTAAGGAGTTTGAATACATTGAATATTTTCCCTATGTCATCATGTATCAGCTATAATGTAGTAGCAGATGCTCTTTCCCACAGAGTCATGTTGTTTCAAAAGCTTGAGCTTAATGTCATTGGGTTTGACCCTCTCTTTAGTAAGCCTTACGCTCATTGCGACGAAGGCACTTGTTAGGCGAGTTACTATATGAACAATGAATATCCTATGTGCGCTAACAAACTTTGTGTTCTAGAGAGTTTGTTGTGTTTGCTTCTTTTTTGCAGGGGTCACATGGTGGACTCATGGGACATTTTCGTCACGACAAGACACAAACTATGCTCGTCAACAAGTTCGTTTGTCCAGTGATGTTTTGAGATGTTGGGCGCTTTGTCTGTCGGTGCACGACATATCGCAAAGAGAAGTCTATAGCTCTCTCCCGTGATCTTTATACAACTTTGCCTATTTCACATGCACCTTGGGACTTTGTGATTGGGTTGCTAGAACTAGAGATGGAAAGGATTTCACCTTTGTGGTAGTTGATCGTTTCTCTAAAATGGCGCATTTCATTCCTTGCAACACGAGCTACCATGCTTCACATGCTCCTACATTGCTTTTTAACAAATTTTGCGACTCCATGGTGTACCCAAATCCATTCTCCAACCACGTCTTCAAGTTCCTTAGTTACTTTTCGAAAACATTGTGCTTCAAGCTCAGCATCAAGCTCGCCATACCGATGCTTGCCATATCATCCACAAACTGAGGTGGTCAACTGCACCTCAATAGTAAGAGAATTGCTTGCCCATCGTCGAGCCTGCCTAAATCTGCACTCAACACTCAACGACACTCAAGTCATCATTTGATGTCTATGGCTTCAACGCTCTTTCTCCATCGAACATTCTCCCGCTACGTCTATAAGAGCACACCAACATGGATGCAAGTACACATGTCGAGTTCTTAAAGACAATGCACTGGAAAACAAGTCTCGCCACTAAGCACCAAGTCTAACAACACACTGACAAGGTCAACACCAACAAGTCAATGGTGTTACAATCGTGCGGCCTTGTTCCTAGAAGAGCGCATGTCCAAGCTACTTCCTTATGACCATGGTCCATTCAAGTCAGCTAACAGATCGACACAACACCTACAAGACCGACTTATTCATGGATAAGTACTCGGTAAGCAACCTTCAATGTCACCAGCCTTGCCCCTTACTATGGTGATGACGACCTTTATAACATTTGGGTTAATATGATTCATTCATAGACTACCCATATCAATAGAAATTCCTTCTTCTCAAAGAGCCTCAAAGCTGGCCTGGAGCAATTTGAGGATGGGTGACCAACTGGGAAGTTGATCCTGGGTGCACACAAGTGACGACAAAGTGCGCATAGGAGACTAGTGTTGGTCTGTGCGAGGAGGGGGGATTCTACATCCCGCCAGGCTTAACGGCTGAGAACCGATGGTTGTGGTTGAGTTGCTACAAATGGTATCAGAGCCGACCCTCGTGGTTACACGGTCATGCGGGTCAATGCGCATACATGTACATGGTGCCTTTGGCCCATCATGGCACACGGCATGTGCACATGTGTATGTTGGCATTCACGCTCATAGATATGTGCTAGGGGGACGTTCCTGTTGGGCCAACGGTTCTCGCCGGGCCGCAGTATGGCGGATCGCTTTGGGGGTGTACATAACATCCGGGTTAATAGAATTGATAGACTAATCAACAAGGAATTCCTTCTTTTTGGAGCAACTTGAGGATGGGTGACCGACTGGAAGTTGACCCCGAGTGCACACGAGTGAGGACAAAGTGCGTGGGAAAATAGTGTTGGTCTACAGGGCCAGCGTAACAGTCGGGAACCGATGGTTGTGGCCGAGGCATTACAACCTTGATCCGAGGACAGATCCATCCCAAAGGGGGAGGGGGAGATGACGGAGCATCCCACAGACATCACCATCAACTAACCGACAAGTCCAAGTAGACCTATGACTCAAGCACATACACGCACCATCCAAACCAAGGTGTGACTTCACTCCTCTTTGAGCTCCATATGCGTTTGAATGAGACTTGGCTACCAACTCAAATCCGGAATCGTATGTGTGCTTAGGTAAGAAGGCAAGGAGCACGAAAAAGTGAGGTGTCGGACCTGCCATGGAGGAGTCGGCTTTGGAGTGGTCGACAACAGAACATGCTAGTGGTGCTGGAGGGAAAGGTATTGTAGTTGACTAGTTGTGTTGACCGCAGGAAGATCAGAGTGGCACAAGAGCCTGTAGGCCTAAAAGGCTGGTGCCGTGACATTGGACTGGTCATAAGCCTTGGCGAAAGAGATGGCGGTGTGAAGGTCAGATGGTCGTTGAAGCTTGACATTAATGCAAAACCAACGGGCGGCCCTACTGTGTACAAAAAAATAGTTGTTGGGACGGTGTCAATGGCTCATTGTTGCGGGCACATGGGCGCTAAAAACCTCTTGGGGTAGTCTGCGACCAAGCAAGTGAACGACAAATGCGCGAACTCGCCCAAGAGATTTGCGCAAAGTGATGGCCCAAACTAAGCGTGGCAAGCCTCCTTGAACTACTCCAGTGTCGACATGTCGAAATCACGCTCAAGCTATAAATGCCAGAATTGAGCGTCATCGGTGAGGTGGTAGATTGTAGTCCAAAACTTGTCGGCCTCGTCCGTGCGTTGCCCACGAAAGAAATTGCTCACGCCTATTGAGCCAACCAAGAGGATCGACTGAGCTATCATATGTTGGGAAGTCAAGCATGTGAAAGCGAATAGTTAGGCAGGGGCGGAAGGGAGGCGATCAATGGGGTGGATACATAGATGGGTTGTGGAAGGGAGGTGTGGCCGTAACTGCATATGAAATAGGTTGGCACGTGGAAACGTGAAGGCAATGATGATATGTCGTTGGTGGTGGTGGAGGGCGGGCGGCAAAATTGGGGAGGGTGGGATTTGAGCTGTAAGGTAGGGGTGTATAAAGTGGCTATGATTGATGTTAGGGGGCAACTGTTGCGAGTAAGGAGATGGCTAGAGGTGGTAAAAGGGGGGTGGCGGCTGGTGGTAGTTCGCAGGAGTTGGCACATGGTTGTGTTGCGATAGTAGGTAGGCGGTGGAAGGCAGGAAAGCGAGGGGTGACGGTGGGCAATCTGCCCAACGGGTAGAGGTCCGCCGCCGGCGGCGATCCCCGCGCATTGGAGAAGGGGGACAAAAGGCGTTGTTGGCGAGGGGAAGAATCAGGGGGCGTCTGGCATCACAGGCAACTGCTGCAGCCGCAAAATCTAGTGGCAACAACAAGGCCGATAGTCATTGCTCCGGTGTTAAGCACTACACCAGCCTAGCTAGGAGCGCCTAGTCCTCCCGTCCTTGGCATATGAAGGTCTTGCTCCGTGATTATCTTCATCTTCTCCACAACCTCGATCTTGATTTCTTTGCCTGCCATCATAGATGGATCTGATACCAAATTAGAAGAATCTACTACTAACACAACCCTAATTACTAAAAAGTTGATAAAAGAAAACAAGAGTTCCTCTCTGCATTGAGAGGGAAATTGGAAGAATCTACTACTAACACAACCCTAATTACTCAAAAGTAGATAAAAGAAAACGAGAGTTCCTCTCTGCATTTAGAGGGTTTGGCCTCTTCATATAATAGATAAGACTTGACCAACAAGCCAGTAAATCTATTCAAACTCTATTTCGATCTCTAAACTGATTGGTCTCTTTCCAACAAAGTTGCTTAATCAACTAGGTTAGAAATAAGGCAAACATTCGCTTGGGGTGCGGTCCCAACAACTTTCGATCGACTCGCCACGTCAGATTCGGGAACTTGTTCGCTGGGGAACAAAAGTTGTACGAACACTATCCCAACCAAACAAAGCCGCCCACGCACAACCTCCACCAAGGAGACCAGGATCGAATCCTAGATCCTTTTTTTAGTTTTTCTAGTGGCAAAAATATGCAAAAAAAATGTCAAGGTACATGGCAATTTTTTAAAAAATGTACATGACAGATTTATAATTTTTTTAAACTTGTCACATGGCAATTTTTAAAACATGTTTTGTAATGTTTCACATGTCAAGTTTGTTTTGTACACATGGCAAATTTGAGCAATTTTGTTACTAAGAGCATGTCAATTTTATTTTTTACACCATGGCAATTTTATTAATTGGACCATGGCAAATTTATTATTTACACCATGGCAATTTTATTAAATATTCCATGGAATGTCAATTAGAAAATGGTGATTTTATCAATTAGACATTGACAATTTTATTGTAGGTGGCATGGCAATTAAAAAAATTAGAATATGCCATTTTTTAATTTAAATTGTAGGTAGCACTTTTTATTTTTGCCATGCGACTACTTTTACTTTAATAGGCGTCATTTCTATCATGTATAACATGGCATTTTTGTTCATGCTTTTAAGATGAAAAAAACGAATCTTGAAAATGGCCAAAAAAACAACATATAGATGAAATTTTATCACAGATTTTCAATATTGTGTTTTATTATCTACATCATAGCAAATCTTTTTTTACACTTTCTTTAAAATAAAATCCCTGTGTAAAAGGGGATGGTGTTGGGCCAAAAGGGTAGCAGAGGGCCTGGATGGTGTGGGGTTCGCAAAACATTCGCACAAGGGAGTTCCTCATAGCAAACTAAATCGTTCGGTGGACCCCCCCTGGCTGGCCCACAAATGACACAATACACAAGGCAAAATAAATAATTTTCAAATAAGTTGCATATACCTAGTCGAGTCCACTTGAATCTAATTGATCTGCTGGTTTGTATTGAATAGTTAATCTACCAAACCCTTTGGTTCTCAGTAAGGCGAGCAACCGCAGAAACTCTCAGATTAATGCAGATCGTCTAGGGTTAACTCAGATCATTGCCCCCAGAACTGCGCCAACGCAAACGGAGCGCGTCGCGGCTCGCGATCAAACGATACTGGATTGGAGCTTGATTTCTGAGAAGGGGTGGTGGTCTTAATCGGGAGTAGGCAGGGTGAAGCCGCTGACCTGGTTGAGGCTCTCCTCCGCGGTCTTACGCTCCTCGGGGACGTGGCTGAGCGCGGCGCGCAGCACGACAGCGAGGTCGGGCAGATCCATATCGTCAGCGGCGGAGGAGGAGCGGGGCACTGGCTAGGGGTGGCGCATAGGCGAATGCCGGGACCAACCTAGCCCTAACCCCGGGCTCGACCGCCGGGAGAGCTCTGGATGGAGAAAGCAGAAGTTTGGGTGGTGACCTCTCCTTCTGGCGCCAGGAGGTCGTTGGGAAGGGGACAGGGTGGTGGTGTGTCCGGGGACGGATCAAAAAGGGCGATGCTAGGCGCCGGCGCACCGGCCGGACGCTTCGGCCGGTTCAACCCTAGCCGTCAGATCGGCCTGTTTCGATCCGTTGGATCCTTATCCAACCAGGGCGTCGTTTTCCTCTCGCGAGCGCGGACGGGGAAAGGAACCCCGTCTCGCCGTCCGTCTTCGCCGGCCGCCCCACGCTCCGTCACTCAGCTCGCTTCGCCGCCGCCGCCCGGCCACGGTTGAGCCGATCGCCGCCTCGGCCGCCGTCGAGCGCTTATGGATGCAGCCGCGACTCAACTCGTCTAAGTCCGCTTCGCCGCCCGCCCGCCCGCCGGGCCGCCCAGCGCTCCAGACTCAAATACCGATCATTATCGCTTCGCCGCCGTTTGAGTGCCATGGATGCATTCCGCCACCGATGATTGGTTCCAAAGAAAACAAAGATGCCCGTGGTAGCATTTTTCCGTGTCGATTGTAGCAAATGAAGACAACGGTTGCAAAAAAATCCATCGGCGCCGCCATTGTAGCAAACATGTTAATCGGATGTAGCGAAACACATCGCCAATGGTAGCAAAAAACGAGGTTGTTGCAACAAAAATGTTCGTCCTCGCCGTCACGGTCACACCTCGCCGCAAAAAAGTACCATGGCCGCATGAATGGATGTAGCAAAACACACGAGATTTATAGTAGCAAAAATTGACACGCTTGTAGCTTTTCCCTTTACGGTGGAAGCTTTTCAGAACGATTGAAACTTTTTTCGTTTTGAGCAGCACTGGGTGAAAAATTCATCTCTCGCTCGTTGAAGCTTTTTTCATCGAAGGTTGTAGCATTTTTCGAGACGGTTGTAGCTTTCTCGATGGCACCGAACGCTTGCAACTTTCAGATATCCGATGTAGCAAAACTCGGCGCGGTTGTAGCCGAGTGGTGTGCGCTTGTAGCAAATGTGATGCAGGTTGTAGCATGTAACAAAAAGCGCGATGTTCAGTGTTTGCTCGCGATGACGATGACGCTGCTTTTTTGCTATAAGTAGTAGATTTTTGCTACCACCGGCGGTTGAATTTGCTACAACCGTTCTAACAAAAAATCACCATGGGGTGTAGTCTCGCCATGGTCGGGAGGCTCTGCTACCGCAAGATCTGGCGAGGGGCGGCCGGGCGGATTCTGTGGAGAGGCATAGGGCGGATTTCGGGAAGAGGCGGAGGGTAGTAGTCCGGCGAGGGCGGCCGCAGTGACGAGATCCGCGAGGGCGGCCGATGCGAACGAGATCCGGCGAGGGGCCGCGACGCGAACGACATCCGGCGAGGGACGGCCAGACGCGGACGGCAAGGCGCTCTCGGGCGGGCGGCGGCGGCGAAGGAGCCATGTCGTCGCTGGCCGACGCGTGGTACTACCGCGTGAGGAAGAGGAGACCGCCGAATCGTTCGCCGGTGTTCGCCCCAAACGCTATCGATAAAAACGTGGCTTCCTTATTTAAGCCATCCGGTCCGAATTTGTCCGTTTGGAGTAAAAAAATACGACCCAGCAGTAATACCCAAACGGACATAGTTGTTTTTTGGACACTTTTTTGTCCCGCCCAAGCCCAAACCTGGAGCAAACTTGGTCCAAGAATGCTCCCGAACGGATGAACGGACACTCTCTCTCCGTCTCTCGCCGCTCCTCGTCTGGCGTGCGTTTTCCTCCGCCCACAAATCAGTGAGACCGAGATAGGCTACATGGGCGGGGGCGCGCTGGCGATGGCGCTGCCGAGGCCGAAAGCGCGGGGGCGGCTGGGGAGGGCTGGCGCGGCAGGCAAGGCGGCAGGGCGGCGCGGGCGGGCGCAAGGCGGCGCGGCGCGCGGGCGGGTATACGGGCCGGGCGTAGGCGGGCGCGGCAAGACGCGGGCGGGCGAAAATGGCGCGCTGCTGGCATATGGCGGGCGCAGGCGCGCAAGACGAAGTGGGCGGGCGCAAGGCTGCACGGCACAAAGTGCGGCAAGATAAAGTGGCGACGCGCTGCAGGCGGCAAGGCGGGGGCGCGTATATGGCGGCGGCGCCGTCAGAAGCCGCGGGCGAGGGCGAGGCTGTATGGGCGGGGCGAGGCTGGTGGCGGCGAAGCTCATGGCGAGGTGGGTTCGTGACGGGCGTTATGGCGAAGCTCATGGCGAGGCTTTGGGCGCGAGCGACGCGCATGTCGAGCTCGCAAGCGGGGCGACGATTTGGGATAATAGAGGCCTTCTATGCGTTGGGTACAGATGCCCCATATGTCTGTCCGCCCCCCGGACGTCCGCTAAATTACACCCCAAACGGACAAAAGTAAACGTCCGGATGGGTCACAAATGGATCTCGCGGTGGAGTTGGCCTAACCTTAGGGTTTAGTCAGGAGCCACCCGCGTGGGTTGGTTTCCTGGGTTAGAGGATGCTCCGTATAGATTCACGCGAGAAGAAAATAACTTATTTATATTTTATCTTTATTTTTAATTTTTATCTTTATCTTCTTTTTACCTACTAATACTAATACTAAAATACTATAAAATACTTATAAAATATTAATAAAGCATGGAAAACCTTCTGTTTATGTTTCTTGGTAATTAAACCCGCAATCCCTTCTTAAGTGGATATTTGAGAAATGATTAGTTTTTGCACAAAACCTCCTGACATTAGGTATACTAGTAAAGCGTGCACGTGCAACGCACGTCTTCATAAATGCATATGTGAGTACAAATAAAGAATGTGTAATAATACAAAAACAATGATTTGTCTGTTAGTTTGTTTTACCATCAAAATGACAAGGATATATATGTAACAAAAAATAAAAGAGTTAATGAGTTTGAATTCATGAACATGCTTATTTTCATTTTACATTATTCTACATTTTCATTATTTGTTTTGTTTTGAAAAAGAAATGACATATGAACACGTATAAATATAGTAAGATTTAGCCTAGTACAACTCAGAAAAGATACAACTCAGAAAAGAAAAAAAGTTCGCATGTACCATGTTGGCCTAGCCAGGCCGATAACACCCAGTGACCCACACCCATCGCTCATGTTCTTTCTTTACCAGATCCCTTTTCCTAATCTTATTAATAAGAGCATAAATAGTTTCATTCTAGAAATTTTGAAAAATTCCAACAAGCCTTTTCTATTTATCCTTTTTAATTTCATCATTAAATAGAAACCCTTTTTGGATGGCTCTCGCCCTCTCTCATATCGATGCCCATATCTTCCACGCTTAAATCCGATTGCCGCCTGACGCAGTACTCATCGCCACCTCCTCCATTACCACCTGCGCCACCCTCCAGTGCAATGCCTTCCTTTCTAGGCAGTACGCTATGGCCAAACTCTATCTCGCCGGTCTCCAATTCTCGGCTCGAAGTTGTTGCTCACCCTTCAGTCATTTAGGTACAGCACATTCTGCGCTTAATGTTTCTATTATTTTGCCCAGCTTTGATATTTCGACCAACTTTGCTTCCTCACCAACAGCTACATTTGAAAATCCACGCATCAAGGAGCAAATAATCCACCACCGTCAGAAAGAAAAACGAAGGAAAATATCATCTGTTGTGATCGTCCTTGGTGGCACTAATGCCGATGAATTGAACGACATCCAGGGAGTGCATTGCCTCCCGGTGGTGTCACCCATCGTCGCGGTCATCACCAGCGTTGCTCCTGCCTCCCGGCTCCCCAGAAATACAATCCGATCTATTGACACACTAAAAACAGTAGAAAGATCAACCAGTTACATTCGCTAAGCACAAAGGAAAGAAAGGGAACATGATTAATAATTAACCTGTCACCAAACTCGTAGATCTTGGAGAGGTAACGCACGTGCGCCAAGAATAAGACCGGCCCCGGCCGCTGCCATCACCTAAGCAGCTGTCGGCGGCCCGGTGTACTCCCCAGAGCCCAGGGTGGTGTCGGCTGGAGGCCGTGTTGATGGTTCAAGATACCCGTTAGTTGCACTTGAGAAGTCTCCAGGGACAAACTACATCAAATAGTTTATTATCTATGTGAAACAAACTATATTCATAATAGCAATTTTGAGCTGATCCAAGTCAGGTGTGTGACCTAGAATGACTTCCCTAATCTCTTCCTCACTGTAATGACTTTCTAAATTCAAGGATCCTTATTAAGTATCTAATCTTTGGATCTCCATCAAGTGTAGTAAATTTTAGCCAGATTCTTTAAATAGATGCATCACATTACAGAAGCTGGACACAGACATATACTCCCTCTGTAAAGAAATATAAGAGCGTTTAGATCACTAATGTAGTGATCTAAACGCTCTTATATTTGTTTACGGAGGGAGTATATAATAAACAATCTCAGTACAGGTTAACACATACATGAGCAGCAAATAAATTGAGAAAATAACTGAACACTGGATGAGAAATTTTAATTTGCTAAATAGATTTTGCTGGACTGAAGATGATCCATATATTAATTTAAGCATCTAGTAAATGCACACAGGAAAGGGGATAATCTGAAACTAACAGTGAAAAATTAGTACATGCAAACTGTACTTCCTTCGTCTAGGGAAAACAGTTCAAACAGCGCATTCGGTTGTCAACGAAGAAGTACGTAATAGATAAATGTTTCTCTACCACATCAGTGAAATATTGATAAGGAAACAATAGTCAAAATAGAGTAACACCAAACCATCAGTGAATCTTAACCAAAAAAATCAAGCCCGGTTCAAACTGTTAATGTAATCCTTGTTGCAACCTAGACACTGTATAGACCATGCTCGTGTGTATTAGCATGCGGAGTTGACAGTAGGCTGCTGTCTGCGTCCCTGCACTGTAGCGACGTCTGTGTGTCTGAGGATGTCTGAGCATGGCTACAGGCCGTACATGTGTGTGTTTGTGTAACTGCACACAAAAGAGAGGGAGCCGGCTATGTTGCTGGCCAGAGCAAAGAGAGAAAGGCATTCGTTGCCTGAAGAGAAAACTGAACCTGTATCTCATCGCTAGTTTTTCTCTGGCTTTGCATTTTGTCGAACACCTCCTGAGCATAGTGAGATCCACCAAGAGCGTGAACTGGAGTTCCTGCCAACACAAACCAAAGGCATGTCAAAACCTGCATATAGATATAGTAGCATCGAGAGACACAAGAGGGGAAGCAAGAAGGATTGTTACGGAGAGAAGAAGAAAACGATCTGGAGAATCTCATCTACGCACGTTTCAGTCCCCAGCAGCCGGAGTGCTGTGCGGAGAGGTCGGCGAAGGAGGCACGACCGGCGAGGATCTGGTCGCGGGGCTCGCCGAGGAGCGCGGCGACATCGGTGCGTGTGGTGGCGGAGAAGACCCGGCCCTCGGGCTCCTTCCAGGAAGCCTCGCGCCGCTCCTCCTCGTGCTTGATCCAGATGTAGGACGCCCGCACCATCTCCTTCGCCGTCGCCGCAGACACCATCTCTCCATTATTCCGCCGCTTGCCGCTCCGGTTGTTCGGGAGGTTGGTTCCTTGCGACGGGGGTAGCAGAGGAGAGGAGGAGCGGCGGGCGGCGGCGATGGGAACAGGGAGGAGTTCTGTGGCGGCTGGGGGAGGGGTGGAGTCAGAGACGTGATGTTTTTTTTTCAACCTGCTTTGGGGGTACGACGTCGTGAGTAGATTAGCTACATGCCTGGGGCCGTACGTTGGTGGCAGACTGGCCGAACATTTAATCTCGTCCATTCGTTTTGATGGCAGACCACCGGAGTAATACGGGCTCTTAGATATAATTAAGTGGGTTAGATCCAAGAGTGCTGGTTTTCTTGTGTACACTAATTTGATGGGTTCAGACTAATTCATGTTTGCTCTTTTAATAATAGTATAGAAGTATAGATTCAGCCCGCGGTACTCCTTTGTCTACATATTTTGTATCCTATCCAGCCGCTACCTTTGCAGCGCGGTGGAGGACGAGAAGGTGAGGGTGGCCTTGTTTCACAAGCGGCGGAGGCAGCTCTGACCATGATGGAGGACGAGAAGGCGGACACCGTGGGTGCGTGCTCGGGTAAGGGAGGCCACCCTTGCTGCGCTCCGGCGGTCGGTGATTTGGGTGGAAGGTGTCGTGCTCGCGCCGGCAGTCGGGGGCATGTGGGATGTGGAAGGAGGAGGAGGATGAGGGTCAGCTGTGGATTACCTGCCTGGATAGAGGAGGCCGAGAAACGTGAAGGAGGGTCGCTGGCAAGGAGGCGGCGGCGCTGCAAGCAAGGAGTAAAGGTTTCAACTTCAAAAGGAAGGCGGAAAGAGGGGAAATGTGGCTTTTGGTAAGGGGAAGGGGCGGGGAGGTAGATATTTCCGAGGAAACCGAAAATTTGGAATCGCTCACCAAAAAATCATGGCAAGAAAGTGTCATCACACACGGTCCCTTATTCAGAAGTGTACGATATGTGGACACCACAAACGATTCAGATAACTTAACCCGTGTGTGATGAGTTTGAACATCAAAAGTTTTGGTTCGAATTTCCATGGTTACAGTGGTCATCCACGCCATTGCATAATTTGGGTACACAAAGGAGACTACAGCACACCCACACTTCTTAATTGAGCAAGTTTAGCAATTAAACAGAGCTAGCTGACCTAAACATTACTCTAACAAATTAAAGACCGGCGCTCTTAATTAAACAAAACAGAGAGTACTACTACGGCTGGTGCTCGTCGATCTCGTCGCCGCCTCCATGTCATTTCGCGCCCGACGGTCTCCTGGGGAAGGGGCTCCATGGCATCCATCACACCATACTCGGCAAGCATCTCGCCACCCGTGTCCGCCATCTATTTGGAAAAGGCCACCACGAGCTGGCTGTGGGCGGACGCGATCTGGGCTTGGATGGGCTCCGTCGTTGCAAGGTATGAAGCGGAGGAACGGACGGCTTCTCGAAGGCTCTCGGCGATTGCCAGCTCTTCGGCCGTGGGTTGCCGACCGTTGTCGAAGAAGCGTCGTTCGATTTGTGCGGTGACTGCCAGGAGTTGGGCCTGGGCGGCCTCAACATGGTCGTGGGCGGCCTCCGTCAGGGCTAAGGTCGCCGTTGTGAAACGGACAGCTGTTGTGCCGCTCTCGCCAGTTGCTATCCCCGAGGCAGATGTTGCTGCCGCCACCTGAGAAGCAACAACGGCCGTTTGGGCTGCCTTTGCCGCCCGGTCGCAATTGCGGCCGCACTCATGCACCTTGTTAGCACGTGCATGACGGCTGCGGCAGCGCTCTCCCCGGAGTGGACCACTGAAGTTGCCCTCACGACGCGGGTCCACGTGCCCATCTTTCACCAGCGATGATTGAACAGTGAAATGATATTTGGGGAGGGAGCTAGTGTGCTTGAGGCGCGGTATTGCCGATCGTAGCCGACGCACCTTCTTGCGTAGTTTATAGGCGTATTATACACCGACAGTGCTCCAAGATATTTTGTACTACATCTCACACGGTTGCTGATAATAAAATGTGTGCGATCTACTTGATTTTTCATCTTGACTTGAATTACATAATGGGGCACATTGACAATGGACGGTGTTTGAATTGCTAGACCTTTTATCTAGAGTGAACATGCAATTATATGTGTGTCGTAAAAGATTTGGAATTATTCATGGTTCGTTTGAACATTTTATACATTAAATTGGTTTTCTAGCCATTTCAGGTGAACAATTTAAATTTGAACTACATGCACATGCTCTAGTGCATATAAATTGGTTGAAAAATCAAATATGTGTCCTTGGGCGCATGCTTAGGTCCCATGCAAGAAATGAGAATGAATTCAAACACCAGGGCACCGTTCATTGCCGGCAAAACATTAAGATGCCTGGTTTTTAAATTCTAGTAATTCCAAAACTCGCCTCAAATTCATGAAACTTGGCATGCTATCATGGAGCGGCATCAACATGCCGTGGTATAAATTTTGTCCCATTTGGGGCAGGTTTGGGTATATTGTAACGCCCCGAGACCGACGCTTCAGAAGCCTTCCAGTTATTTCGTTGTTGCTGTGTGTTTTATTTGCTTGTTGCATTCATCATCGCATCATTCGCATTGCATCGTGTAACGCCTGGATAATCGTGCTACAGTAATCCCACGCTAATCGTGCCATGACACCTCGGTTACTGTTGCTATCCTCGCAATAACACGGAACCGTTCGAAATTCAAATTCAAATTTATGATAGCAATAAAAGTTTTCAAAAATTAAAACTAAAATGTTCGGTGGTTGCCAAATATTACAAAGGTAATAGTGGTGCAGTAAACACATTTTTAGAAAATGTCTAAATAATTTAAACTGATTTAAAACAGAAAAGAAAATAAATAAAAACCAAACAAAAAAACTAAAATCTAAAACTAACAAAAAACAAAAAAAGGAAGAAGAGGAAGAGAACCCCGGGCCGCCCGGTGACCACAGCCCCAATCGGGCCACCACCAGCCCATGCGCCGCCCACTACCCCTCCCTTATCCACTCACCGCACCACTCCCACCCCCACCGACACCTCTCCCCCCTCGAATATCTCCTCCTCCTCTCCCCGATTGGATCGGGATCGAGGAGGAGGACGCCACCGACGCCGCCGACGCCACCCCCACGCCAGACGCCGCCGACCTCGCCTTCGCCGCCGGCCACCTCCTCCGCCACTTCATCCTCCTCCGTGGGACCGCCACGCCAAAAGCCGCTTCGTCCTCGAGCGCTCCATCGCGGATCGCCACCTACGCACGTCGTCCCCTGCCGCCCCCGACCGCCCCCGAGCACGTTGCCCGTTCCCTACTCCCCTTGTGAGCCCCTCCTCCTCTCTGTCCTCTCCGCCCCGCCATGCGTTAACGCCGGCCACGTGCTCGCGCAAGCTGCTGGCCAAGACCGCGCTCACTGCCTTGCCGCGCCAGACGCGCTTTCCTCAGGCGCGCTTCGCCGTGGCCGCCTCCCCATCAGTACCACCGGGCGCCCACCGCCCGATCCTTCGCCCCGCTTCGCTATGTTTCCGCGATGGCGGCGCTCGCTTAGCCCAACCTCCGTCCATCGCCGGAGTTGGGCGCACGGCTGCCTGCCGCCGGGTGCTCAGCCGGGACCGCGCGCCACCGCTGCGCCGTGGCCCGTTGGGCTATGCCTGCAACCAGGCGCTTAAAACCGCCCGACGGGCGCATCGATCTGTTAGGCCCCTATGGCCCTATGACGTGTGGGGCCCCTGCCCCAGAACGAAAATAAAAAAAGGGGAATTAACAAAAAAATGATTTAATAAAATTAATTATTAATTAATTAATTATCTAATGAATTAATTAAGTTAATTAATCTGGTTTAATTAATTTAATTAACTAGCTAGGTTAATTAAATAGTAATTAAATTAGCCTAAACCCTTATTAAATCTAAACAGTGTATGACAAGTGGGTCCCATTGGTCAGGTTGACCAAGTCAACTCTGTTTGATCGCCGATGTCGACATGACATCATCTTCGATGTCATTAACCTTTTTCAATTAATTAAATAATTAATTAAATTCAGAAATTAATAAAATCTTTAGAAAATCATATCTTTTAACCGTAACTCGGATTAGAATATTTTCAACATGAAAGTTGCTCGTAAGCACGAGACGATTCCGGACACGCAACCCGCTTGTCCGCCACACCCCCTAACCTATCGAACTCGCAACTTTCCTCGGCTCTTTTTCAAAACGCTAAACACCGGAATACTTTCCGGATGTTTCCCATTAAAGGTACCACCTCATACCACGTTAGGGCACACCTAGCATCGTTACTTGTCTTGTCATGCATCGATGTGCATCTGTTTACATGGTATTCATTGTTTCTTCCCCCTCTTCTCTCCGGTAGACTACGAGACCGACGCTGCTGCTGCCCAGTTCGACTACGGAGTTGACGACCCCTCTCTCTTGCCAGAGCAACCAGGCAAGCCCCCCCCCCTTGATCACCAGATATCGCCTACTCTCCTATATACTGCTTGCATTAGAGTAGTGTAGCATGTTACTGCTTTCCGTTATTCCTATCCTGATGCATAGCCTGTTTTTGCTACTTCTGTTGATACCTTACCTACATTCCTACTTGCCTAGTATAGGATGCTAGTATTTCCATCTGTGGCCCTATAGTCTTGTCCGTCTGCTGTGCTATACTATCGGGCCGAGATCACTCGGGAGGTGATCTCGGGTATATACTATATACTTATACATGATACATGTGGTGACTAAAGTCGGGTCGGCTTGTGGAGCACCCGCGAGTGGATCTTTGAGGCGGAGCGACAGGGCAGGTTGAGACCGCCTAGGAGAGAGGTGGGCCTGGCCTTGTTCGGGCGTCATGGATACTTAACACGCTTAACGAGATCTTGGTATTTGATCCGAGTCCGCCATTTGGTCTATACGCACTAACCATCTACGTGGGAGTAGTTATGGTTATCCCGCCTCGTGGTATCACCGGCACTTCGTGACGCCGGCAACATCGAGCGGCGCGCGGCGCCGGATTGGATCGAACGCCACTAGGCTAGGTCTGCTCGCCGCCCACGCAACGCGTGTGTGTGTCGGGCGATGGGCCTGCACTGCGGCGCTTAGGTTTAGACCGGCGGTCGACCTCTCTGTTGAGCCTAGGTGGGGATGCGACATGTTGATCTTCCGCGGCCGGGCATGACCCGAAAGGTGTGTCCGCCAAATGGGATCAAGCGTGTTGGGTTATGTGGTGCACCCGCAGGAAGTTTAATCTATTGAATAGTCATGATCTTGATGTAATCGGACAACTTGGAGTTGTACCTTGACCTTATGACAACTAGAATCGGATACTT
Source organism: Aegilops longissima (assembly GCA_021605205.1). Lineage (NCBI taxonomy): Eukaryota > Viridiplantae > Streptophyta > Magnoliopsida > Poales > Poaceae > Aegilops > Aegilops longissima. The sequence goes on from CM038681.1 coordinate 355,909,339, forward strand.
AATAAAACACACCCTTCCAAGTGCCAGATACAACCGGTGGTCACTCTCTCTCAGGGCAATGAGGAGGGGATCGCCGGGTAGGATTATGCTATGCGATGCTACTTGGAGGACTTCAGTCTGCTCTCTTCTACATGTTGCAAGACGGAGGCTGCCAGATGCGTAGTCTTCGACAGGATTAGCTATCCCCCTCTTATTCTGGCATTCTGCAGTTCAGTCCACTGATATGGCCCTTTACACATATATCCATGCATATGTAGTGTAGCTCCTTGCTTGCAAGTACTTTGGATGAGTACTCACGGTTGCCTTGTTCCCCTTTTCCCCTTTCTTTACCCGGTTGTTGCAACCAGACGATGGAGCCCAGAGCGACGCCACTGCCGATGACGACTACTACACCGGAGGTGCCTACTACTACGCAGCCCTCCGACAACCACTCATGAGTAGTTTAGGAGGATCCTGTGCAGGAGGCCCGCGCCTCTTTCGATCCAGATCCTCGTTTGTGCTAGCCATCTTATGGCAACTTGTTTAACTTATGTCCGTACTCAGATATTGTTGCTTCCACTGACTCGCCTATGATCGAAAGCACTTGTATTCGAGCCCTCGAGGCCCCGGTTTGTATTATGATGCTTGTATGACTTATTTATGTTTTAGAGTTGTGTTGTGATATCTTCCCGTGAGTCCTCGATCTTGATCGCATACGCTTATGCGTGTATGATTAGTGTACGATTGAATCGGGGCATCACAAGTTGGTATCGAGCCGATCGCCTCGTAGGAATCCCCTTCCACACTCCTTGGTCAAGTAGAGTCTAGGCATTGCAAAAACTTTTACTAACTTGGCTGTGTGCCTTACGGCCCACGCCGCCATCGGGTGGTACTAGGATCTTTACTCCTCGACCTTTACTCGACTCGAACTCTCTTCTACTCGGGTTAAACGAATTTACTAACTAACACTAGGATCCCGTGACCACATTCACCCCAAAGTTGGATAAAGCCATAGTTATTCCTTAGAATTGTATTTTGATCAATTTCCACATTGTCATTTGACTCCTTTGAAACATCTTTGTTTTCAGATGGAATCCACGAGGCAGGTCGCGGCGCCACACGACGGCCATTGGTGCTCGGGATCACCGCGGTGCTAGCAGAGATGATGACCTATCCGGGTTATCGCTGGCACCCCGAGTACACCGCCTTTGAGGAGTACCAGACTTTAACCAGAGCGAGACCGAGCCATCATCCACCTCTACTCTCGGAGTATGACTCCACCATCGGCCGCACACCGCACATGGTGTTGGGGTGACTATCGATATGGCAGTCCACGATGCTGCTTATGCTGCTCTAACACGCCTTCGTGGAGAGTATCGGAGTTGGACACCTCCCCTTCGTGCACATTGCTATCGTGATCCGATGTTGGTGAGGAGGGTTACTACACCGTTGTCTACTCCATTGTCACCCGAGAGCCCTTCTACCATCGTAACTTTGTTCTCGCATGTCGATGGGCTGGATCGAGCTAACCGAGCTTTTCGCCACGAAGTTGTACACCACCCGTCAAGACCTTTACCGTGCTCGACGCTGTTGCACCCTTTGTCCGATCCAGAGAGCGCTGCTCGCGATCTACCCAGCCAGACCGTGATGCCCTGTGGTGTCGGATGGCCGATGTGGAGGCTACTCTCCGACTTGGTCCTCTTTCGCCACTTGGGCGCCGGGTTCCGCACTGAGTATCCGCGACCCCTGTGTCACCGACGTGGAGTTCCGATGCCACACTACCAGCTTTCAGGCTACAGCTACCTCCGCAGCAGCGTGGGACTGATGTAGGCTTGTTTGTTAGTGTTAGATGCATTCGTCATGAGCTCTGCGTGCCGCCTATGATGTCTTAGTCTATGTATTGAACTCGTAATCAACTCTATGCATGATCCCTTTTGTAAGATATGCCGAGTACTATGTAGTTTCTATCGTGTCGCTTTCATTATGCATGTTTCATCATGAATGATTCTTGTCCTTTGCAAATTTCTCAATTGCTGAACTACCCTCGTTATATATTAGCAGGATGGTTAGACCAGCTGGTCGTGGTCGTGGTGGCAACTTCCCACCACCGCCGAGTACATGGCTGGTATGATCCAACAGCTTGAGATGAATCGCCACCATGGAAAACATGATGGCTCGGTTTCTCGCCCTAATATGATCAGCAGCCAAACACAAGAACTCCGCAGGATTTCATGTGCCTCAACCCAAGTGTGTACCGCAGCTCAACCCAGCCCTCGGATGTCGATGATCGCCCGTGACATCACCTATGAGATGGAGTCGATGATGTAGCCCCGCCAGCTATGTCACCTTTGCTTCCTTCTTCCAAGGGACCCGCAGCTCAATGGTGGGACAGCCACAGCGATTTCAGCCAATTTGGAACAATCATCACCGCCGACTTCCAAGTTGCCTTCCGTGCCCGCTTCATCCTCAAGGAGTCATGGACCGAAGAAGCGTGAGTTCCGCAACCTCACCCAAGGCAACAAGATGTTGAAGCTTATCACGAGAGTTTCGGACTTGTCTCGCTATGTCAAGAGGACATTGCAACCGATGCACGCAGACAGAGAAGTTCCGTGACGGCCTTCAAGTCGACATCAAGCTCGCACTTCTAGTGCACGACTTTGCTGATTTCGCCACCTTGGTGAACAAAGCTATCAATGTCGAAACTGGTCCGCAGGAATACCATAGCTCTAACAAAGCAACTGTGACACGGGCTCATCTTCGGCCCGCCCTCGCAGGTTGCAAGATATGGATTCCCAACAAGATGTACCAGCCAAATGCACGTGCCCCAAGGCAGAGCTATGCTGCACCTCGTCTGCCTACTCCTCCAACTAGGCAGCCAAGGCTTCCAGCTCCACTACCCCAAGCTCCTATTCCTACTCCCAACAATGGCTTGTGCTTCAGATGTGGTCAACTAGGGCACCGTGCTAGAGAATGCAACCAGAACCAGAATCAACTGGCCCTTCTAGCGACTGGTCGTGGAAGCAACCAGCCCGGCAACAACAATGCCAAGCCTTATGGTCGATTTCATGCCAACCACATTGATCTGAACGAAGCTCAAGACCAGCTTGCCATCGTGATGGGTACACTCGTCGTAAATTCAAGACTGCATCCGCTTTATTCGATACGGTGCATCGCATTCATTCATGTCAAGATTTTGCATGCTTGCACGACATTAAATATGAAGACATGAATGCTTCATTATTAGTACACACCCTCGCGGTCCAATGTCGAACCTCCATGATTTGCAACGACATCCCGCTGAAATCAAGGACTGGAATTCCTTGTCTCACCCATCGCATCAAGTCTTGTAGCATCGACCTCATTCTGGGAATGAATTGGTTAAAGGCGATACCGCTTCTATAGTTTGCGCCACTAAGACCGCCCATCCGCTACACCCTTCGATGAAATAGTTACTTACCAAGCTCATCCGGTGCAAAATGCCGAGGCACGGCTTTATGCCTTGAATGCATTGAATGTTGCACCACTCGAGGGTATTGAAAACATTCCCGTCGTAGGCGTGAATTCCTCGACGCCTTTCCTCAAGAACTCCTGTGGATTCCCCGCTAGAGCTGTTGAATTCATTATCGACTTGAAACCAGGCACCACTCCTATAGCCAAGCGACCCTACAAGATGTCGCCGCATGAACTCCTTGAGCTTAAGGAGGAATTTGACAAATCTCTTCGAAGTGGTTTCATTCGCCCAAGTTGCTCTCCTTGGGAGCACCTTCTCTCTTTGTCAAGAAGAAGGATGGGACAAACCGACTGGTACAAGACTACCGTCCTATAAACCAAGCTACCATTCAGAATAAATATCCTCTTCCTCGGATCAATGATCTGTATGATCAACTGGTTGGTTCGTCAGTGTTCTCTAAACTTGACTTGAGGTTGGGTTACCACCAGATCCGTGTTCGTGAAGAGGATATCCCAAAGACCGCATTCGTGACTCGTTATGGTTCATACGAGTACACCGTCATGTCTTTCGGCTTAACCAATGCTCCACCACCTTCTCTCGATCGATGAACTATATATTCATGGATTACCTCGACAAGTTCGTCGTGGTTTATCCGGATGATATCCTGGTATTTTCCAAGAATGTAGAAGAACATGTCAACATCTTCGCCTTGTGCCGGAAAAGCTACGAGAGCATCAACTTTATTCCAAGTTCTCCAAATGTGAATTCGCTTCCAAGTAACCTATCTTGGGCATGTCATCTCTAAGGATGGTATTGCGCCAACCCCGAACGAGTTCAAGCTATTCTCGATTGACTCCTCCAAGAACGTGAAGCAAGTCGAAGTTTTCGGTCTCGCCACTATTGCCGCCGATTCGTCGAGAACTTCTCCAAGATTGCCGTGCCTCGACTAACCTATTGCATAAGGCGCCAAGTTCCAATGGATGATAAATGTCGAAAGTTTCCAGCACTCAAAGACAAGTTGACTTCTGCCCCAAAGATTAGCTCCTCCCGATACTAAGAAGGACTTCGTCTATTTATCGCGACGCTTCCGTCAAGGATTAGGTGTGTCCTAATGCAGAGCGCAAAGTGATTGCTTATGCCTCTCGGCAATTCGCGCCTCACGAGGAGAACTACCCAGTTCACGACCTCGAACTTGTCTTTGTCATTCATGCGCTAAAGCAATGGCGACATTACCTTCTCGTAATCGCTAGAGATCTTCACCGACCACCAAAGTCTGAAGTATCTGCTTAGTCGCCAGACCTGAACCTCCGTCCAGAGATGGATGGAGATTGTTGCGCACTTTGACTTGGGTATTTCCTATACACCGTGCAAGGCTAATGTAATGGCTGATGCCTTGAGCCGCAAGTCTCATGCAACCACCTCCAGATTCACAAAGTTCAGCCTCACTTGTTGAAGAATTGAAGGCTGAACCTCCATATTGTTCCTCCAGTGCACTCGCTCCCCTCCCGAGGAGTCTCGCAAGATGAATCTCCGTGTTGTTTCCCGTGGTTCCTCTATACCCCGGTTGTCGAACCCGATCTCGTGAGCTCCATCAAGACAATACAGGATATGACTCAAGTCCACAAGATTAAGCGCGACCTCAAAGAAGGAAAGCCCTCATTCTTCACTATTGCTAATGATGGCGCCTTTGTACTTCAAAGGCCGCCTAGTGGTGCCATGTAAGAAGGAAAACCTGAATATGACTCAGAGGTTATGAAAGAAGCTCATGATACGCCTCTATGTATCCATCCCGGTAGTACAAAGATGTACCAGACATTAAATCAAAGATTCTCGTGGTCTAATATGAAGCAAGACATCGCTCGTTATGTTGTTGAATGTGACGTTTGCCGTCAGATCAAAGCGTAACATCAAAGGCCCTGCTGAACTCGCAACCTATCTCTATTCCTGAATGGAAATGGGACCACGTTGAAATGGACTTCGCCAACGGATTTCCCAAATCGCAGAAAGGTAATGATGCTATTCTTGTCGCCATTGACCGACTTTCTAAAGTTGCACATTTTCCGGCGGTCAAAGAAACGATCACCGCTAGTCACTTGCAACTCTCTATATGTCCGTAATTGTTTCACTTCACGGTATTCCTTTGGTTATCGCTCGGACCGTGGCAGCTTATTCACTTCAAGATTCGGGCAAGTTTACAAGAAGCTATGGGGACTCACTTATCTTTCAAGATCGATTTCATCCGCAATACAAGGGCAAGTTGAGCGTGTCAACCAAGTTCTCAAGACATGCTTCGAGCTTGTGTTGTTTCCTTCGCAAGAAATGGGAGGAATCTCTCCCGATGCTGAGTTCTCTTATAATAATAGCTATCAAGCTAGTCCAAGATGGCCCCTTCAAGTGTTATATGGACGAAAGTGCCGAACCCTCCGAACTGGTCGAAATCGGGAACGCCCACTCTTCGTCCGGATATTATCCAACATGCCAAGAACAAGTCCGCATTATTCGCGAGAATCTCAAGACCGCCACCACGCTAAAAGAGTAATTATGACCGTCATCATAAAGACATGGTCTATCAACTTTGGCGAAAAGGCCTATCTTCGTTACACCAATGAAGGGTGCTCACCGCCGGATCAAGGGCAACCTAGCTCCTCGCCATATTGGCCCATTCACTATTCTCGAAAGGCATGGAAAAGTGGCATATCAATCTGGAGCTTCCGTCGAACCTTTCTCGTGTTCACGATGTGTTCCACGTGTCACAACTCCGCCGCTGCTTCAAGGACCCAATCCGAGCAAGAGATCATGAAGTGCTCGAATTGCAACAGACCTCTCATATAAAGAGCATCCGTTCGCATTCTCGACCAAGCTGAACGCCGCACACGCCGTAGGCGATCAAGTTCTCAAAGTCCAAAGGGTCGCACCATTCTCAAGATGAAGCCACATGGGAACGCGAGGATCACTGCGTGATGAATACCCCCGACTGCTTCCTTCTACCTCCTAAATCTCGGACGAGATTTCTTGTAGTGGAGGAGATTTGTAACGCTTGGGATAATCGTGCTACAAGAATCCCACGCTAATCGTGCCATGACACCTCGATATCTTGTTGCTATCCTCGCAATAACACGGAACCGCTCAAATTCAAATTCAAATTTATGATAGCAATAAAAGTTTTCAAAAATTAAAACTAAAATGTTCGGTGGTTGCCAAATATTACAAAGGTAATAGTGGTGCAGTAAACACATTTTTAGAAAATGTCTAAATAATTTAAACTGATTTAAAACAGAAAAGAAAATAAATAAAAACCAAACAAAAAAACTAAAACCTAAAACTAACAAAAAACAAAAAAAAGGAAGAAGAGGAAGAGAAACCCCCCGGGCTTCGGCCCAGCTGACCACATGCCCCAACTGGGCCACCACCAGGCCCAGCCAGCCAGCCCACTACCCCTCTCCCCTTATCCACTCACCGCACCACTCCCACCCCCCACCGACACCTCACTCTCCCCCTAAATATCTCCTCCTCCTCTCCCAGATTGATCGATCGAGGAGGAGGACGCCATCACCGACGCCGCCGACGCCACCTCGCCGCCCGAGCTCGCCGCTTCACGCCAGACGCCGCCGACCCCTCGCTCGCCGGCCACCTCCTCCGCCACTTCATCCTCCTCCCGGCCAGACCGCCCCGCGCCCGCCTCGTCTCGCCGGAGCGCCCATCGCCGGACTCGCCCCTACGCACGCCGCCCCGCCGCCCTCCCCGACCGCCCCGAGCACGTTGCCTCGTTCCCTACTCCCCTTGTGAGCCCGGTCCTCCTCCTCTTTGTCCCTCTCCGTCCCTTGCCAGTGGCTCACGCCGCCGCCACGCCCGATGCCGCTCGCGCAGCACTGAAAGCGCACGCCGGCGCCGGGCGCCCCTGAGCCTCGCCGCGCCCTCGCTTCCTCAGGCGCGCTATGTTGCCGCCTCCCCATCAGCTACCACCGGCGCCCACCGCCCGTCCGCTGCGCCGCCCGCTTGCTGTTCCATGATGGCGGCGCCTCTCGAGCCCAACCTCCGCCCATCGCCGGAGTTGGCACGCCTCTCGATGCTGCCGCCGGTGCCAGCGGGCCGGGGCGCCTCGGTGGCCGCCTGCTTGCGCCAGGGTCCGTTCGGCTATGCCCGCAACCCACCGGCCAAAACCGCCTCGACGGCAAGACGACTGATCCGTTAGGCCCCTATGGCCCTATGGCGTGTGATGGGGCCCCCCTTGAAGCTAAAATTTTAAAAAGGGAATTAACAAAAAATATAAATAATAAAAAATAATTTAATAAAATTAATTAATTATCTAATGAATTAATTAAGTTAATTAATCCGTTTAATTAATTTAATTAACTAGCTAGGTTAATTAAATAGTAATTAAATTAGCCTAAACCCTTATTAAATCTAAGTGATGTGTATGATGATGTGGGTCCCATCGTCAGTTGACCAAGTCAACTTTGTTGACTGCTGATGTCGACATGACATCATGTCGATGTCATTAACCTGTTTTTGAATCAATTAAATTCCGAAATTAATAAAATCTTTAGAAAATCATATCTTTTAACCGTAACTTCGGATTAAAATATTTTCAACATGAAAGTTGCTCGTAACGACGAGACGATTCCGGAGACGCAACCCGTTTGTCCGCCACACCCCCTAACCTATCGAACTCGCAACTTTCCTCCGGCTCATCTCGTCTAAAACGCTAAACACCGGAATACTTTCCTGATGTTTCCCTTAACCGGTACCACCTCATACCACGTTAGGGCACGCCTAGCATCTTTACTTGTCTTGTCATGCATCGATATGCATCTGCTTACATGGTATTCATTGTTTCTTCCCCTCTTCTCTCCGGTAGACTACGAGACCGACGCCGCCGCCTGCCGGTTCGACTACGGAGTTGACGACCCTCTCTCTTGCCGAGCAACCAGCAAGCCCCCGATCACCAGATATCGCCTACTCTCCTCTATACTACTTGCATTAGAGTAGTGTAGCATGTTACTGCTTTCCGTTATTCCTATCCTGATGCATAGCCTGTTTTTGCTACTTCTATTGATACCTTACCTGCATTCCTACTTGCCTAGTATAGGATGCTAGTATTTCCATCTGTGGCCCTACAGTCTTGTCCGTCTCTGTGCTATATTATCGGGCCGAGATCACTCGGGAGGTGATCTCGGTATATACTATATACTTATACATGATACATGTGGTGACTAAAGTCGGGTCGGCTTGTGGAGCACCCATGAGTGGATCTTTGAGGCGGAGCGACAGGCAGGTTGAGACCGCCTAGGAGAGAGGTGTGCTCGGCCCTGCTCGGCGTCATGATACTTAACATGTTTAACGAGATCCGGTATTTGATCCGAGTCCGCCATTTGGTCTATACGCACTAACTATCTACGTGGGAGTAGTTATGGGTATCCCGCATCGTGTTATCACCGGCACTTCGTGACGTCGCCGATCGAGCGGCGCGCGGCCGGATTGGATCGAACGCCACTAGGCTAGGTCCGCTTCCGCCGCCCACGCAACGCGTGTGTGCTCAGGCGATGGGCCTGCACTGCTGCGCTTAGGTTTAGACCGCGCGTCTTGACCTCTCTGCTGAGCCTAGGTGGGCTGCGACGTGTTGATCTTCCGCGGCGGGCATGACCCGTAAAGGTGTGTCCGCCAAATAGGATCAAGCGTGTTGGGTTATGTGGTGCACCCCGCAGGAAGTTTAATCTATTCAATAGCCGTGATCTTGGTAACAGGACGACTTGGAGTTGTACCTTGACCTTATGACAACTAGAATCGGATACTTAATAAAACACACCCTTCCAAGTGCCGATACAACCGGTGGTCGCTCTCTCGTGGCAATGAGGAGGGATCACGGGTAGGATTATGCTATGCGATGCTACTTGAGGACTTCACCGCTCTCTTCTACATGTTGCAAGACGGAGGTCTGCCAGATCGTAGTCTTCGACTGTGATTAGCTATCCCCTCTTATTCGGCATTCGCAGCTCGGTCCATCGATATGGCCCTTTACACATATATCCATGCAAATGTAGTGTAGTTCTTGCTTATGTAGTACTTTGGATGAGTACTCACGGTTGCCTTGTTCCCCTTTTCCCCTTTCTTTACCCGGTTGCTGCAACCAGACGATGGAGCCAGGAGCGACGCCACCGCCGATGACGACTACTACACCGGAGGTGCCTACTACTACGCAGCAGCCACCGACGACGACTGTGAGTAGTTTAGGAGGATCCTGTGCGGAGGCCCGCGCCTCTTCGATCAGATCCTGTTTGTGCTAGCCATCTTATGGCAACTTGTTTAACTTATGTCCGTACTTCAGATATTGTTGCTTCCACGACTCGCCTATGATCGAGCACTTGTATTCGAGCCCTCGAGGCCCCTGGCTTGTATTATGATGCTTGTATGACTTATTTATGTTTTAGAGTTGTGTTGTGATATCTTCCCGTGAGTCCCTGATCTTGATCGTACACGTTTGCGTGTATGATTAGTGTACGATTGAATCGGGGGCATCACACATCGGCACTCTGTTGTCGTCATTGTTTTCAAGCTTGCATCCCCTCGTAGTTGTCGCATCCCCCTTTGCTTTCGTTGACCGTTCTGAGACCAACCTTGTTCTTCGTTTTCCCTCTTGCCTAAACCGGAGTCTCTTTGCACAGTGCATCGACCCCTCGCCCCGTGTCCGAGACTTCTGCAAACCCGAACCGGACTATCGTTACCGTTGGGTCCGGATCATCCCGAAACATTTATAAAATATCTGCGTTTCTCTATTTGACTCTCCTAACCTTCTATTCTCGACCGTCCGATTTAAACTGAGAATTCAAAATCCGCCCCCTACCTGTATAAACGGAAGAAAATCTGGTACAACCGGGTCGTACGCACGCAAACGTGAGACCACCCCCAGCGCTTGACATCTGGCAGTACAAATCTCAAAGCACGCAGCATCACCTTATCCAAACTGGAGACCAGATCGAGCACGATCGACGCCCAACCTCTCCAACGCCTCTAACTCCCGCCACGGTGCTCTCTCTCATTGCTACTAAATGGTCATCGGTCATCGACGCCAAAAAAAGCTCCTCGCCACGGTGAGATCCGCTCGGCTGCTTTCGCCACATCACCGCCGGTGTTCTCCTTGACGCTTCGGCGTACTCCATTCCGCGTTTGTTGGCGACCAGTCGCGACACCATAGAAGCTGCTCACGGCGGTTCGCGATGATACCGGCCTGTTGTCCTCCTCACCACCCTCGTGGCGTGGTGACGTACTATCATGCGTAACAAGTTCATGTAGATTTTTTTGTGTGTGATTTGAGTTGTAAAATTTGAACAAAGGCTGCTCCCGCTATTTTTCTTCTTGAATTTTATCCCATACAAGATGTGGCATATGATGTAAACAAGATCTGCAATGTATATGTTGGTGTCCACTCTTGGCATAAGTGTGGTGTGACGCTTCCATATTCTCATTGTCAACTCTTGGATAAATGTAAAGATGCATTTGCATTTGCCCCGATAATCGACACGGTGTCAATCAGATGGCATGAACAAACATTCATGGTTTGCTACAGAGGAAAATGATAGCTTCAATTTTATATTGCAGCAAGTAAATATCACCATTTGCGGTGTGAAATACGCACGATGGCATGTATGCTCCTTGGCCTGTCTTGCATGATGCCATCGCTTGGCGCCAGAGCTATCTTGTCGCTTCGTCACGACGGATGAAAATAGATCTCGTGGTCATTCGTTTCTTTTTGAAGATGAATCATCGGTCGAGAGGACGGTGGAAACGGACCAGCTAATTCTAACCCGCTTGGGCTTTTTTTTTTTCGAACTCAAGTTGGGCGGATGTTTGGGATTGCCGATGTCAAGCACTCGGGCTGGTCTCACGTTATGTCAGACGACCGGTCGTGCAGATTTTCTTCCCTGTATAAACAGTCAAACCCTAGCCTAGGCAGTCCCATCCATCCAATCCCTCCTCCGCCGCCAGTCTCTCGCATCTTCATCGGGATCCTCCCAGATCGAGTTAATTGCATGTTGGTACCACACTTCCGCACCTACTCACGGATTGGTACCACTACTCAAAAGTTTTGCAGTTCAGTACTAACTCAGGGCCTAATTGTTGCAAAACAGTCTAAATCGTGTATAACAGTGTATTGACGATGTATCTAACCCCCGGGCCCCACTGTCGGTGATGATGTGGCATTTTTTTTGCGAAAAAGACCCTGAGTTTTTATTTAATCACCTATATATCCTTGGTTAGCCAAGGAAGGGTCCAGCCGACAAAAAATTTAACGCGCGCGCGCCAGGCCGGATTCGAACCCGCGGCCAGGCTTTGGTAGAGAGCGCTCGGTATCGCTGCGCTACAGCACCCGCTGCGTGAAGTTGCACGCGTACATAATTTTATACAATCGAACATTTTTGTATTTTGCAAAATCCAAAAAGAAAATTTAAACGTGCGCTAGCCCGCGGCTCTGTTGGTAACACGCGCTCGCTACCGCTGGACCACTGCATTTTTTTTGCAATCGCTGGACCACTGCATCATTTGCATCAACTACCACGCGTACGACTTTTTATACTTTGGGCCGTTCTGTTTTTGTACGACATTAAAAAAAGATACTACCCGTATTCGAATCCGCGCACTCCCTGCCACTACACTACTGCAACATTTCCTTCATATAGTACGCGTGCAACTTTTTATACTTTGGGCCATTCCATTTTTTATTCGATACTAAAATATATGTATATTAAATAATTTGTATTAAATCTTATACGACACAAAAAATATTTATACAATATTAAAAAATCTTTATCTCATTGTATAATTAAAAATATATTCATTGCAATATATTAAAAAGTTCATCGTATAAAAGCGTATCGTATATGAAGAAAATGTCCATCACATTGTTTACTATATATTTAACATTTTTAATATACAATTATCTTATTTAAATATAAGATGAACATTTTTTAAATCTGATTTAACTTTATAAAAGAATCTCGGGGCTCAAGGTGGAATTAAAAAAATTATTTTATAAAAAACAGAATGACCATGTTATAGATATACGCGTACATCTGGTCGTGTGTTCGAATCCCGGCGGGTGCGCGCGCGTGAACATTTGTATTTTTTGGCCGGACCTTTTTCTGGCAAACAGGGGTATATACGCAAAAAATTAAGGGCCTTTTTGCAAAAGAACATGCCACATCCACACCTGCCAGGGGGTCCCGCCAGTCAGATACAGCGTCAATACATTGTTATACACGATTTAGACTGTTTTGCAATAATTAGGCCCTGAGTTGGTTCTGAACTGCAAAACTTTTAAGTAGTGATACCAATTCATGAGTAGGTGCTGAGATGTGGTATCAACCTGCAATTAACTCTCCCAGATCCATCTCCCTCCAACCAGCGCCCGAGCCTCCACCTCTCGATCCCCTCCAGATCCAACCACCAACCACAGTCGCCACCGCAGCCTCCGACCACCTCCCGCAATTTTCGCGCCGGCCAACCCAATCCCTCCACCTCCCTCACCGACTCTAGACGCGCCCGCGGATCCGGCCGTCTCTCGCTATGCCCGCGCCATCCCCATCTCCGGCGTCGTTCACGCCCGAAGCCTCGCTCCCAGCCTCCCGCAAGCAGAGGCCCCGCGAACCTCTCGCTCCCTCGTGCTCGCCGCTCCTCCCGTTCCAACGCGCCCTCCGGTGACCACGTCCAGGCCGAGCCTCGCCGTCCCTTGCCTCCCCCTCGCCATCCCTCTCTCTCCCGTTGCTAAACTCTCTCCCTTTCCCTGCATGCAGGAGCAGCAGTAGACCATGGCGCCCTCCTTCTCCTCGCCGGAGCACCGCGTCGCCCGCTCGTTCCCCTGCTTCAACAGAGCGCGGTGCTATGCCTGCCTCCTCTGCCTCGCGCTCGTTCACCGCCGTCGTCCTGCTTCGTCCGGTGACCTCCGAGCAGCGCCACCCGCCGGATCTGCTCGAGCTCGCCTCGCCCCTGCGCCTCAAGTCCCGCGTCGCCAAGCCGCCTCCCTGCCCTCGAGTCCGTCCAGTTCCACCGTCCGCCATGGCCGTGGAGCTCGTCGGCGTCGTCCTCGTGCCGTCCCAGCCCCGTCGCCGCTCCCGCAAGACCCTGCCATGGACACCGTCCTCCAGCGACCACCCAGGTCATGTCGCCGTGACCTGCCTCCTCTTCTTCGTGTTCTGCCTCTTCCCCTCTAATCTCTCTCTCTATCCTTGCCTCGAGCAGGAGCACCAGTCGGCGCCACCATCATCGGAGATGGGCTCCCGCCGCCCAGATCCGCACCCGCCGGCCTCCGCGCCCTCGCCGGAGTGCTCGTCTCAGTCCTGCTCCTGCCTCTGTTCGAGAGGAGGAGACTGCAGTCGCGACGGCCGCGTTGACCATTCCTCTCGTCCTCTACCTCCACATCGACCGAGCGGCCTCCCCTGCTCGCGTGGCCTGCGCCCCTCTCCAAGGCCTCAAGGCCCAATGGGAGCAGCTCCCCTGGGCCAGATCTCAGTTTCGGTCCGTATAGTGTTTTTTTTTCTGCCTGCGATTTTAGCTATTATCCAGAGTTGTCTGTTTTGCAGAAAAACCCTTGGACATCATGCATTTAATATCTCACCAAACGTGCATCCAAATTGAACAAACTTAATATGTAAAATGCTTAGAATTCTGTCTAGTTTCATAATATGCTACTTTCATCCATGTTTAAAATGTTTATATAAGTTGTTGTTTACATTTTATTTTGCACAAATGCCATGCTAAATTATTTATTTCATAATTAAATAACCGTAGCTCCAAATTTAATAAACTTTATATGTAAATGGGGTGAAATAGTGCCTAGTTTTAACATGTTGCGCTTTATTTTCCTGTTTAACAACAATAAAATATGCTTTAGGACAGAACAGTACCAAATCTAAAATATGCACATGAGGATTTTCCGGAATTGTTGTTGTTATTTCCGGCCTCATTTAAACTTGCCTAGATAGCTAGTTTACTTATGTCTCACCTCTTGCCATGTTGGCCAACATTTAATATTGTTGAGTACATAAACGGGAGAGAACTAAATTAGTCATGTGGTGTTTTGTCAATATGCAACCCATTGCATATTATGCTTCACTTAATTTATAGTGTTGTTTGTTGCACTTTGTCATGCCATGCCTCTTTAAACCGGACATGCATCATACTTGATTGTGCATCATGCCACATTTATGTGATGGTTGTTTACCATGTTGTTTGCTTCTTTCTGGTGTTGCTTCTTCGGGTTAGTTCCAATAACGTCACGTTTGTGAGGATTCGTTTGACTTCGTCCGCTTGTCTTCTTCATGGACTTGTTCTTCTTCCTTTCGGGATCTCAGGCAAGATGACCATACCCTCGATATCACTTCTATCTTTGCTTGTTAGTTGTTCGTTCTATTGCTATGCCGCGCTACCTACCACTTGCTATATCATGCCTCCCATATTGCCATGTCAAGCCTCTAACCCACCTTTCCTAGCAAACCGTTGTTTGGCTATGTTACCGCTTTGCTCAGCCCCTCTTATAGCGTTGCTAGTTGTAGGTGAAGATGAAGTTTGTTCCATGTTGGAACATGGATATGTTGGGATATCACAATATCTCTTATTTAATTAATGCATCTATATACTTGGTAAAGGGTGGAAGGCTCGGCCTTATGCCTGGTGTTTTGTTCCACTCTTTCCACCCTAGTTTTCGTCATACCGGTGTTATGTTCCTTGATTTTGCATTCCTTACGCGGTTGGGTGTTATGGGAACCCCTTGACAGTTCGCTTTGAATAAATCTTCTACAGCAAGGCCCAACCTTGGTTTTACATTTTCCTAACAACCTATTACCCTTCCCTTGGGTCGACCAACCCGAGGGTCATCTTTATTTTAACCCCCCCGGGCCAATACTTCTCTAAGTGTTGGTCCGAACTAGAGCCACTTGCAGCGCCACCTCGGGGAAACTTGAGGTCTGGTTTTAGTTGTATGTAGTGCTCATCCGGTTTGTCCTGAGAACGAGATACGTGCGACTCCTATCGGGATTGTCGACACATCGGGCGGCTTTGCTGGTCTTGTTTTACCATTGTCGAAATGTCTTGTAACTGGGATTCCCAGACTGATCGGGTCTTCCCGGGAGAAGGAATATCCTTCGTTGATCATGAGAGCTTGTGATGGGCTAAGTTGGGACACCCCTGTAGGGTATCATTTTTCGAAAGCCGTGCCTGCGGTTATGTGGCAGATGGGAATTTGTTAATGTCCGGTTGTAGAGAACTTGACACTTGACTTAATTAAAATACATCAACCGCGTGTGTAGCCGTGATGGTCTTTTTTCGGCGAAGTCCGGGAAGTGAACACGGTTGGGTTATGTATGAAGGTAAGTAGCTTCAGGATCACTTTTTGATCACTTCTAGCTTCTCGACCGTTGCGTTGCTTCTCTTCCCGCTCTTATTTGCGTATGTTAGCCACCTTATTTGCTTAGTGCTTGCTGCAGCTCCACCTCATTACCCCTTTCCTGCCCATAAGCTTAAATAGTCTTGATCTCGCGGGTGTGAGATTGCTGAGTCCTCGTGACTCACAGATTCTACAAAAACAGTTGCAGGTGCCGATGATACCAGCGCAGGTGACGCAACCGAACTCAAGTGGGTTTTCGACGAGGTCCTTGGTCGTTACTATGTTCCGTTTCTAGATGATCAGTAGTGGAGCCTAGTTGGGACGATCGGGGATCTAGCATTTGGGGTTGTCTTCTTTTATTTTGGTTTCGTAGTCGGACCTTGTGTGTACTCTGAATGATGTATGTTTAATTTATGTATTATGTGAAGTGACGATTGTAAGCCAACTCTTTATCCCATTCTTATTCATTACATGGGATTGTGTGAAGATGACCCTTCTTGCGACAAAACCACCATGTGGTTATGCCTCCAAGTCGTGCCTCGACACGTGGAAGATATAGCCGCATCGTGGGCGTTACATATATGCTTCTCACAAACCGAAGCTTCTCACAACAAGCATGATGGTTTTCGGTATGGAACGTCCCACCTTTGGGAATGAAACGATATCCATTGCCTCTTATTGCTTTCAATTTTTTTTCTCGTGTCAAACATAGAACAACGGGAGTGTTGTGTGAATTTTTGTGATTTTTCGGGGTTCGTTTGGACATTTTTATGCATTAACTGAGTTCCCAATGCATTTATGTGCATAATTCAAATTTGAACTACATGCACATCACTGGTACGCGTCGGTCCTAAACAAACGGTTCTTTACCCCTTTCTGCGACGACATTTGGAACCGTCGCCAAGTGAGTGTGGGCTATAGGGGGGTCCTTCCCACACGATCCAGAAACCGTCGGGGATATACCCTCCTGGCACACAAGTTCGGCAAAATGAGGTCGTATGCGACCGGCGAGCGCTAAAAAATGGAAATACGTACAATAGAGCTAAAAAAATATAATTATACGGCGAAATTTTTTCCGGTCGCAAGTACATCCCACACAGTCACTCCCCGCAAAACATTTCCGTTCGTATGCACATCCCACACAGTTGCTCCAAGGAAAACGTTTCTGTTCACAGATACATCACACATAATTTTTCCCGTTAAATCGTTTGCGTTATTGAATGTATCACACACGGTCCGTAGGAGAAACTGTGTGGCAAAGGCTGTCCATCACACACAGTTTTTATGTGGTAAACATTTGCGCAAGGTGGCCTAACGCAAACAGTTTTCGAGAGAAAGTCGTGTGTGATTGTTCATTGATCCAACATGGTTTATTCCTAGAAACTGTGTGCGTTGCCTGAGGTCATTGCCCACGGTATTTTTTCAACAATCGTTTGCAATAGCAAAACACAATTAGCACGCTAATTCGCAATTAGCAGGCTAATTATTCGATTATTCATAATCCATTTATTAATCTAATTGACATTTCATATTAAGCACACAATATATTTCATTTCCACATTAAGGAAGTAGAATTTCATAATTGAAATACAATAGAGTACAACATGATATAGCTTTAGCACTCAGCTACCCCATTACACAACTGCACCAGCAACAAGTTCCAAATGCAACATGTAGAACCTTTCGAAATTAGCATCACAGACGGTATATAGACAGATGCATCTAATCTGGAAAACTCCTGAAGTGGAAGGCGAATATTGAGCCTTCATTCATGTTGAAGGTCTTTGCAACTTTAGGCCAGTGCCTGTGGATGATTGATCGTCCATCCTTCGTCCTCTTCAGGAACACTTCAATATTGAACCGTGGGTGTTGTATGAAAACCTTCCTCGCCTCCTGACCATAGAGATAGTTTGAGAGGTAATCATCAGTAAACTACTTTGGAAAGGCCTGAAAACAAGGATGTACATAAATATATTCTCTATATTGGAAATGGGGAAAGGAGTAAAAAAAGGCAAGGTAATAAAAAATGCAAGGTATAATAGTTAGTCTTCTTCATTGTGCAGACAAAGATCTTGTTGTTTTTTGTCGCTAATTTCTTTATCCTAACAATCTTTCTAAGTTTCTTGATTTGATTGATATTCATGGACAACTCATTTCCCTATATGCAAAAAGGGTCGAACAGTGGGTCAAAACCTCTGACAGCAGGACCTACATGAGCAAGACCAAATTGTTAAAAACCAAAATATTAGAATGGTTCCTGCAATTGCACAATAATGTGCTATTAGACAACGGGCCATGCACGTGCTAACCTCGATTCTAAACCTCAGTGCTTCCCATTGTTTCCCTGCAACACATATAAGGTAGTTAGTCATCAGGTTAAGTAAGGGTTCGCATGCTATCAGTAAAATATGTTGATGAAAAATAAGCACATTGCAGATTCATCAGATTAACTGAAGCCACACGGAAAACCCATTTACCCAAACCAATCATGATTAAGAACTAGGAAATATAGCACTTGTATATGTTTCTCATGTATTAAGTGCAACCAAATTCGATTTATTCCTCACATACACAAAAATACAAAATTCTACCAACGATAATTGGACATCGCATTGCAGAATTGAACCAAGTAGTTAACTAAACACCACAACAAATAAACCAAACATTAACTGAGCACCACATTGCACAATATAACATACTCCTAATAGAAGATCAGAGAGTTAACCAAACAGTTAACCACAACCAATTGTATAAATCATATTTGTTTTTCATGTATTTACTATAGCCAAATTCAATTTATTCCTCACATGGTATACAATAACATAATGCACCCAAAATTTTGTACAGATAAATTCGATTTATTTCTCACATGGAAGACAATGGAAAATTCCAGCCCGAAGAATTGAACAACACAATTGCAGAATTGAACCAAACAGTTAACTGAAGACGACAACTAATTCACAAAAAAGTTAATAAGTGAGCACCACACTGCACGACATATAGAACATATACACTAGAGCAACAGATTGCATGGTGAAATTAGATAGCACAATTCACTAGAATTTGTGAAGGAAATGCAGGAGCAGCACAAGCAACGGGTATACCGAGCATGCTTAACCGGCGTAGCTAACACTTGGCAAGGTGCTCCTTCAATATCTTGGGGTCGGCACGAATGGCAGCCATCGCGACCTCATCCGCGCGTGCGTACGTGATGCTTCTCCGCTGCCAAATGCTCCTTGAGGTCCTGGCTATACTGCATGCACCATGGCTTAGGCCGGTGCTTTTTTGGTGGAGGGGTCGTTGATTTGGGTGGAAGGTGTCACGCTCACGCCGGCGGTCGCGGCATGTGGAACGTGGAAGGAGGAGGTGGATGGGGGTCGTGTGTGGATTACCTGCCTGGATAGAGGAGGCCGAGCAGCGTGAAAGAGGGTCGCCGGCGAGGAGGCGGCGGCGCTGCAAGCAAGGCGTGAAGGTTTCAACTTGGAAAGGAAGGCGGAAAGAGGGGAAATGTGGCTTTTGGTAAGGGGGGAGGGGGCAGGGAGGTAGATATTTCCGTGGAAGCCGAAAATTTGGAATCGCTTCAGCCAAAATACTGGCGCGCAAAGTGTGATCAGACACGGTCCCTTATTCAGAACGGTGTATGATATGTGGACATCACAAACGAGTCAGATAACTTAACCCGTGTGTCATGAGTTTGAACGTCAAAAGTTTTGGTTCAAATTCCCAAGGTTACAGTGGTCATCCACGTCATTGCATAGTTTGGGTACACAAAGGAGACTACAGCACACCCACACTTCTTAATCGAGCAAGTTCAGCAATTAAACAGAGCTAGCTGACCTAAACATTACTCTAACAAATTAAAGACCGACGCTCTTAATTAAACAAAACAAAGAGTACTACTACGGCTGGTCCTCGTCGATCTCCGCTGCCGCCTCCATGTCCAGCTTGCGCCCGACGGTCTCCTGGGGAAGGGGCTCCATGGCATCAATCGCACCATACTCGGCAAGCATCTCGCCATCCGTGTCCGCCATCTCTTTGGAAAAGGCTGCCATGAGCTGGGCGTGTGCGGACGCGACCTGATCTTGGATGGGCTCCGTCGTCGCAAGGTATGCTGCGGAGGAACGGACGACTGCTCGATCGCTCTCGGCGATTGCCAGCTCTTCGGCCGTGGGTTGCCGACCATTGTCAGAGAAGCTTCGTTTGATTTGTGCAGTGACCGCCAGGAGCTTGGCGTGGGCGGCCTCGACATGGTCGTAGGCGGCCTCCATCATGGCTAAGGCTGCCACTGCGGGACGGACAGCTACTGTGCCGCTCTCGCCAGTTGCTATCCTCGAGGCAGATGTTGCTGCCGCCATCTGAGAAGCAACAACAACCGTTTGGGCTGCCTTTGCCGCCCGGTCGCAAATTGCGGCCGCGCTCATGCACCTTGTTAGCACACGCATGGCAGCTGCGGCGCGCTCTCGCCGGAGTGGGCCATCGAAATTGCCCTCACGACGCGGGTCCACGTGCCCATCTTTCACCGACGATGATTGAACAATGAAATGATATTTGGGGAGCGAGCTAGTGTGCTTGAGACGCCGGTTGTGGACTGTAGATGACGCACCTTATCGCTTAATCCATAGGCGTACAATACACCGACGGTGCTCCAAGATATTTTGTACTACATCTCACATGGTTGCTGATAATAAAATGTGTGCGATCTACTTGATTTTTCATCTTGATTTGAATTACATAATGGGGTCACAGCGGCAATGGACGGTGTTTGAATTGCTAGACCTTTTATCTGGAGTGGACATGCAACTATATGTGTGTCATAAAAGAGTTGAATTATTCATGGTTAGTTTGAACATTTTATACATTAAATTGGTTTTCTAGCCATTTCAGGTGAACAATTCAAATTTGAACTACATGCACATGCTCCAGTGCATATAAATTGGTTGAAAAATCAAATTTGTGTCCTTGGGTGCATGCTTAGGTCCCATGCAAGAAATGGAAATGAATTTCAAACACCAGGGCACAGTTGATTGCCGGCAAAACATTGAGATGCCTGGTTTTTAAATTAATAAGTCCAAAACTCGTCTGAAATTCATGAAACTTGACATGCTATCATGGAGCGGCATCAACATGCCGTGGTACAAATTTTGTACCATTTGGGGCAGGTTTGGGTATATGCTTCTCACAAACCGGAGCTTCTCACACCAAGCATGATGGTTTTCGGTAGGGACCGTTTCACCTTTGGGGACGAAACGATATCCATTGCCTCTTATTGCTTTCATTTTTTTTGTCGTGTCAACATAGAACAACGGGAGTGTTGTTTGAATTTCTATGATTTTTCGGGGTTCGTTTGGACATTTTTATGCATTAACTGAGTTCTCGGTGCATTTATGTGCATAATTCAAATTTGAACTACATGCACATCACTGGTGCACGTCGGTCCTAAACAAACGATTCTTTACCACTTTCTGCGACGACATTTGGAACCGTCGCCAAGTGAGTGTGGGCGATAAGGGGACCTTCCCACATGACCCAGAAACCGTCGAGGATATGCCCTCCTGGCACACACGTTTGGCAAAATGAGGTCGTGTGCGACTGGCGAGCGCTCAAATATGGAAATACTTACAATAGAGCTAAAAAATTACAATTATACGGCAAAATTGTTTCCGGTCGCAAGTACATCCCACACAGTCAGTCCCCGTTAAACGTTTCCGTTCGTATGCACATCCCACACAGTCGCTCTAAGTAAAACGTTTCCGTTCACAGATACATCACACACAATTTTTCCCGTTAAATCGTTTGCTTTATTGAATGTATCACGCACATTCCGCAGAAGAAACTGTGTGGCAAAGGCTGTCCATCACACACGCTTTATGTGGTAAACGTTTGTGCAAGGTGGCCTAACGCAAACAGTTTTCAAGAGAAAGTCGTGTGTGATTGTTCATTGATCCAACACGGTTTATTCCTAGAAACTGTGTGCGTTGCGTGAGGTCATCGCCCACGGTATTTTTTCAACAACCGTTTGCAATAGCAAAACACAATTAGCAGGCTAATTATCTGATTATTCATAATCCATTTTTAACCTAATTGACATTTCATATTAAGCACACAATATATTTCATTTCCATATTAAGGAAGCAGAATTTCATAATTGAAATACTTCAGAGTGCAACATGATATAGCTTCAGCACTCAGCTACCCCATTACACAACTTCACCAGCAGCAAGTTCCACATGCAACATGTAGAACCTTTCAAAATTAGCATCATAGACGGGATATAGACATATGCATCTCATCTAGAAAACTGCTGAAGCGGAAGGCGAATATTGAGCCTTCATTCATGTTGAAGGTCTTTGCAACTTTAGGCCAGTGCCTGTGGATGATTGACCGTCCGTCCTTCGTCCTCTTCAGGAACACTTCAATATTGAACCGTGGGTGTTGTATGAAAACCTTCCTCGCCTCCTGACAATAGAGGTGGTTTGAGAGGTAATCATTAGTGAACTGCTTTGGA
This sequence comes from Aegilops longissima, assembly GCA_021605205.1. NCBI lineage: Eukaryota > Viridiplantae > Streptophyta > Magnoliopsida > Poales > Poaceae > Aegilops > Aegilops longissima. The sequence continues at coordinate 355,931,650 of CM038681.1, forward strand.
AAGGCCTGAAAACAAGGATGTGCATAAATATCCTCTCTATATTGGAAATGGGGCAAAGGATTAAAGAAAGACAAGGTATAATAGTTAGTACCATCTTGTAGTGAACTGATGTCTTCTTCATTGTGCAGACAAAGATCTTGTTGTTTTTTGTCGCTAATTTCTTTATCCTAACAATCTTTCTGAGTTTCTTGATTTGATTGATATTCATGGAAAACTCATTTCCCCATATGCAAAAAGGGTCGAATAGTGGGTAAAAACCTCTGACGACAGGACCTACATGTGCAAGACCAAATTGTTAAAAACCAAAATATTAGAATGGTTCCTGCAATTGCATAATAATGTGCTATTAGACAACGGACCATGCGCGTGCTAACCTCGATTCTAATCCTCAGTGCTTCCGATTGTTTCCCTGCAACACTTATAAGGTAGTTAGCCATCAGGTTAAGTAAGGGTTCGCATGCTATTAGTAAAATATGTTGATGAAAAATGAGCACATTGCAGATTCATCAGTTCATTGAAGCCACACGGAAAACCCATTTACCCAAACCAAGCATGATCAAGAACTAGGAAATATAGCACTTGTATATGTTTCTCATCTATTAAGTGCAGCCAAATTCGATTTATTCTTCGCACAAGACTACAAAATTGTACCCACGATAATTGGACATCGCATTGCAGAATTGAACCAAGCTGTTAACTAAACACCACAACAAACGACCCAAACATTAACTGAGCACCACATTGCACAATATAACATACTCCCAATAGAAGATCAGAGAGTTAACCAAATAGTTAACTACATCCAATTGTATTTGTTTCTCATGTATTTACTACAACCAAATTCAATTTATACCTCACATGGTATACAATAACAGAATGCACCCACAATTTTGTAAAGATAAATTCGATTTATTTCTCACATGGAAGACAATGCAAAATTGCAGCCTGAAGAATTAAACATCACATTTGCAGAATTGAACCAAACAGTTAAAAGATGACATCTAATTAACAAAACAGTTAATAAGTGAGCACCACATTGCACGACATATAGAACATATACACTAGAGCAATAGATTGCATGGTGAAATTAGATAGCACAATTCACTAGAATTTGTGAAGGACAGGCAGGAGCAACACAAGCAATGGGTAAACTGAGCATGCTTAACCGGCGTAGCTAGCACGTGGCAAGGTGCTCCTTCAATATCTGGGGTTTGGCACGAATGGCAGCCATCACGACCTCATCCGCGCGTGCGGCCGTGATTTGCTTCTCCGCTGCCAAATGCTCCTTGAGGTCCTGGCTATACTGCATGCACCATGGCTTAGGCCGGCGCTTTTTGGTGGAGGGGTCGATGATTTGGGTGGAAGGTGTCGTGCTTTCAGGCCGTGTCGGGCATGTGGGATGTGGAAGGAGGAGGAGGATGGGGTCGGTGTGGATTACCCGCTGGATAGAGGAGGCCGAGCAGCGTGAAGGAGGGTCGCCAAGAGGAGGCGGCATCGCTGGAAGCAAGGAGTGAAGGTTTCAACTTGGAAAGGAAGGCGGAAAGAGGGGAAATGTGGCTTTTGGTAAGGGGGAGGGGGCGGGGACGTAGATATTTCCACGGAAGCCGAAAATTTGGAATCGCTTCAGCCAAAAAATTGGCGCGCAAAGTGTTATCAGACACGGTCCCTTATTCAGAACTGTGTACGATATGTGGACATCACAAACGATTCAGATAACTTGACCCAGGTGTGATGAGTTTGAACGTCAAAAGTTTTGGTTTGAATTTCCATGGTTACAGTGGTCATCCACGTCATTGCATAATTTGGGTACACAAAGGAGACTACAGCACACCCACACTTCTTAATCGAGCAAGTTTAGCAATTAAACAGAGCTAGCTGACCTAAACATTACTCTAACAAATTAAAGACTGGCACTCTTAATTAAACAAAACAAAGAGTACTACTATGGCTGGTGCTCGGCGATCTCTGCCGCCGCCTCCATGTCCAGCCCGCGCCCGACGGTCTCCTAGGGAAGGGGCTCCATGGCATCCAACGCACCATACTCGGCAAGCACCTCACCATCCGCGTCTGCCATCTCTTTGGAAAAGGTTGCCACGAGCTGGGCGTGGGCGGATGCGATCTGGGCTTGGATGGGCTACGTCGTCGCAAGGTATGCGGCGGAGGAAGGGACGGCTACTCGAACGCTCTCGGCGATTGCCAGCTCTTCGGCCGTGGCTTGCCGACCGTTGTCGGAGAAGCTTCGTTCGATTTGTGTGGTGACCTCCAGTAGCTGGGCGTGGGCGGCCTCCATTCGGGCTACGGCCGCTGCTGCGGAACGGACAGCTGCTGTGCCGCTCTCGCCAGTTGCTATCCCCGAGGCAGATGTTGCTGCCGCCACCTGAGAAGCAACAGCGGCCGTTTGGGCTGCCTTTGCCACCCGGTCGCAAATTGCGGCCGCGCTCATGCACCTTGCTAGCACGCGCATGGCGTCTGTGGCCGCGCTCTCGCCGGAGTGGGCCACTGAAGTTGCCCTCGCGACGTGGGTCCACGTGTCCATCTTTCACCGGCGACGATTGAACAATTAAATGATATTTGGGAAGCGAGCTAGTGTGCTTGAGACGCCGACTGTGGACTGTAGCCGACACACCTTCTCGTGTAAGCCATAGGCGTACTATACACCGACGATGCTCCAAGATATTTTATACTACATCTCACACGGTTGCTGATAATAAAATGTGTGGGATCTACTTGATTTTTCATCTTGATTTGAATTACATAATGGGGTCACAGCGGCAATGGACGGTGTTTGAATTGCTAGATCTTTTATCTGGATTGAACATATAACTATATGTGTGTCGTAAAAGAATTGGAATTATTCATGGTTCATTTGAACATTTTATACATTAAATTGGTTTTCTAGCCATTTCAGGTGAACAATTCAAATTTGAACTACATGCACATGCTCCACTGCATATAAATTGGTTGAAAAATCAAATCTGAGTCCTTCGGTGCATGCTTAGGTCCCATGCAAAAAATGGGAATGAATTTCAAACACCAGGGCACCGTTGATTGCCGACAATACATTGAGATGCCTGGTTTTTAAATTCTAGTAAATCCAAAACTCGTCTGATATTCATGAAACTTGGCATGCTATCATGGAGCGGCATCAACATGCCGTGGTACAAATTTTTTCCCATTTGGGGCAGGTTTGGGTATATGCTTCTCACAAACCAGAGCTTCTCACAACAAGCATGATGGTTTTCGGTAGGGAACGTCCCACCTTTGGGGATGAAACGATATCCATTGCCTCTTATTGCTTTCAATTTTTTTCTCATGTCAACATAGAACAACGGGAGTGTTGTGTGAATTTTTGTGATTTTTTGGGGTTCGTTTGGACATTTTTATGCATTAACTGAGTTCTCAATGCATTTATGTGCATAATTCAAATTTGAACTACATGCACATCACTGGTGCGCGTCGGTCCTAAAGAAACGGTTCTTTACCCCTTTCCGCGACGATATTTGGAACCGTCGCCAAGTGAGTGTGGGCAATAGGGGGGTCCTTCGCACACGACCCAGAAACCGTTGGGGATATGCCCTCCTGGCACACACGCTCGGCAAAATGAGGTCGTGTGCGACCGACGAGCGCTCAAATACGGAAATACATACAATAGAGCTAAAAAATACAATTATACGACAAAATTGTTTCCGGCCGCAAGAACATCCCACACAGTCAGTCCCTGCTAAACGTTTGCATTCGTATGCACATCCCACACAGTCGCTCCAAGGAAAACGTTTCCGTTCACAGATACATCACACACAATTTTTCCCGTTAAATCGTTTGCGTTATTGAATGTATCACACACGGTCCATAGAAGAAATTATGTGGCAAAGGCTGTCCATCACACATAGTTTTTATGTGGGAAACGTTTGCGCAAGGTGGCCTAACGCAAACAGTTTTCAAGAGAAAGTCGTGTGTGATTGTTCATTGATCCAACACGGTTTATTCCTAGAAACTGTGTGCGTTGCGAGAGGTCATCACCCACGGTATTTTTTCAACAACCGTTTGCAATAGCAAAACACAATTAGCAGGCTAATTTGCCATTAGCAGGCTAATTATCCAATTATTCATAATCCATTTTTTAATATAATTGACATTTCATATTAAGCAAACAATATATTTCATTTCCATATTAAGGAAGCAGAATTTCATAATTGAAATACATCCGAGTACAACATGATATAACTTCAGCACTCAGCTACCCCATTACACAACTGCACCAGCAGCAAGTTCCACATGCAACATGTAGAACCTTTCGAAATTAGCATCATAGACGGGATATAGACAGATGCATCTCATCTAGAAAACTACTGAAGCGAAAGGCGAATATTGAGCCTTCATTCATGTTGAAGGTCTTTGCAACTTTAGGCCAGTTCCTGTGGATGATTTACCGTCCGTCCTTCGTCCTCTTCAGGAACACTTCGATATTGAACCGTGGGTGTTGTATGAAAACCTTCCTCGCCTCCTGACCATAGAGGTGGTTTGAGAGGTAATCATTAGTGAACTACTTTGGAAAGGCCTGAAAACAAGGATGTGCATAAATATCTTCTCTATATTGGAAATGGGGAAAGGAATAAAAAAAGGCAAGGTATAATAGTTAGTACCATGTTGTAATGAACTGATGTCTTCTTTATTGTACAGACAAAGATCTTGTTGTTTTTTTTGCTAATTTCTTTATCCTAACAATCTTTCTGAGTGTCTTGATTTGATTGATATTCATGGACAACTCATTTCCCCATATGCAAAAAGGGTCGAACAGTGGGTCAAAACCTCTGACAGCAGGACCTACATGTGCAAGACCAAATTGTTAAAAACTAAAATATTAGAATGGTTCTTGCAATTGCACAATAATGTGCTATTAGACAATGGACCATGCACGTGCTAACCTCGATACTAAACCTTAGTGCTTCCCATTATTTCCCTGCAACACATATAAGGTAGTTAGTCATCAGGTTAAGTAAGGGTTCGCATTCTATAAGTAAAATATGTTGATGAAAAATAAGCACATTGCAGATTCATCAGATTAATTGATGCCACATGGAAAACCCATTTACCCAAACCAAGCATGATTAAGAACTAGGAAATATAACACTTGTATATGTTTCTCATGTATTAAGTGCAATCAAATTTGATTTATCGCTCAAATGCACAACAATACAAAATTCTACCCACGACAATTGGACACTACATTGCAGAATTGAACCAAGCAGTTAACTAAACACCACAACAAATGAACCAAACATTAACTGAGCACCATATTGCACAATATAACATACTCCTAATAGAAGATCAGAGAGTTAACCAAACAGTTAACTACAACCAATTGTAGAAATTGTATTTGTTTTTCATGTATTTACTATAGCCAAATTCAATTTATTCCTCACATGGTATACAATAACAGAATGCACCCACAATTTTGTAAAGATAAATTTGATTTATTTCTCACATGGAGGACAATGAAAAATTGCAGCCTGAAGAATTGAACAACACATTTGCAGAATTGAACCAAACAGTTAACTGAAGACAACAACTAATTCACAAAACAGTTAATAAGTGAGCACCACACTGCACGACATATAGAACATATACACTAGAGCAACAGATTGCATGGTGAAATGAGATAGCACAATTCACTAGAATTTGTGAAGGAAAGGCAGGAGCAGCACAAGCAACGGGTAAACCGAGCATGCTTAACCGACGTAGCTAGCACTTGGCAAGGTGCTCCTTCAATATCCGGGGGTCGACACGAATGGCAGCGATCACGACCTCATCCGCGCGTGCGGCCGTGATGCTTCTCCGCTCCCAAATGCTCCTTGAGGTCTTGGCTATACTTCATGCACCATGGCTTAGGCCGGTGCTTTTTTGGTGGAGGGGTTGGTGATTTGGGTGGAAGGTGTCGTGCTCGCGCCGGCGGTCGGGGCATGTGGGACGTGGAAGGAGGAGGTGGATGGGGGTCGTGTGTGGATTACCTGCCTGGATAGAGGAGGCCGAGCAGCGTGAAGGAGGGTCGTCGGCGAGGAGGCGGCGGCGCTGCAAGCAAGGAGTGAAGGTTTCAACTTGGAAAGGAAGGCGGAAAGAGGGGAAATGTGGCTTTTGGTAAGGGGGAGGGGCAGGGAGGTAGATATTTCCATGAAAGCCGAAAATTTGGAATCGCTTCAGCCAAAAAACTGGCGCGCAAAGTGTCATCAGACACGGTCCGTTATTCCGAACTGTGTGTGATATGTGGACATCACAAACGAGTCAGATAACTTAACCCTTGTGTCATGAGTTTGAACGTCAAAATTTTTGGCTCGAATTTCCATGGTTACAGTGGTCATCCACATCATTGCATATTTTGGGTACACAAAGGAGACTACAGCACACCCACACTTCTTAATTGAGCAAGTTCAGCAATTAAATAGAGCTAGCTGACCTAAACATTACTCTAACAAATTAAAGACCGATGCTCTTAATTAAAAAAAAAAGAGTACTACTACGGCTGGTGCTCGTCGATCTCCGCCGCCGCCTCCATGTCTCGCTTTCATACCGACGGTCTCACGGGAAGGGGCTCCATGGCATCCATCGCACCATACTCGGCAAGCATCTCACCATCCGTGTCCGCCATCTCTTTGGAAAAGTCTGCCATGAGCTGGGCGTGTGCGGACGCGATCTGGGCTTGGATGGGCTCCGTCGCCGCAAGGTATGCGGCGAAGGAACGGAAGGCTGCTCGAACGCTCTCGGCGATTGCCAGCTCTTCGGTCGTGGGTTGCCGACCATTGTCGGAGAAGCTTCGTTTGATTTGTGCGGTGACCGCCAGGAACTTGGCGTGGGCGGCCTCGACATGGTCGTGGGGGGCCTCCATCATGGCTAAGGCCGCCACTACGGAACGGACAGCTGCTGTGCCGCTCTCGCCAGTTGCTCTCCTCGAGGCAGATGTTGCTGCCGCCACCTGAGAAGCAACAACAGCCGTTTGGGCTGCCTTTGACGCCTGGTCGCAAATTGCGGCCGCGCTCATGCACCTTGTTAGCACACGCATGGTAGCTGCGGCCGCGCTCTCGCCGGAGTGGGCCACCGAAGTTGCCCTCACGACGCGGGTCCACGTGCCCATCTTTCACCGGTGACGATTGAACAGTGAAATGATATTTGGGTAGCGAGCTAGTGTGCTTGAGATGCCGGTTGTTGACTGTAGACGACGCACCTTCTCGCGTAAGCCATAGGCGTACTATACACCGACGGTGCTCCAAGATATTTTGTACTAATCTCACACGGTTGCTGATAATAAAATGTGTGCGATCTACTTGATTTTTCATCTTGATTTGAATTACATAATGGGGTCACAACAGCAATGGACGGTGTTTGAATTGCTAGACCTTTTATCTTGAATGGACATGCAACTATATGTGTGTCATAAAAGAATTGGAATTATTCATGGTTAGTTTGAACATTTTATACATTAAATTGGTTTTCTAGCCATTTCAGGTGAACAATTCAAATTTGAACTACATGCACATGCTCCAGTGCATATAAATTGGTTGAAAAATCAAATCGGTGTCCTTGGGTGCATGCTTAGGTCCCATGCAAGAAATGAGAATGAATTTCAAACACCAGGGCACCGTTGATTGCCGGCAAAACATTGAGATGCCTGGTTTTTAAATTATAGTAAATCCAAAACTCGTCTGAAATTCATGAAACTTGACATGCTATCATAGAGCAGCATCAACATGCCGTGGTACAAATTTTGTACCATTTGGGGCAGCTTTGGGTATATGCTTCTCACAAACCGGAGCTTCTCACAACAAGCATGATGGTTTTCGGTAGGGAACGTCCCACCTTTGGGGACGAAACGATATCCATTGCCTCTTATTGCTTTCAATTTTTTTCTCGTGTCAAAATAGAACAACGGGAGTGTTGTGTGAATTTTTGTGATTTTTCGGGGTTCATTTGGACATTTTTATGCATTAACTGAGTTCTGAATGCATTTATGTGCATAATTCAATTTTGAACTACATGCCCATCACTTGTGCGCGTCGGTCCTAAACAAACGATTCTTTACCCCTTTCCGCGACGACATTTGGAACCGTCGCCAAGTGAGTGTGGGCGATAGGGGGTCCTTCCCACACGACCCAGAAACCGTCGAGGATATGCCCTCCTGGCACACACGTTTGGCAAAATGAGGTCGTAAAGCATGTTGGCGAAGCGCCAAATATGGAAATACGTACAATAGAGCTAAAAAATACAATTATACGGCAAAATTGTTTTCGGTCGCAAGTACATCCCACACAGTCAGTCCCCGCTAAAGGTTTCTGTTTGTATGCACATCCCACACAGTCGCTCCAAGGAAAACGTTTCCGTTCACAGATACATCACACACAACTTTTCCCGTTAAATCATTTGCGTTATTGAATGTATCACACACGGTCCATAGAAGAAACTGTGTGGCAATGGCTGTCCATCACACACAGTTTATGTGGTAAACGTTTGCGCAAGGTGGCCTAACACAAACTGTTTTAAAGAGAAAGTCGTGTGTGATTGTTCATTGATCCAACATGGTTTATTCCTAGAAACCGTGTGCGTTGCCTGAGGTCATCGCCCACGGTATCTTTTCAACAACCGTTTGCAATAGCAAAACACAATTAGGAGGCTAATTATCTGATTATTCATAATCCATTTTTAATCTAATTGACATTTCATACTAAGCACACAATATATTTCATTTCCATATTAAGGAAGCATAATTTCATAATTGAAATACATCCGAGTACAACATGATATAACTTCAGCACTCAGCTACCCCATTACACAACTGCACCAGGAGCAAGTTCCACATGCAACATGTAGAACCTTTCAAAATTAGCATCATATACGGGATATAGACAGATGCATCTCATCTGGAAAACTGCTGAAGCGAAAGGAGAATATTGAGCCTTCATTCATGTTGAAGGTGTTTGCAACTTTAGGCCAGTGCCTGTGGATGATTGACCGTCCATCCTTTGTCCTCTTCAGGAACACTTCGATATTGAACCACTGGTGTTGTATGAAAACCTTCCTTGCCTCCTGACCATAGAGGTGGTTTGAGAGGTAATCATCAGTGAACTGCTTTGGAAAGGCCTGAAAACAAGGATGTGCATAAATATCTTCTCTATATTGGAAATGGGGCAAAGGAATAAAGAAAGGCAAGGTATAGTAGTTAGTACCATCTTCTAGTGAACTGATGTCTTCTTCATTGTGCAGACAAAGATCTTGTTGTTTTTTGTCGCTAATTTCTTTATCCTAACAATCTTTTTGAGTTTCTTGATTTGATTGATATTCATGGACAACTCATTTCCCCATATGCAAAAAGGGTCGAATAGTGGGTCAAAACCTCTGACGGGAGGACCTACATGTGCAAGACCAAATTGTTAAAAACTAAAATATTAGAATGGTTCCTGCAATTGCACAATAATGTGCTATTAGACAACGGACCATGCACATGCTAACCTCGATTCTAAACCTCAGTGCTTCCCATTGTTTCCCTGCAACACATATATGGTAGTTAGTCATCAGGTTAAGTAAGGGTTCGCATGCTATCAGTAAAATATGTTCATGAAAAATAAGCACATTGCAGATTCATCAGATTAATTGAAGCCACACGGAAAACCCATTTACCCAAACCAAGCATGATCAAGAACTAGAAAATATAGCAATTGTGTATGTTTCTCATGTATTAAGTGCAGCCAAATTCGATTTATTCCTCACATGCACAACAATACAAAATTCTACCCACGATAATTGCATATCACATTGTAGAATTGAACCAAGCAGTTAACTAAACACCACAAAAAACGACCCAAACATTAACTGAGCACCACATTGCATAATATAACATACCCCTAATAGAAGATCAGAGAGTTAACCAAATAGTTAACTACAGCCAATTGTATTTGTTTCTCATGTATTTACTACAGCCAAATTCAATTTATTCCTCACATGGTATACAATAACAGAAAGTACCCACAATTCTGTAAAGATAAATTCGATTTATTTCTCACATGGAAGACAATGCAAAATTGCAGCCTGAAGAATTGAACATCACATTTGTAGAATTGAACCAAACAGTTAACTAAAGAGAACAACTAATTAACAAAACAGTTAATAAGTGAGCACCACACTGCACGATATATAGAACATATACACTAGAGCAACAGATTGCATGCTGAAATTAGATAGCACAATTCAATAGAATTTGTGAAGGAAAGGCAGGAGCAGCACAAGCAACGGGTAAACCGAGCATGCTTAACCGGCGTAGCTAGCACTTGGCAAGGTGGTCCTTCAATATCTGGGGGTCGGCACGAATGGCAGCCATCGCGACCTCATCCGCGCGTGCGGCCATGATTTGCTTCTCCGCTGCCAAATGCTCCTCGAGGTCCTGGCTATACTGCATGCACCATGGCTTAGGCCGGTGCTTTTTTGGTGGAGGGGTCGGTGATTTGGGTGGAAGGTGTCGTGCTTTCAGGCCGTGATCGGGCATGTGGGATGTGGAAGGAGGAGGAGGATGGGGTCGGTGTGGATTACCTGCCTGGATAGAGGAGGCAGCAGCGTGAAGGAGGGTCTCCATGAGGAGGCGGCGGCTGCAAGCAAGGAGTGAAGGTTTCAACTTGGAAAGGAAGGCGGAAAGAGGGAAATGTGGCTTTTGGTAAGGGGAGGGCGGGGAGGTAGATATTTCATGGGAGCGAAAATTTGGAATCGCTTCAGCCAAAAAACCGGCGCGCAAAGTGTCATCAGACACGGTCCCTTATTCAGAACTGCGTACAATATGTGGACATCACAAAATGATTCAGATAACTTAACCCGTGTGTGAATAGTTTGAACGTCAAAAGCTTTGGTTCGAATTTCCATGGTTACAGTGGTCATCCACGTCATTGCATAATTTGGGTACACAAAGGAGACTACAGCACACCCACACTTCTTAATCGAGCAAGTTTAGCAATTAAACAGAGCTAGCTGACATAAACATTACTCTAACAAATTAAAGACCAGCGCTCTTAATTAAACAAAACAAAGAGTACTACTACGGCTGGTGCTCGTCGATCTCCGCCGCCGCCTCCATGTCCAGCTCGCGCCCGACGATCTCCTGGGGAAGGGGCTCCATGGCATCCATCGCACCATACTCGACAAGCATCTCACCATCCGCATCCATCTCTTTGGAAAAAGCCGCCATGAGCTGGGCGTGGGCGGAGGCGATTTGGGCTTGGACGGGCTCCATCATAGCAAGGTATGCGGCGGAGGAACGGACGGCTCCTCGAACGCTCTCGGCGATTGCCAGCTCTTCGGCCGTGGGTTGCCGACCGTTGTCAGAGAAGCTTCGTTCAATTTGTGCGGTGACCACCAGGAGCTGGGCGTGGGCGGCCTCCATCAAGGCTAAGGCCGCCGCTGCGGAAAGGACAGCTGTTGTGCCACTCTCGCCAGTTGCTATCCCCGAGGCAGATGTTGCTGCCGCCACCTAAGAAGCACCAGCGGCCATTTGGGCTGCCTTTGCCGCCCGGTCGCAAATTGCGGCCGCGCTCATGCAACTTGTTAGCATGCGCATGGCGGCTGCGGCCGCGCTCTCGACGGAGTGGGCCACTGAAGTTGCGCTCACGACGCGAGTCCATGTGCCCATCTTTCACCGGCGATGATTGAACAGTGAAATGATATTTGGGGAGCGAGCTAGTGTGCTTGAGACGCCGGATGTGGACTATAGCTGACGCACCTTCTCGCTAAGCCGTAGGCATACTATACACCGACGGTGCTCCAAGATAATTCGTACTACATCTCACACGGTTGCTGATAATAAAATGTGTGTGATCTACTTGATTTTTCATCTTGATTTGAATTACATAATGGGGTCACAGCGGCAATGGACGGTGTTTGAATTTCTAGAACTTTTATCTGGAGTGAACATGCAACTATATGTGTGTCGTAAAAGAATTGGAATTGTTCAGGGTTCGTGTGAACATTTTATACATTAAATTGGTTTTCTAGCCATTTTAGGTGGACAATTCAAATTTGAACTACATGCACATGCTCCAGTGCATATAAATTGGATGAGAAATCAAATCTGTGTCCTTGGGTGCATGCTTAGGACCCATGCAAGAAATGGGAATGAATTTTAAACACCAGGGCACCGTTGATTGCCGGCAAAACATTGAGAGGCCTAGTTTTTAAATTCTAGTAAATCCAAAACTCGTCTGAAATTCATGAAACTTGGCATGCTATCATGGAGCGGCATCAACATGTCGTGGTACAAATTTTGACCCATTTGGGGCAGGTTTGGGTATATGCTTCTCACAAACCGGAGCTTCTCACAACAAGCATGATGGTTTTCGGTAGGGAACGTCCCACCTTTGGGGACGAAACGATATCCATTGCCTCTTATTGCTTTCAATTTTTTTTCTCGTGTCAACATAGAATAACAGGAGTGTTGCATGAATTTTTGTGATTTTTCGGGGTTCGTTTGGACATTTTTATGCATTAACTGAGTTTTAAATGCATTTTATTTGTATAATTCAAATATGAACTACATGCACATGCTCCAGTGCATATAAATTGGTTGAAAAATCAAATCTGTGTCCTTGGGTGCATTCTTAGGTCCCATGCAAGAAATGGGATTGAATTTCAAACACTGGGGCACCGTTGATTGCCGGCAAAACATTGAGATGCGTGGTTTTTAAATTCTAGAAAATCCAAAACTCATCTGAAATTCATGAAACTTGGCATGCTATCTAAGAGCGGCATCAACATCCCGCGGTACAAATTTTGTGCCATTTTGGGCAGGTTTTGGTATATGCTTCTCACAAACCGGAGCTTCTCACAACAAGCATGATGGTTTTCAGTAGGGAACGTCCCACCTTTGGGGACGAAACAATATCCATTGCCTCTTATTGCTTTCAAATTCTTTTCTCCTGTCAACATAGAACAACAGGAGTGTTGTGTGATTTTTTGTGATTTTTCGGGGTTCGTTTGGACATTTTTATGCATTAACTGAGTTTTCAATGCATTTTATGTGCATAATTCAATCGAACTACATGCACATGCTCTAGTGCATATAAATTGGTTGAAAAATCAAATATGTGTCCTTGGGTGCATGCTTAGGTCCCATGCAAGAAATGGGAATGAATTTCAAACACCGGGGCACCGTTGATTGCCGGCAAAACATTGAGATGCTTGGTTTTTAAATTCTAGTAAATCCAAAACTCGTCTGAAATTCATGAAACTTGGCATGCTGTCATGGAGCAGCATCAACATGCCGTGGTAAAATTTTGTCCCATTTGGGGCAGGTTTGGGTATATGCTTCTCACAAACCGGAGCTTCTCACAACAAGCATGATAGTTTCGGTAGGGATCATCCCACCTTTGGGGACGAAATGTTATCCATTGCCTCTTATTGCTTTCAAACTTTTTTCTCGTGTCAACATAAAACAACAAGGGTGTTATTTGAATTTTTGTGATTTTTCGGGGTTCGTTTGGACATTTTTATGCATTAACTGAGTTTTCAATACATTTACGTGCATAATTCAAATTTGAACTACATGCATATGCTCCAATGCATATAAATTGGTTGAAAAATCAAATCTGTGTCCTTGGGTGCATGCTTAGGTCCCATGCAAGAAATGGGAATGAATCTCAAACACCAGGGCACCGTTGATTGCCGGCAAAACATTGAGATGCCTGGTCTTTAAAGTCTAGTAAATCCAAAACTCGTTTGAAATTCGTGAAGCTTGGCATGCTATCATGGAGCGGCATCAACATGCCGTGGTACAAATTTTGTCCCATTTGGGGCAGGTTTGGGTATATGCTTCTCACAAACCGGAGCTTCTCAGAACAAGCATGATGGTTTTCGGTAGGGAACGTCCCACCTTTGGGGACGAAACGATATCCATTGCCTCTTATTGCTTTCATTTTTTTCTCTTGTCAACATAGAACAACAGGAATGTTGTGTGATATTTTGTGATTTTTCGGGGTTCGTTTGAACATTTTTATGCATTAACTTAGTTTTTAATGCATTATGTGCCTAATTCAAATTTGAAGTACATGCACATGCTCCAGTGCATATAAATTGGTTGAAAAATTAAATATGTGTCCTTGGGTGCATGCTTAGGTCCCATGCAATAAATGGTAATGAATTTCGAACACCAGGGCACCGTTGATTGCTGGCAAAACATTGAGATGCCTGGTTTTTAAATTCCAGAAAATCCAAAACTCGTCTGAACTTCATGAAACTTGGCATGCTATCTTGGAGTGGCATCAACATGCCGTGGTACAACTTTTGTGCCATTTGGGGCAGGTTTTGGTATATGCTTCTCACAAACCGGAGCTTCTCACAACAAGCATGATGGTTTTCGGTAGGGAACGTCCCACCTTTGGGGATGAAACGATATCCATTGCCTCTTATTCCTTTCAAATTCTTTTCTCCTGTGAACATAGAATAACAGGAGTGTTGTGTGATTTTTTGTGATTTTTCGGTGTTCGTTTGGACATTTTTATGCATTAACTGAGTTTTCAATGCATTTTATGTGCATAATTCAATTGAACTACATGCACATGCTCTAGTGCATATAAATTGGTTGAAAAATCAAATATGTGTCCTTGGGTGCTTGCTTTGGTCCCATGTAAGAAATGGGAATGAATTTCAAACACCGGGGCACCGTTGATTGCCGGCAAAACATTGAGATGCCTGGTTTTTAAATTCTAGTAAATCCAAAACTCGTCTGAAATTCATGAAAATTGGCATGCTGTCGTGGAGCAGCATCAACATGCTGTGGTACAAATTTTGTCCAATTTGGGGCAGGTTTGGGTATATGCTTCTCACAAACCAGAGCTTCTCACAACAAGCATGATGTTTTCGGTAGGGAACGTCCCACCTTTGGGGACGAAATGTTATCCATTGCCTCTTATTGCTTTCAAACTTTTTTCTCGTGTCAACATAAAACAACAAGAGTGTTATTTGAATTTTTGTGACTTTTCAGGGTTCGTTTGGACATTTTTATGCATTGACTGAGTTTTCAATGCATTTATGTGCATAATTCAAATTTGAACTACATGCATATGCTCCAGTGCATATAAATTGGTTGAAAAATCAAATCTGTGTCCTTGGGTGCATGCTTAGGTCCCATGCAAGAAATGGGAATGAATTTCAAACACCAGGGCACCGTTGATTGCCGGCAAAACATTGAGATGCCTGGTCTTTAAATTCTAGTAAATCCAGAACTCGTTTGAAATTCGTGAAACTTGGCATGCTATCATGGAGCGGCATCAACATGCCGTGGTACAAATTTTTTTCCCATTTGGTGCAGGTTTGGGTATATGCTTCTCACAAACAGGAGCTTCTCAGAACAAGCATGATGGTTTTCGGTAGGGAATGTCCCACCTTTGGGGACGAAATGATATCCATTGCCTCTTATTGCTTTCATTTTTTTTCTCATGTCAACATAGAACAACAGGAGTGTTGTGTGATTTTTTGTGATTTTTCAGGGTTCGTTTGGACATTTTTATGCATTAACTTAGTTTTCAATGCATTATGTGCATAATTCAAATTTGAAGTACATGCACATGCTCCAGTGCATATAAATTGGTTGAAAAATTAAATATGTGTCCTTGGGTGCATGCTTAGGTCCCATGCAATAAATGGGAATGAATTTCGAACACCAGGGCACCGTTGATTGCTGGCAAAACATTGAGATGCCTTGGTTTTTAAATTCTAGTAAATCCAAAATTCTATTAACCATTCACGTGACACCACGTGTCTTGGTTTTAATGGCTGTAGGAGGTGCCGTGCGGACAGCTGCTTGACCTTGACTGAACGGGAGGCGTGCGAGCGTCGTCCGGTGCGCAGGCTGACCGAGAGGCGTGCAAGCTGTCCTCGAGTGCGCATGCTCACCGGGAAGCGTGCGAGCTCTGCGCTGCACAGGCTCACTGTGAAGCGAGCCCTTTGACTTCCATGGCCGCTCGCCTTGCTCGCATCCTCTCCATTAATGGCGCCCAAGCCGCAGTTTAATTCACTTTTTAAATATAGAACACTCATCGCAAACGTTTTAGTTAGAACACCCATATGCAAACCTACAGCTTCCCCAGGAAGCCAAGAGAGAATGTGTCGAGCAGGATTTTCTGCAGCTCTTGATCGCAAACGTTTTAGATAGAACACACGTATGAAAAGTGAGAGCAGCGCATGATTTGTGCATCCCTTCAACACAAACGGTTGTTTTGGATGACCCGTGTGCAACCACGTACAAACAATTTGGTAAGATTCGTCAATCCTTGTAACACTACGATTTGTCAAAATATGAAGCTAAAAATCACTAGCAGTATCTAATTTTTGCAACTAAAATTCAGTACTTAAGCATAGATTTCATTCATAGATTAAGCAGTCATTCTTAATTTATACAAACAGTTCAACTCGATAGCTGAACTGACCAAACTTTTCCCCAATTGTTGCCAACCACGTACTGAAATAGCTAGTTCAACTATATATACTAGCTAATTTTAAGTACGTTGTACAGTTCCACCACATCTATAGTCAGATGAACTGAACAAAATAGCCCCTAAATACTACTACTACACTACTACTACTGCGGAGGGGCTTTGTACTACTTCCGGCTGCCTCTCCTCTGCCGAGCGCGCTCACTAAGAGGCGGAGGAGGAGGAGCCTACCGACGAGCTGGGCAACCGCAATGCGGTGCCTGCCGCTAATGCAGCTTCAGTGACGCTCACCTCGAGCGCCCTCTGCCGCTCAGGCGACCCCTCTCGGCGGTGGTTCTCCTCGTAGATCTCCCGATTCCTCGCCTCTGAGGCGACGTGTGCCGTGGCCGCGGTAAGGCTCTTTGCATGTTCGACGATGCGCTCCTCCTCCTCCTGCAGGAACTCGGTGTAGCACGCAAGGTCGTTGTCGCACGTGCGGGCATCCACCTCCGCCTCTCGCCTTCGGGCGGCGGTGGCAGAGTGGGTGATGACCCCTGTCGGTGTCAAAACCGGCGGATCTTGGGCAGGGGGTCCCGAACTGTGCGTCTAGGATCGATGGTAACAGGAGATGGAGGACACGATGTTTACCCAGGTTCGGGCCCTCTCTATGGAGGTAATACCCTACTTCCTGCTTGATTGATCTTGATGAATATGAGTACTACAAGAGTTGATCTACCACGAGATCGTAATGGCTAAACCCTAGAAGTCTGGCCTATGTGAATATGGTAATGAGTATCCCTATCCGGACTACGCTCTCCGGTTTATATAGACACCGGAGAGATCTAGGGTTACATGGAGTCGGTTACATCAGAGGAATCTACATAGTCGATTGCCAAGCTTGCCTTCCACGCCAAGTAGAGTCCAATCCGGACACGGGTACACTCTTCGGTCTTCATGTCTTCACAGCCCATCAGTCCGGCCCACGGATAACAGGCCAGACGCCCGAGGACCGCTTAGTCCAGGACTCCTTCAGTAGCCCCCGAACCAGGCTTCAACGACGAGGTATTCGGCGCGCAAATTGTCTTCGGTGTTGCAAGGCGGGTCCTTCTCCAAGCAATATATTCGGCCGTTGATCCAATATCGCTCCCCTTGGCTTCTGTGCGCTAATAACTTCATCTTCCACGTGTCGAGCGAATGCGGAGAGCAAGGGTATTTTTGCGGATAACACCCCATCACGCAAGGCAGAATGCCTATTTAAAGATACTGGATCTTAGATCCAGGCAACACTGCGCCGAGAAAATCCCCAGAGACTGCCAGGAGAAACGATTCCATCATGGCTAGCATTCCCAGCTCCTCCTCCCGCTCCAACCCAAAGAGAAGCGAGTGGGAGAAGTGCTCTGTGACTCATAGTCAAATAGAAAAGTTGCAAACGCAGGGATTTCTTCCTCCTGCGGATCTGGTCCCTGTCTGAGCAGGGTCGGCCTCCTTCAATGGCTTGACTCAGGCGGAGGACTTCCCTAATCCATCCGGGGGAGCGAGTGTGCTTCATCCCCTACCTGCTAAGAGGCGTTGGATTTCGAGTCCATCCGTTCCTCCGGGGGCTTCTGGAATATTATGGCCTCCAGCTGCACAACTTCACTCCCGCCTCTATCCTGCACATCGCAGGTTACGTCGCTCTATGCGAGTTATTTCTGGGTGTTGAAGCCCATTTACTGTGGAGAAAATTGTTCTGTCTTGTCCCGCGCAACCACGAGGGGTCAATATTCGAAGTGGGCAGAGCCGAAGTGTGGTGCATCACCGATACTGGATACCTGTCCGGCACACCAAGAAGGGCAGCAAAGGAATGGCCTTCTGAATGGTTCTACATTGAGGACGTTGCGCTTCCCGACCCAGTTCGAAAGGGTCTCCCTGAATTTGCAAGCATCCCGCTAAAGAAGCGCCATAGTTGGCGTCCCTTGAGCCTTGAAGAGGATGACAGTGCGGAGGTTCATCAGCTCCTGCGCAGGATGAAGACGCTCGCCCAGTCCGGATTAATAATGGTTGAGGCAGTGGCGATCTCCCTAGTGTGAGGGGTTCAGCCGCTTCAATATAGAGGGCTCCCGATGTGGCACTACAACGGGGAGGACGACGTCTCCCGCTGTGGTCGGAAAGGTCTGGACACCCCTGCCGCTCTAGCCAAGATACTGGCCGAGCTGTTCAAAGGGGAGGAAGAGGAATTTCTTCGCATCAATCGCAGAGATGGATATTCTATGTATAATCTTCCCAGCTGGGTAAGCCCCAATCCTTCTGCTCTACTCATTTTGCCTCCTTTGATAAATTTCGAATCCGCTTATAACAGCATTGGCGGAAAATCACCGAGGGGTTTCACAGCCCCGCCCCACAGCCTGAGAACCACAACCAGGAGCTGGATCCTGGGTTTGAAGAAGATCCGGATATATTCGTGGTACTCGCGAAAGGGGTGTTTTACCAGGCGAGCTACGACGGCACAGAAGTGGCCATTATCGCTGATTACCTTGGTCTTCTTCCTTCTTCCCACGTAAGTCATCGAGAGAAAATCTCACTCGCAAGAGCTTCCTCGCACTGCCTTACCCATCACACTGTCTCGTGCTCCACAGGGGAGGCGTTCGGCGCGTCGCGCTACTCCGGGGGCGGATCCAAAGAGAGCGGCTCCGGCGCCGAGCAAGGCTTCCAAAAGGAAGGCCGGTGAAGACACGACCAGTCCCTCGTCAAAGAGGTAAGGATTTGAAGATATACTTTAGTAGTCACATCCAACTGTAACTTGTACGTCTGTTTGGTACCAGGAAAAAGGTTCACCGGACTAAGTCCGGGGGTCCAGCCGGCTGTACTCCCAGTGCCCGGGATTTAAACCCCGTTGGAGAGGTGGAAGCCGATATAGGAACGGTGCCAGACTATCCTTCGGCCGAGGGTTCGGAGAATATGTCCGTTACCAACTCGGAAGTGGAGAGCGCCATGAATCATCAGCGCTGTAGGGCTATTTTATGAGACCCCGAGTTCTCGGAAGAGGCATTCAATGCCTTCAGCTCGGCTGATGCGTATATCCGAGCTGCTCGAAACGGGCTTAGTAGAGCCACAAAGCAGCATTTAACAGACGTGCGGGTAAGTTTTCTTTCTCCGAATAGGATAGCCATATGCCAAGAGTGGCCGGGATGAAAGCAGTTGGTACAACTGATTTAAGGACCGTGTATCACTGAGTTCTTATAGAGAAGAACGACACTGCTAACCTAAGAGTGGAGCGATTGTCGGCGCAGACTAAATGCTGCTACCACCGAACTGGAAGACTACAAGAAGCTGTCCACTGGTAACGTTCCCCTCCATCGAGGAACAATAACTGTATACCAACTGTGCTAATACTGCCACTGATCGCATAATAGGGTCACCTGATCAACTTGAGAAGAAGTTGAAGATCTCCCAAGAGGGTGAAAGAGAGGCAAAGAGGCAACACACCGCAGGCGAGCGTGTGCTGACCCGCATCAGGGACGAGAAAAACAAGCTACAAGATTCCAACACTAAGTTGGGTGAAGAGTTGAAAGATGTGTGGGCCCAGCTAGCCGACTCCGTGAAGGAGAACAAGAAGCCGCGGGGCGGCATATTCAGTATGTTTCCGAACTTGTTTTTTATTAAGTAGTTCGGAGATAAATGGAACTGATATAGCTATTTTGCAGGTATATTGACGGGCCGTCCTGAAGAGGAGGTGTCCGGATCAGCAAGTGATCTGCTGCAAAGACTGTCACAAGTGCACGAGCATGCTCGGCTGGCCATGCGGAGTGTTGCCAAGGCCTTATGGCCATCCGCCTCCCCTCCAGGAAGTAGGATGCGCTTGTAGAGCTGTTCAAGGGAGCGCAACGGCGTATCTGATTATGGAAGATATCGGCCTGCCGAGAGGGTGCACGAGAGGCCCGGGCCATGGTGAAAACGCGATATACCAAGCTGAACCCTAATCACATGGCCCGGGTTGGACCGTTAGGACCAAATGGGGAAGAAATTCCCGTTAGTTTAGTATATGACCAAGTAGAGGTGGCCGCCGAATATTCCCAACAAGATTGTAAGTTAGATTGCCTGTTAGATGGTATAGAGGAGGAAGTGTTTGAGTCCAAGTGACTATGTACTTTCCTCACCATGTGGGGTTCTAGCTGAATTGTATATCATTTGTCATGGCAGACCTTTTCGCTTCAACCTCCGGACCCGAAGGTGCGGAGTGTTTCCGAATACCGTCACGGCCGAATAGGCCGGGGTATGCGTGGAAAACTAGGCGTAGGGGTCATAGTTGCTTGAACAGACAAGTTGTATCCGGCTAGTTATGTTATATTACATTGAGATTGTAAGAAACATCTTCCAGGGAGAATAGTTCCGTTAAGGGTTCCTTTCCCTGGGTATGCATGCATTAGTAGACATGTCCGAATTGTGCTGTGAAAATCACGGTGTGTATACCTCCTGGGGGTTCACAATAGAGTGAGTGCAAAGAATATTTTTCATCCACCGACCGAATATTCCCTTAAGAACGCTAGATTTCGGCTTCACCCAGTCTGAGGTACACATCCGAATGACCCGACAGCAACAATCGCAGAGGTGCTCCCTTTACCACCTAGCCGAATAATCGGGAACGTAGGGGTAAGCACAGGAGCTGGGCAACCCAGCTTGGCCAAAACTTAAGTCATATCGATGCATATAATTGTGAAGAAAAGACATACGAGAAAAACGCGTATGTATGATGAGCTTGACGCTCGGCAAATAATATTAACAAGCTTCTGTTCAAGAAGCCCCCAGGTATAATGGACGTACATATGTAAAGATGTGTATGTCAGCGGTGTTCGGTCGAGCCGGATGAGAGCTTTAAAGGTGGAAAAGAGAGAAAAAGTAATGGAAACTACAGGGGAGAAGGGGACGAACCAAGAATTCGGTGCTAGGCATAAAACCTTCGGAGTCTGGCCGCGTTCCAGGGGTTCGACTCTAGGCGATTGTCTGATGCATCACGAAGACGGTACGCTCCGCCAATAAGAACTTCGTCGATTATGAAGGGACCCTCCCATTTGGGCTTGAATTTGTCCTTTTTCTTCTCCGGCAAGCGTAGAACAAGTTCGCCAACGTTGTAAGTCTTGGCCCGCACTTCTCTGCTTTGATATCTTCGAGCCTGCTGTTGATAAAATGCTGAACGGGCTTTGGCGACGTCGCGCTCCTCCTCTAGGGCGTCTAGGCTGTCCTGCCGATCCAACTCGGCCTCTTTCTCTTCGTACATACGCACTAGAGGTGAGTCATGTATAATATCGCAGGGCAATACAGCCTCTGAACTGTACACCATGAAGAAAGGTGTGTATCCGGTAGTACGGTTGGGCGTGGTCCGCAGCCCCCAGAGTACGGAGTCGAGCTCCTCGACCCGGTGCTTGTTTGATTCTTTCAAAGACCGCACTAGCCTGGGTTTGATGCCGCTCATAATAAGACCATTGGCTCGCTCGACTTGACCGTTTGTTTGCGGGTGGTAGACAGAGGCGTAATCGAGCTTAATGCCTAGATTAGCACACCAGGTTTTCACCTCATTGGCTGTGAAATTGGAACCGTTATCAGTGATGATGGTGTGCGGGACACCATAACGGTGCACCACATCGGGTATAAATGCAATCATCGGTCCGGACTCGGCCATTTTAACCGGTCTAGCCTCTATCCACTTGGTGAATTTGTCCACCATGACCAGCAGATATTTTTTCTTATGGCTTCCCCTTTAAGGGGTCCAACCATGTCCAAGCCCCAGACCACAAAGGGCCATGTAATGGGGATTGTTTGTAGGGTGGTTGGGGGCATATGGCTTTGGTTGGCGAAGAATCGGCATCCAACGCAGCGCTAGACGAGGTCCTGTGCGTCTGCCCGAGCCGTAGGCCAATAAAATCCTGTCCGGAAGGCCTTGCTGACAAGTGCCTGGGCTGCGGCGTGGTGCCCACCAAGACCGGCGTGAATTTCTGCCAAGAGTTGCCGCCCCTCCTCCTCGGAGATACACCTTTGAAGGACTCCGGTAGTGCTTTTCTTGTAGAGCTCTCCTTCATGAACTTTATAGGCCTTCAAACGCCGGACAATGCGGCGAGCCTCGTTCTGATATTCTGGGAGCTCCTTCCTATTAAAGTAGGCCAAGAATGGTTCGGTCCACGGGGCAATTACTGCCATGATGAGGTGGGTTGATGGTATTATTTCGGTGGCTGAGCCTCCGATGATATCGGCGTGTTCGCTATCTATGTTTGTGTTCAGAACGGGACTGTCGTTGCTGTCTCCCCCTTGCCACACCACGGATGGCTTAAAAATCCTTTCGAGGAAGATGTTAGGTGGGACGGGGTCGCACTTAGCACCGATGCGAGAAAGGACGTCTGCCGCCTGATTACTTTTGCGGGCGACGTGATGAAATTCGAGCCCCTCGAACCGAGCCGACATCTTTAAGACGACATTGCGATAGGCTGCCATCTTTGGATCTTTGGCGTCAAAGTCTCCATTAATTTGGGATATTGCGAGGTTTGAGTCCCCGCGCACCTCCAGGCGTTGTATGCCCATTGATACGACCATCCGAAGGCCATGTAGCAAGGCCTCGTATTCGGCTGCGTTGTTGGAGTCTGTGTATAATATTTGGAGTACGTACTGGACGATATCTCCTGTGGGGGACGTTAATACGACGCCCGCCCCTAGCCCTACCAACATTTTGGAGCCGTCAAAGTGCATAACCCAATTGGAATACGCGTCGTACTCTTTAGGGAGTTCGGCCTGTGTCCATTTGGCGATGAAGTCAGCTAGTACCTGAGATTTGATGGCTCGACATGGTTTGTACGTGATGTCGAATGGCAGGAGCTCAATGGCCCATTTGGCAATCCGGCCCGTTGCATCCCGGTTGTTGATTATATCATTGAGGGGCACTTCGGAAGCCACCGTGATCGAGCACTCCTGAAAGTAGTGTTGCAATTTTGGAGATGCCATGAAGACTGCATGCTGTCTTTTGATAGTGAGGGTACCGGGATTTGCATGGTGTGAGGACGGTGGATACGTAGTATACTGGCTTTTGGAGCGGAAATTTGTGTCCGTCCTGTTCTCGTTCAACGACGAGTACGGGCTCACCACCTGGTGTGTTGCCGATATATATAGGAGCATTGGTTCGCTGACGTTTGGCGCAGCCAGGATTGGGTTGCTTGCCAAAAGGGCTTTTATTTCTTCCAGTCCAGCTGTCGCCGCGTCTGTCCACTTGAAGTTATCGGTGCATCGTAGAAGGCGATAAAGGGGCAGCGCCTTTTCCCCCAACCTGGAGATAAAGCGGCTTAAAGCTGCCATGCACCCGGCGAGATTTTGGACCTGTTTGAGTTTGGTTGGCGTGGCCAATTGTGATAGAGCTCAGATTTTGGCTGGATTTGCTTCAATTCCTCTATTGGAAATGATGAAGCCCAGTAGTTTACCAGCGGGGACGCCGAGACGCACTTTTCCAGGTTAAGCTTGATGTCGTATGCGCGGAGGTTGGCGAATGTGAGATGCAAGTCGTCCATTAGTGTTTCGACGTGTCTAGCTTGATGACGACGTCGTCCATGTAGGCCTCCACTGTCTTGCCGATCTATTTCTCGAGGCATGTTTGGATCATGCGCTGGTAGGTGGCGCCGACGTTCTTGAGCCCGAAAGGCATGGTGTTGAAGCAAAACGGCCCGTATGGTGTAATGAATGCTGTTGCGGCTTGATCGGACTCCTTCATTTTGATTTGATGGTATCCGGAATATGCATCAAGGAAGCACAGCGAGTCGTGTCCCGCGGTAGCGTCAATGATTTGATCAATGCGAGGAAGGGGGAAGGGATCCTTAGGGCAAGCCTTGTTAAGGTCTTTGAAATCGAAGCATATGCGCCAGGATTTATCCTTCTTTGGTACCATTACCAAGTTTGGCAGCCAGTCCGGATGTTTAATATCTTTGATGAATCCGGCCTCGATGAGTTTGGCTAGCTCCTCCCCCATAGCTTGTCGTTTGGGTTCGGAAAAGCGCTGCAGTGTTTGTTTGACCGGCTTATATCCCTTTAGTATGTTGAGGCTGTGTTTGGCCAACTCGCGCGGGATTCCTGGCATATCTGAGGGGTTCCAGGCGAATATATCCCAGTTTTCGCGCAAGAAGTCTCGCAGTCCTGCGTCGACTAAGGGGCTTAGTTGCGCTCCGATAGAGTCTGTCTTCTTCGGGTCTATTGGATGGACCTGAAATTTGACCGTTTCTTCTGCTGGCTTGAAGGAAGTAGATTTGGGTCGTTTGTCCAGGATAACATCGTCACTATCCACAGTGGAGCATAGTGCGGTTAGTTCTTCAGCCGCAAGGGCCTCAGATAATGCCTCGAGGGCTAAGGATGCGGTTTTGTTCTCGGCACGGAGTGTGATGTCTACTATGCAACCTTCTTCTTGTAGACGTTGTTGGGCCTCCAAGTGCAGAGGTTTGTAGGACAGTAGAAAATTTCCCTCACGTGGATGACCTAAGGTTTATCAATCCATGGGAGGCGTAGGATGAAGACGGTCTCTCTCAAACAACCCTGCAACCAAATAAGAAAGAGTGTCTTGTGTCCCCAACACACCCAATACAATGGTAAATTGTATGGGTGCACTAGTTCGGCGAAGAGATGGTGATACAAGTGCAATATGGATGGTAGATATAGGTTTTTGTAATCTGAAAATATAAAAACAGCAAGGTAACTAATGATAAAAGTGAGCACAAATGGTATTGCAATGCTAGGAAACAAGGCCTATGGTTCATACTTTCACTAGTGCAAGTTCTCTCAACAATAATAACATAATTGGATCATATAACTATCCCTCAACATGCAACAAAGAGTCACTCCAAAGTCACTAATAGCGGAGAACAAACGAAGAGATTATGGTAGGGTACGAAACCACCTCAAAGTTATTCTTTCCAATCAATCCGTTGGGCTATTCCTGTCACAAACAGCCCTAGAGTTCGTACTAGAATAACACCTTAAGATACAAATCAACCAAAACCCTAATGTCACCTAGATACTCCAATGTCACCTCGAGTATCCGTGGGGTATGATTATACGATATGCATCACACAATCTCAGATTCATCTATTCAACCAACACATAGAACCTCAAAGAGTGCCCCAAAGTCTCTATCGGAGAATCAAGACGAAAACGTGTGCCAACCCCTATGCATAGGTTCACGGGCGGAACTCGCAAGTTGATCACCAAAACATACATCAAGTAAATCACGTAATATCCCATTGTCACCACAGATATGCAAGGCAAGACATACATCAAGTGTTCTCAAATCATTAAAGACTCAATCCGATAAGATTACCTCAAGGGGAAAACTCAATCCATTACAAGAGAGTAGAGGGGGAGAAGCAACATAAGATCCAACTATAATAGCAAAGCTCGCGATACATCAAGATCGTGCCAAATCAAGAACACGAGAGAGAGAGAGAGAGATCAAACACATAGCTACTAGTACATACCCTCAGCTCGAGGGTGAACTACTCCTCCTCGTCATGGTGAGTGTCGGGATGATGAAGATGGCCACGGTGAGGTTACCCCTCCGACGAGTGCTTGGAGCAGGTCCGATTGGTTTTGGTGGCTCTGAGAGGCTTGCGGCGGAACTCCCGATCTATTCATTCCCCGTCGTTTTAGGGTATATGGATATATATAGGTGAAAGAAATACGTCGAGGAGCCACGAGGCCCACGAGGGTGGAGGGCGCGCCCCGCCTCGTGCCTTCCTCGTTGCTTCCTTGGCGTGGACTCAAGTCCCGGTTGATTTACGTCAAAAATAACTTATCGAGAAGGTTTCATTCCGTTTGACTCATTTGATATTCCTTTTCTTGAAACATTGAAACAAGGGAAAAAAAGAATCGGCCTTGGGCTGCGGGTCAATAGGTTAGTCCCAAAAGTAATATAAAAGTGCATAATAAATCCCATAAACATCCAAGATGGATAATATAATAGCATGAATACTTCATAAATTATAGATACGTTGGAGACGTATTAGAGTGCTATATCCGCATCGCTGACAAGGGTGATTATTCCATTAGGCCCGGGCATTTTTAGCTTCATATACCCATAATGAGGTATGGATTGAAAGCACATGAAGGCCTCTCCCCTAACAGGGCGTGGTATCCACTGTTGAAAGGGGCCACCTGGAAAGTTATTTCTTCGGACCGATAAATCTCTGGCGTGCCGAATACCACATCAAGTGTAATTTTTCCCTTTTGCGCTTCCCGATTCGGGAATGATACCTCGAAAAGGTCGTCTTGCTTTTCTCGATCGGCTCTGTCTATTTCCATCTTGTGGAGCGTGTCCTCGTAAATGAGGTTTAGTCCGTTGCCGCCGTCCATGAGGACTTTTGTAAGTCAAAAACCGTCCATGATGGGACTGAGGACTAATGGTGGCGCTTCGGACTGATTACGTATTTGGGTTAAATTCTTGGCATTAAAGGTTATGGCCGTGTCGTTCAGGGTCAATTGCGCGACACGCAAACTTGGCGAGATCGCGCGATGCCCTTTTACGCTTATTGTTTGAAGTGAATGTCTCGAAGTATCAATACTCTAGTGTAAATGCGTTTCTTTGGAGGTCTTTGTTCAGGGTATCCTTGATAAGGATGTCCTCACTGCTCTTGGCTACTTGCCGAAGTATCCAACATGCTCTAAGGCTGTGGGTTGCCACGGTATCCGGTGTCGTGTGTATTTTGCATGGGCCGTTGAGCCATCCCTCCAGAACGGTGCCGTGCAGCTTGATGGGTTTATGTTTTTTTTGTTAATTTGGGCATGCCACGAAGTGCGTCCTCTTCGCCTGTAGGATGAGTTGGGTTGGGACCGACGGTTCCCAACGAGCAGCCTGAGTTTTCCAGGCGCTTTCCATCGCGCTATACTTTTGTGCGGTAGTTGCTAAGTCAGTGAACTTTAGTATGCAGCGGCGGTTGATGGCGTTGAGGATACCTTCATCTGTGCAGTTGTTGCAGAATGCTGCTATCGCGTCTTCGTCACGGCAATCTTTTACCTTATCTTTGACAAGGAGGAATCTGGCCCAGAAGTGGTGGACCGTTTCCTGAGGCTATTGTTTGATGCTCATGAGAGAGTCTATGTCCGGGTGGGTGGGTGGAACAAAATCCGAACCCTGACCCGATTTTGGATCCGGAGTTTGAAGATCTACCGGGCCTGGCAGTTCGGGCTCCGGGATATCGACTAATTTTTTAGGCTCATCGTCCGATTCCATGTTTGGGGGACGGGACATGCCTTTCTGCCGGAGAATATCCGGCCCTTCAAGATCGGAGATCCGAACATAGTTCATCTTCAATATAGTAGAAGAGTTGGTCCGCTCCTCGACTACTGCTATCTGGTGGGTGATCAGCGGAGTTTTAATTTCTCTCTGGTCGGGTTTAAGCCCAACCCGATCGTAGTCTGTAGCGACCCCCAAGGCGGCCATGCGATCCAGGAGTTCGTTCAACGACGATAACTCCGTTGGACCCATCCAGGCGGAGTATTCGGGATCAACGCAGAGGCGATTTTCGATGACTTGAGAGGTCATCGTCGGCTTAAGGGCCGACCCGGCGGTCATGACGAAGCCGCCCAGCCGGAGGGTTTGTCCTGGGGCCAGGGTTCCTCCGGAGACAATATTATCCTTGAGAACAAGGCGAGCCATCAACCCTCTTGGCGACGACACAATGGATCTCTCAATGAAAGCACCAATGTCGGTGTCAAAACCGGCGGATCTCGGGTAGGGGGTCCCGAACTGTGCGTCTAGGATCGATGGTAACAGGAGACGTGGGACACGATGTTTACCCAGGTTCGGGCCCTCTCTATGGAGGTAATACCCTACTTCCTGCTTGATTGATCTTGATGAATATGAGTATTACAAGAGGTGATCTACCACGAGATCGTAATGGCTAAACCCTAGAAGTCTGGCCTAGGTGAATATGGTAATGAGTATCCCTATCCGGACTACGCTCTTCGGTTTATATAGACATTGGAGAGATCTAGGGTTACATGGAGTCGGTTACATCAGAGGGAATCTAGATAGTCGGTTGCCAAGCTTGCCTTCCACGCCAAGTAGATTCCAATCCGGACACGGGTATAATATTCGGTCATGTCTTCATAGCCCATCAGTCTGGCCCACGGATAATAGGCCGGACGCCCGAGGACCCCTTAGTCCAGCACTCCCTCAACCCCGGCGGTCGACGTTGGGCTGGTGGCCATGGCGGCGAGCGGCAGGGGACCACGACCACCACCTCCCACCTTCGGGCCGTGGTGGCGGGCGGGTGAGGCCACGGTGGTCGGCGGTGGGGTGGCGGCCTGGCGACCATCTCCGCCGCCAGCCACGGCGGCGAGCGGGCGGCGATGGCCACAGCTTTCGGCGGTGGTGCGGCGGCACGGCGGCCGGCAACTTGTTGTCGGCAGGCACCAGCGGCGGACGTGTGGTGGGTGTTCGCGCACTCCCAACAGGGACGCCACGCGCACTACACTACGCCGGGGACTGCGCCGCCGCTGCGGTGTAGCCTCCCAGCTGGTCCTCTGATGACAACGGAGTGGCTGAGCGACGACGACGGACCGGTGCCATTGGCGAATGTGGGAGAAGCAGACGAGATAAGCTACAGGTATGGAGGGGAAAATGCGACGCAGGACTCGCCGGCCGTGAGGGTTTTTATAGCAGGCTGGTAAGCATTGGGATTTTGGGGGATTTCACCGAGTCGGGCAGGAAGCTTGCACGGGGACCTGCGAGGTTGCACGGGAATGGGCTCACTCACGATTCGTTGGCACCACCGTTTGGCAAAAAGAACGCCCCCGCGTGCTGTGCAAGCTTGCGCTGTAAGCCGTCTGCGGCAGCGGGGTGACAAGACGTGCAAGAGGAGGACGAAAGGCCACATACACATACGGTTAATAAAAAAACTTTTGCGATTTAATTACCTACTATACCACCGTACTGGTTTATAAGTATGATTTAACTAATAAAATACGAATGCATGTCGCCAAAGATTATATAGTTGGATTTGTATTTGAACAAAGTTTCCAATTATATAATTTTTAAAACATGCATTAACATTTTGTTGGTTAAATTTAAGGGCAAAGTATGGCACGGAATATAAAGGAGACTATATACTAGATGGAGGTGGTACCACACGGCCGCTCTCTACGCAGCGGCGCAATTGACGGCCGGCTTGTAGGCGACCATTTCATGCGTGTTCAACTGCTCTATGCGTGTGGTTGCTTGCGGTTCAGGCGGCCGCGGTGCGCTCTGCTCATGTCACACCACGCGCGCTCTGCTCTCGCGTCCCTTCGGGTGCTCTGCCCTCGTCCCTCCACGCGCGCCGCTAGTGTTTTGGGCCGGCGTACGGTCACGCATGTTTGTGTGCAAGTGGTTGTGCCGGGCACGGCGCGACGATGCAGTTACCCGCTGCAAAAACTTCCATGCGGACGCGCAGAGAGTCCATGCAGCCCGGCCCCCTTTTATTCCTGCGGCCATTTACCTTCATCTCTCGTCTCACACGACACAATAAGCACATCCACGAGGACACATATAGAGAGGACATCCAGCGGTTCCAATGGCGCTCCCGTGGCTCCAATAGCGCTCCCAGCGGCCGACGACGACAACGGCTGGCAGTTCAGCACACATCACATAGTGGACACCCACGTGAGGGGGAAGGCCCTCTCGGTGGTGTACACGAACAATCTGGTCTCGGTGGAGAGCTCCATCCAAACTATGGAGCAGTTCCTTGCCGAGGACAAGTACCAGTGGTAAACCCGACCTCGAGTACACCATCGGTCGTGCGAACACGATCGAGAAGGTTACCGTTGCCCGATTGTCACTACAAAAAAAGACACATCCGTGACATTTTGGGCGAGCAATTTTTTTCTGTCATACATATGACACTTCTATGACGATAATTGTGACAAAACCCGGTATCATCATAGATGTGGTGGGATCCTACTTCTATGAGAAAAAATCATGACAGAAAATGGGCTTTTCGTCCTGGGCGGGCCGGAGACGCAGATGGATGACATTCTTTGGGCCGTCCATGACGGAAAAAACCATGGTAGAAGCGAGGGGGAGGAAAATTTCGGGGAGTTGCCGGTTACGGTGGGAGGTCGGGGCGGCGATGCGTGTTTCTCTCATACGTCTGCTGCGTGTGTGCGAGCATTGGCTCTAGCGAACCCGGCGGCGTTGGGCTCGCCGAACCCGGCGATTGCCTGCTGCGGCTACGTTCATCGAACCCGGCGATCGATCAATGGCTGATGGCGAACCCGATCGGCGATTCGCCAGCTCTGCTGCTAAGCGAAGCCGATCGATTGGATGAGCAGTGAGTGTTGCGGGGGGTTGGATGAGCAGTGGCGGTGGCGTTGCCTGGATGAACAGGACCCCGTGGTGTGGAGGGCTGGATGAGCGATAGATGGTGGAGGGGTGCCCGTGGAGGGGTGGTTGAGCGGGACCCGTGGTGTGGAGGCTAGATGAGCAGTGAGCGGTGGAGGGGTGCCCGTGGAGGGGTGGTTGAGCAGGGCGGTGGAGTAGCGCCGCGGTGGAGGATGGATGAGCAGGAGCCCGTGGAGGTTGGAGGAGGTCGGCGGTAGCCCGTGGAGGCTGGAGGAGGTCGGCGGTGGAGATGAACGGTATCCGTGGAGTCCCATTTGTGGTCGCCACACCTCCCGATGAACAGGACCACCGTTTTGACCGTAGGAGGTCCGTTTAAATCCGTTTTGCGGCACGCCACACCCTCCCGATCAACAGGACCCCGTTTGACCGTAGGAGGTCCGTTTAAATCCGTTCTGCGGTACACACCCTCCCGATCAACAGGACCCTGTTTTCGACCGTGGAGGTCCGTTTCCTCCGTTTTGCGATCGCCACACCCTCCCGATCAACATGACCCCGTTTCGACCGTAGGAGGTCCGTTTCCTCCGTTATGCGATGCGCGAGCCTCGTTCCATCGCTGTTCCGTCCAAGCCCTCCCGATGAACACGACCACGCATTCCGTTCCGACCCAGCCGGTTGGCTCCCCATGAACATGGCAGCGGCGCTGTTTCTCCGTTCCGACCCAGCCATATGCGTGTCGCGGTAGGCGTTCGAGACCCGCCCTATGTACACATACGTGGCGTATTTTCTTTCTTGCACCACGGCGGCCGTGCGTGCGCGTACATGCTACGTCGGCGCCTCTCTGCGACGCGTCGCGCTCTACATCCACCGGTATATATATGCGTACACGTTCGCGACAAGAATGACAACGCTTCGTACACTTCACCGAGTGGGTCGGTGTCGAGCACTTCTTGCTGCGAAGATGTAGCTGGTGGGTCCCGGCGGTTAGAAGCGAATCGTTTTTGCCCGACGCACTTCCTTGCGTGCGAAGATGTAGCTGGTGGGTCCCAAGTGGAGTGGGGAAACATTTTTTCACGAAATCGGTGGCCCATCTGGTGGGTCCCTGCTGTCAGTGGAGGAATAATTATTTTGTCGTAATAAGGAGGCACTTCCTTGTGGCGCCATGGACCCGGTATCATCCTCTCCATGCAGTACTCTTCCGATGGAAGTCGATCGTTGAACACATTGACCATGCGGCGAGAAGCACCACGGCGGTGGGACGATGGCGAGGCCTAGGAAGGGACGGCGGAGGCGGGAAAAGGCAAGCGATGGATGCCCACGTGAAGAGAATCGAGGGTGAGGCTGCGTCACCGCAAAATAACGGGGGTGTGGGTGAGTGGAGGGATGGCACGGCCAGCGGTGGGAGTAGTAGAAGGCGGTGAGGCCTTCTTGACATCACACCCGACCACGGAGGCGGAGCATGCGGCATGACCGACGCTGCTTTGGTAATTTGGAGCACGAAGACCGGAGGTTGAAGAAGCACTACGGTCGTTGGATGGACATCGTCGTTCCTTTGGAGCTAGAATCGTTCATATTGACTAAGTTGACAAAGCCCTCCGTCCCCGTAAACTTAGTAGGCCCACAAGTCATCCTCCCACCAAGGTGAGTCCCAGCTAGCGAGGGGAGTATTCATTTTTGTGCGTAATAAGGAGGCATTTCGGTGGGTCCGAGGTGACAGCCGGGGAATGTTTTTCACGAAATCTGAGAGACCCTTCGGTGGGTCCCAGCTATCGGTGGAGGAATCATTATTTTTGGCGTAATAAGGAGGCATTTTCCTGTGTGGGCCCCTACGCTTGACCTCTTCGATGGCTGTTGTTTGTCGACCATGTTGACCTCGCCACGCCGAGAAGCACAAGCGGTGTGGGCGAGCACAGCCCGACCACGGGAGGAGGAGCGAGCAGTCTGCCGGCGCTGGTTTGGGCGGCTGGGCAGGAAGATCATAGATTGAAGAAGCACGGCGGCCGTTGGATGGACATCAAGCGATCCTTTGTTGTGTGTTAACTAAGTTGACAAAGCCTTGCGTGCTGCGTCAAAAAAAAAAATTAGGACAAGCTGTCATGCGTTACAGGAGCAGGGGTTCCCAGACTTGCGTGCCTGCGGCCTGCGGCGTGGCTAAAGGGTGGCCCATCAAGGCCCGTCTTCATCGGCACAAGCTCAAGACCCTCGCGAGGCCAAGCCTCATGAGGCGGATTGACGGGAGCTTCCTCGAGCACGGCCTCGTCGAGGCTGGCTCACGAGGAGGCGGAGAGATCAAGGCGGGGTACCTAACGAGGTGCCCATGGCGCAAGCCATGACGACCAAAGGCGCCCGGCGGGTGCCAGCCATGCAGATGTCCTCCTTTCCTCTTTGGTGCAAAGGAGCAAGCGCGGCGAGAGCATCAAGCAAAGGCATCCGTTTGGTGCAACAAGACCAAGACCGCCGTCACGGCGGGAATGAAGTCATAGTGGAGCCCAATGGCGTCACCACGAGCCTTTGTGAGCGAGGACCAACTTTAGTCGGGATAAGTGTACTAGATGTTCCCCTTCAAAATGGCCAATTGTTGGCGCCCTTCCCGCTCAATATTTGGGAAGAGGCCGGGGCCTCTGCCTATAAATAGGACTAGCCTCCCTTTGGGTAGAGGGATCCAGAATCGAAGCAGGGCTAGAGGCATCTTGAATCGCCAGAGAGAGAGAGAGCGTGAACTCCCCTAGCAGTTCATCGCACCAGCCAGAACAGACCCTCGCGAGGCTGTTCTTCCTTGTAATATTCATCATCACCCCAAGAGGCAATCCACCACACCACAAACTAGAGTAGGGTATTACACCACAATGGTGGCCCGAACTAGTATAAACGTTGTGTCTCTTGTGTTGTTCTTTTCATAGTTTAGATCCTAGTGAGGCGGCGAGGTGCAGGTAGGTAGAGTGCGAGATATCCACGCGCGCAGTGTTGAACCTAGAGGTTTGCGAGAACCGAAATCGACATTGGCGCGTCGGGTAAGTGCGCCCGAAGTGCGTCTTCCGCCGCCCTGTTCTTCGCCGACCATCGCATCCATGTCAGACGCTCGTCGGGCCCGCGCCGAGCGCCGAGCCGCTCTCGCTTCCCACGTCACCGAGGTGGCCCCGTCGGTGGCCGCCCCCACCTTTCCTCGTCGCCTGCCCTCAACGCCGCCACCGGCCCGGCGGGGAACGAGCAGCAAGCATCATCCCAGCATCCGTTCGTGAGGCGAGACGGCCGCACTGCTACTCCTTCACTCGACCCAGCTGGTTCTTCATCTCGCGCACTCCGCGCGCCCATGGAGGCTCGAGCTGTGCTCATCGCGGCAAACGAGCTCCTGCGCTACCGCCCTGTCGACGACGTCTACGAAGAGTGGCTCAACCCGTCGCCCGAGCTCGTCCAGCGCCGCGAGGGGCTCCCAGCGCCGTCCTTCTCGCTGCCTGCTGCGCCCCGCCTGCTGTGAGCGATGAAGCTCAGCGCCTCGGCCGCCTCCCCTCAAGAAGCGCCTTGGCCCCAAGGCACGTGACCTGGCGGAACCCACTCCGTCCGGCGCTAAGCGCAGCAAGAGCAGCTGCCAAGAGGTCCCTCGCCCCAAGAAGCTGCCCCAGTGCTCCACCCGGCTCGTCCACGACCACGCTCCTGCTCCAAAGCATGCCAAGACCCCGCTGCTCCCAGTAGCCGCGCATGGGGACCCGCAAGATCAGGCTCTTTGTCACCAAAGGCCTCCGTAGCCACAGCGAGGCTGCCGCGCCTTCACCACCGAGCTCCGCGTCGCGTGGCCCGACAAGTTCAAGACAGACCTGCCTCCTCGCTTCTGACAGCCGCGGCCGACCCTCTGAGTTCCTCCAGCTCTGAGCTGGGCATCCCGCCATAAAAGGGGCGAGAAGGTCATGGCTCTGAACACGACTCTGGCACGATCTCCTCTGGGGACGAGATGCGCACCCGCTTCATCGCCAAGTTCCAAGGTACTCGCGACCGACCTCCTACCATGGCGACATCGCCGCATCAAGCAGCAACTGGGGAGACCCTGCAAGTACATCAATGCTTCAACAACGCACGCCTCAAGATTCCCAAGATGACCGAGGCCATCATCTCGCCTTCTCCGGCCCGGTGTGCGTGACGTCAAGATGAAGGAGGAGCTGGCGATGCATGACGATCTATGCACTTCCTTGGAGCTGTTCAACTTGGCGACCAAGTGCGCCAGGCTGAGGAAGGCGCCTTTTCCTCCTCAAGCTGCCAGCCATGCAGACCGAAGAGAAGAAATCCAAGGCCAAGGGCGTGAAGCGCAAAGGCTGCCGTGCTGTGGCGGAACCATACACCAAGCGGGCGAGATCAGCCCGAGTCTTCCAAGGGCAGCGGTCTGTGTGTACCACGACCTCCACACCCACAACACCAGCGAATGTCAAGAGCTCCGAGCCGTGCGAGAAGGAGGATCGGCCGGCGCCCGACCGCCAACGATCGAGGCTACTGACCGAGGGGCGAGGAAGGAACGCAGGGGCCTTTGGGAAGACCGTGGCCCTCGCCAAGGGTGGCGCGATCGACCTCGCGGGATCGTGGCGGGATCAACCTCGTGAGGGAGGCTGGAGGGATCAGCCTCGAGGATCGCCCACAAGAAAGCAGGCCTCCCTCCTCTGCCGCCCGCAGCCAAGGAGAAATGAGGACCATCATCGGGGCGAGGGGCTGGGGGCTTCTAGGAGCGTGGCGTGATCGCTGCATCCCGGCGAAGCTCAAGCCCCACCTCTCAACGCATCTTCAAGCAGTTCGCCCACAAGTGAATGCAGTCCTCCCAAGCTCGAAGCCACCGCCCTGCTCGGTGGTCAGTGTGCACCATCACGTTCAGCTCGGCGGATCAGCTCAAGTCTTGCGCCACGGTAGGAGTCCTCCCGATGCTTTGTTCCCCAATCATCGACCAGCGTGCAAGTCACGGGACCCTCATCGACGGCGGAGCGGGGCTCAATGTCTGTCGTAGAGACATTCAACAATCTCCAAGTGCCTTACAGATCAGCTTCACCAACCAAGCCTTTCTCCGAGTCACCGATGGCTCCACGGTTCCGATTGGGCAGGTCCGCCTCCCTGTCACCTTGGTGGCCGCGACAACTATCGCACCGAGCTCATCGACTTGATGTCGCCCACATTACTTTGCCATACAATGCCATCCTCGGGTACCCAGCTCGGCCAGTTCATGGCGTGACCCATCACGGCTAACGTCCTCAAGATGCCAGGGCGGCGGAGTCATCACAATGCCTTGTGAAGAAAGAGAGGCGGTGTGCTCCACAGGAGCGAGCTTTTCAAGCCGCATCACTTGAAGACCTGATCGCAGGGGCGTGAGGCTCCCGAGACCGCTCCCAAGAAGAAGAAGACATCGCCAGGCCCGACCCCTCGGGAGGCGGGCCCCTCGTGGTGCGCCTGCCTGGGGGCACCTCCTTGTCGCATAGGAAGGCGCGCCGCGCCCTCCTCAAGCAAGGCTCGGGGCTCTCTCACGGAGGGCCACCAACCTTGCTAAGGTCACGAGGGCGCTTGGGAACCACTTGGAGGCGTGTTTCAAAGCACGTTTCCCTCAGGAAGGAGCAAGGCAAGGAGGGCCAAACCCTCAGGAGTTCGTCAGCCAGATCACGCAGGAGTTGCAGGAGTCAAGAGTCATGAGTGGTACCCGCCGCTTACCCACCACAGCTCCCCATCCAGGCGAGGATGGTGGGCTGCACGTCTGCATCGACACCCAGGGCTCAACCGAGCCGCCTCTCAGGAGCGCTTCTGGCCCTCACGCGTGGGGCGCTGCGAAGGTCCACCTCACAGCTACATTCGCATGCCCTACGGCGTGCCGAACGCGCCTCCACGTACCAGCGCCTCATGAGGAGCATCCTGGAGGCTCAAGAGGCCAGGCGTTCCGCAGTCCTGGCGGAGATGGAGATGGTCCACGAGCCACCAGCGCCTCCCGAGCTCCCGAGGCTCCTGGGCCTAGGGGCTCGTGAAGATAAACTTCTCGCAGCCCACGACGTCCGCTACTTCAACATCCTTTCGTCTTGGCGTTATCGGGTGACATCCTTCAAGTTTCATTTCCAGCCGAGGGCGCCCTGTGGCTGCATTATTCCCAGGCCGCGTCGGTCCGTCCCTGTGGCGTGTATCCCTTTTACTTCATGTTCCTAGCTTACTTTGTTGGGGACGCTCCTCGGGTTGCATCATCCCCAAGTCGCTCGGGCCAGGCCCAGCGGCATGTACCCCTTTTGCGTTTATTTCGGGTCATGCGTTTGACCCATCATGATTGTTATTTGATGCCTGTCCACGGTACCCCTTCTTCCTTCATGTCGGCCGCTTGCACGTTAAAGGGGGGGTACCTGAGCATCGCGACTGGGCTCTCTGGCTCTCCAGCCCTCACCCTCACAGCCTTGTCCACGCCATCGCGACCTGGCATACCAGCGACGGCTGAGACCCGCTCGAGGGCCGGGACCCGAGGACGTAGAGCGTCGACATCTAACCAAATTTACTGAACACATCACAAGTTAAGGCCAGTGCGAGCGCAACCCGCCTTGATGTAGGGCCCCGTGAGTCCAGCTGCTGGCTCACGGGTGCCCACATACACCTCGTCGAGCCCTACCCGTGCCAGCCACGTGTCGTATGGGCAGTACACGCCCGGGGCTCCTCCCGGAGGGGAGCCCCCCACGCACTGCTGGAAGCACCATGCTCCGCCTGGTCGACGACATCGCCGAGGAGCGGCTATGCCCGTACACATCTGAAGCGCTTATGCTCGCCGCGGTGATAAACAATTGAGAGTGGCCCCGCCGCATCAACCTCGAGGAGCCCAGAGCTCGGTGTGTCGGCCTCATCGCAACGCCTCCCCTCGGGAGTGCCGCGCGAGGGGGCTGGGCACGGGGGCTACGCCTGGGTCACGCCCAGACGCATGCCACCCAGCCAGGCCCCTCGGGCCTGGTTCGTCGCTGCGATCTCTCCGAGCGGAGCCAAGGTACGTAAGGCCGTTTGAGCGTCAAGGGGACTCTGAGCATCACGACTCAGAGCCTAACTGATCACGTAGCCCCTCACTCCTTAGTTCCGAAAGGCTAACGGCGGTTGAGGTATGCACGGGGCCGGGCTCTGCAGACGTATAATGGTAGATTCACCCACACATTTCACCTCCCTACTTGCTGTTCGTGTGCCAAGGGGGACTCCACGAGCATCGCGACTCAGAGCCTAACTTGTCACGTAGCCCTCACTCCTTGGTCCCGTCCCGGTTTCCGGTCGGGGCTAACATGACTTTGAGAGAGCAAGCGGGGCAGGCTCTGCGGCGAGAACATAAGCAAGTAGGAAGGAGAAGCGCAAATCTCAAGGAATTTAAAAACAAACATTACAGTCCATAACTGTTATCACAACACCAAACGCTAGTTTAAACGCCTCCCCGAGGCAAGTAAGTAGGAAGGAGAAGCGCAAATCTCAAGGAATTTAAAAACAAACATTACAGTCCATAACTGTTATCACAACACCAAACGCTAGTTTAAACGCCTCCCCGAGCGATGATGCATGTTGCAGGAAGCAGAACAGGAGCCACAACGGAGTCACTTGTCGACGATGGAGCTGCGCCGAGCAGGTTCGCCTCGTGAAGCCCCAGGACCGGCAGCGCCTCGCTTCGGCTTGGTGCTGAAGGCCCGGAACTTCGACAGCAGAGCCTCTGCCGACCCTTCACGGCCTCGGCAGAAGTTAGCAGCAAGCTCGCCGCTGGCTCCAAGAAGCTGTCGAGGTCGACGCCGGGATCGCGAAGGTAGACGTGGGTAAGGACCCGCGTCAGCGCTGCAGAAGACAGGACACGCGTCTCGGCCTCAGCCGTAGGGCCAAGGCCAAGGGTGACATCTTCAAGAGCGTGGATCAGGAAGGGAAGCAGCTTGGCGGGGCCGTCCTCGGTGCCGGCCAGCGGGCTTTCAAGGCCGCTGTCGTAAAGCGACCTCAGCAAGGTGCGAGCCTTCGCCTCCATCTCCGTAAAGGCCTCGCGGTCCTCGGCAAGAACCCGCGCCTTGCCGTCGAGCTCGACCTTCTTCGCCTCCAACTCCTGCTCCAGCGCGCCCAGGCGGTCATGGCGCTTGTTAAGCTTGGCGTCCTGGTCCTTGACGGCCGCCTCGCGAGCCTTCATGTCTTCCTCCTTCTCTTGGCGAATGCGGGCCTCCTTGGCAAGCTGGTCCCTTGAGCCGTGCAGCTTGCTCTCCAGCGCCTTGCGGTGACCTGGGACATCGCCACCTCCCCAAGGCGGCGTCGCGAGCAGCTTCGCCCAATGACGGCCTGCTTCTCCTCGCCGCAAGCCGTCGAGGCTGAACAGCCGCCCGCTCGAATCGAAGCGTCGAGCGAATCCAGCGAAGCCGGCTCAAGCGCCCGGCCACCAAGCAAGGGTCGGCGCCGGAAGATCTTACGCAGCCGGTCAGTTCGGCAGCGGCATGGTCGGGGCAGTGGGAGGAGTCGGAGACAACAGTTGGTGGAGTAGGAGGAGAGGATGGCAGCGTAACCCACGGTATCTCGAGGCGGAGCCTGCTGCGCTAACGGTATGTGGGGGGCATCAGCAAGGATACCTCGGGAGTCGCTTGGGCCATGGGGGCTGAGCTCGCCCAGCCAGCTCCGCCGAGCCTCGCGAGGATGACCGGGCAGGAGAGGCCCGTGTCTTGCGTCGCCTTCGCCAGAGGCGGGCTGCCCCAGATGGAGCCTCGGGGCTCCCTTGACTTCTTCGCCGCAGGTGCCAGCCTAGCCAAGAGATACAGATATCAAGCCTCAGCAACAAAGCAAGGAATAAAACAAGAATCAAGCGCTTACTAGTCATCGCTCGCGAGCTCGAGCAACCTCCGGCCATACTTGAAGCCGAGAGCCGGCTGCGAGGATCAGCCTCAAGAGGCCCGGGAGGCGGGGAGGCACGTCTGCGGATCGCCTCGGGCCGGGCGA
The DNA here is from genome assembly GCA_021605205.1 of Aegilops longissima. NCBI lineage: Eukaryota > Viridiplantae > Streptophyta > Magnoliopsida > Poales > Poaceae > Aegilops > Aegilops longissima. The sequence continues at coordinate 355,971,310 of CM038681.1, forward strand.
GACCAGCGGGGGACCAGCCCGTCTGTCCTTTTTGGGATCGAGGCAAGCTCGCCGCCCGCTCGTCGCCATCCTCGTCGTCGTCGCTCGGAAAGAGGCGGAGAGCGCGGGACCTACGCCGGGGGAGAGGCGCTCTCGACTCCCCATCGGTCGCCTCGGAGTCAGGCCCCGCTTCCCGCTCCTCCTCTTCGCTGGAGTCGCCGGAGGACACGTTCACCGTCGCCAGGGCTGCCGGGTCCTCGGGAACCTCCGCGGGCATGGGCCCGTCCCCATTGAAGATGAGCATGGATTTCACCGCCTGCTCCCAATCATCTCGAAGGAACAGGGGCACAGGAGCGCCATCCAGCCTCGCCACGTCTCCCACGACCAAAGATTTGAGGACCGCGACCAGATCTTCGTCGGCCAAGACTGCGGGGCTCGGCAAGGCCTCCACAGTGAAGCGAAATCACGAAGCGGCCACACGATGCTCCAGGAACTCCCTCAGGAGCGACGCACCAGTTAGCTTCGCCGCTGCCATGTTGCTCGGCCACAGATCCGTGTCGATCTTCTCCAGCACCGGCTTCGCGCGGGGATACACGAGTTCCGCGCGAGACCAATCGTCGGAGGTCGTGGGGTGCTCCGTGGGCAGAATCAGCCGAGGGTGGATGCGCCCAGCATCTACCATGACCCACTTGCTCCTAAAGCCCTCAATCCTCTTCCCGGGCTTCGAGATGGCGTTGGAGCTGCCATACGTGACAAAGCTCACGCACGCGGAGATGGGACCACGAGAGGTCCGGAGGGAGAAGTAGTGGCACAGCAAGGCCACTGAGGGCTGCACCCCGACGTGAGCCTCACAATAGTAGGCGAAGATCGCCATAAGAAGAACAGAGTGGGGGTGGAGGTGCAGAGCTTGCAGTTTGTAGTGGCGGAGGACAGAGAAGAAGAACTCAGAAAAGGGAGGCACCAGACCGGCAGCAATGGCGCTCACGAAGAGCGGATAGAAGGTGCTTCCTTGGCCCTCGGAAAGGCGGAGCCAGCCATGAACACCTCTGCCCCGTCGATGCCTTGCGCCGCCACCATCCGGCGCACCCGGGCAAGGCCCTCCTCCGACACATTCGGCGAGTCCAAGGTGGTGAGTACCAAGCTCCGGCCGGTCTGGCGCGGCGCCATGTCTTGCTAGGGCACTTGGTCAAGTAGATCTGGAGATTTCGAAGGCAGGAAGGAAAGGCGCAAGAAAGGGATCGAGCAATGACCGGAGGAAGCAAAGCCTAGACAGAGCGCCGCTCTTTTGTCAATTATTGCTTGATTGCTAAAGGCGCCACGTCCAACCAAGCGCCACGCGGTGCCCAAGGACATGAGGCTGTTAGGGCTCATGGGCGCCTGACTTGCCCTTCGCTTTCCTGCTTCAGCCAAGTCCAGCGCGCTTTGGGCCGGGGGCTACTGTCGGCGCTCAGGGAACGGGGTACCTGACTTGCTCGCCTGCGGCCTGCGGCGTGGCTCAAGGGGTGGCCCATCAAGGCCCGTCTTCATCAGCACAAGCTCAAGACCCTCGCGAGGGGCCAAGCCTCGTGGGGCGGACGATTGGGAGCTTCCTCAGGCACGACCTTGTCAGGCTGGCTCGCGAGGAGGCGGACAGATCAAGGCGGGGTACCTCACGAGGTGCCCATGACGCAAGCCATGACGACCAAGGGCGCCTGGCGGGCGCCAGCCCACGCAGTGTCCTCCTTTCCTCTTTGGTGCAAAGGAGCAAGCGCAGCGAGAGCATCAACAAAGGCATCCATTTCGGTGCAACAAGACCAAGACAAATCCAGAACGGCAGGAAGGAAGTCATTGTGGAGCCCAAGTCAAGGCCACCACCACGAGCCTTTGACAAAGCGAGGACCAACTTTAGTCAGGATAAGTGTACTAGATGTTCCCCTTCAAAATGGCCAATTGTTGGCACCCTTCCCGCTCAATATTTGGGAAGAGGCCCAGGGCCTCTGCCTATAAATAGGACTAGCCTCCCATTGGGTAGAGGGATTCGGAATCCAGAACAGGGTTAGAGGCATCTTGAATCAGCAGAGAGAGAGAGAGAGAGCGACTGAACTCCCCCTAGCAGTTCATCGCACCACCAAGAATGACCCTCATGAGGCTGTTCTTCCTTGTATTGTTCATCATCGCCCAAGAGGCAATCCACCACACCACAAACTAGAGTAGGGTATTACACCACAATGGTGGCCCGAACTAGTATAAACCCTATGTCTCTTGTGTCGTTCTTTTCATAGTTTAGATCCTAGCGAGGCGGCGAGGTGCAGGTAGGTAGAGTGCGAGATCTCCGCACACACCCCAGTGTTCGAACCTAGAGGGTCTGCCGGAACCCTAAATCCGACAACAGCGTCATCATCAACCTAGTAGGCCCAGAAGTCAGACTCCAAATCTGTGGAAAACAACATATAGCCCATGAGCCATTATTTTCAATAATTTACAGCCGATTTGCTAATTCTTAAGGATATTTGAAGCCGATATTCTTTTTATTAGCATTACAGACCATATATTCTGGGCACTGCTAAAAAATTCAACGAAATTTTGCATATTTCGGTGGGGACCGAACTCTTAATCACGAAATTTCGTGTCACGTTAAAAATAATTTTCAAAAAATTATATCAAAATAAAATTCAAAAAGCAATTCTCCGCAAAAAAATGAATGAAATTTAGAATCTTAACTAGCAAGATGCCCGTTCGTTGCACGAAACATGAAGATGCATTTGTATGAGTAGTTTATCTTGTGGGAGAAAAGATGATATTTTAATGTAATTGCCAGTTGGCTTTGGTTTTTATAAGAGTAGAGAGTAGAGAAATCCTGAAAAAATGATATTTTAATGCAATTGCCGGTTGGCTTTGGTTTAAAAATTTACAACCCATTTCTTACAACTTATAGCTCGTTTTCTGGGGAAGCCCATTTCTTACTACTTACATCCCTCCTCGTCTTGAAAGAGTTGCAGCCCAGCAGGGCTGAGAAAAGCAAGTAGGCCTTGGTTTTGGTATTCTCCACTGGGCTAGCCGATTTCAGAAAGAAAAAATATATCAACTTGGCTCGTCATGTGCTTAATAAAAGCGTAAGCGTGGGCTAGACAGGCCACAGCCCCCGCATAGCATGCAGTTGAGCTCCGTCTCTGAAACTGAAAAAAACTGGGCGAGCTGCTGGGTCCCTGGTGTTATCCGCTCGTTGTGTAATTTTCGCGTTTATTGACTACATTGACAATGGCGTGGAACCTAGTTGTCAAACAATTAGGAGGAAGTATTTTTTTGGCTTGTAATAACGAGGCACCTGCTTGCGAAATGCAATGACCCTGGTGGGTCCCTCATCGAGCCTCCTCCACGTCAGTCATCTCCTGATTCCTCTTGGTTGTTGACCATGTTGACAACGTCAGACGGCGGCGGGCACAACGTGCTAACCAAGGCGGAGAACGACGGCAAGGCCTCAGACGGTAACGAACAACAACCATGGAAGATGCGGCAATGTAGTGGCAGGTGGAGGGGAGTACGAGGGCAACAACATGCAAGTCAAGCATAAAAATGGTACAAAAAGCCCAAGGATTAATTGTTCATCAAATTTTTAGACAAAACCCAGATTGAACATGACAGTAACATCTAACCCAACCACTCTTTTTTGCAGTCACAAACAAATGGATCGGTCTGACCCATAAAATCAACATCCTGTGCACATTTTTTTATTTCAGGATGCCTACAACTTATTGTAAATATAAGCCGAGCACGTTTAGAAGCCCATTTGTCCACCTGAAACTTATTTTTTTGCTGTTCAACATGTTCGTCCGTGAGAAATCTCTTGCTGTAAAAATTAAGACTCATGGACAATAGTAACCTCGCGTTCAACAGGAAGAATGTGACAAAGCTTATGTTTGCCTGGTTGGATGCATATCGTCCCATCGTTATCGTCCTCAAACGAATGTCATGAGAACTGAGAAAATCCTTGTGCTTATTACATAACGATTGGTTATATATTTTCTCCATGTGGTTCTCCCTAAGTAGACATGAAGATTGAAAACAGTTAAGGTCTGAAAAAAGAGTATGTCGAAAGAACGACAGCTGAACAGTTAATTCTAGTACAATATAGTTCAATGTGCATGAAATAATCACCTCTATGTATAAATTCTCCAGAGATCGAAAGCATCGCAGCAAGCCAACAATTATGTCCAGATCAAAACTATACATTCTGATATATATGATCTTGACAGAATCCAGCAGCATTAATAGGCTATCAATGGACGAACTCTTCATTGAGCATATAACATAATATTAGTACCCAAAGTGTACTCCAAGATGTTATAAAACTTATGCGCACAAATGAAAAATGCAGCATATGATTACAAATGTGTAGATGATAATATACGGTACCTGAAAAAGTGAGGAGTCAAACACCAACTCCTTGTGATTATTAAACGGGTCACGAATTACACCCAAGGTCTCCAGTTTGGACGCAGAGACGACAGTTATTTCTGAAGGTGTATAACAACTATGAAGGAGTAACCTTTCAAGTAAAGGGGCATCTTCGATGATGAGCTGCTGTCCTTTAAAACAAATTCCAATGCTTTTAAGGTGAGGCGACTTTATTTGGAGACAACGGGTACCGATTTCTATTCCCAAAACAATCAGAAAGCGCTCCAGGGCAGGGCAACTAGAGTGGATGATGCTGTGCAGTGAGGCCTCCGACAGATAAACCACCACAAGCGGAAGTTTTTTTAGCAGTGGGAGTCGAAGCATTTGTACCAGATCGTCTGGTAGATGGCACCCGGCGAAGGTGGCGGTGTGGAGAGAGGAGGAAAACCGCGAGATGGACAATGGTGGTGTGGGCACGAATTCTTGGTATGTTTGTGGTATGAAACTTTCGTGGTAATGGTAGAACTCAAACTGCTAGAGTTTTCCAAATTCAGGGGATGTCAGCCAAGCGTCCACCTTGCCGGGTATGGACAGCAGGTAGCTCGTCGGGATGTAGAGGCATTGAACAGGGCCCTGCTGGTGAGAAGAGACGATGGCTCTGATGAGATCAAATTCGGGAAGGATGATATCGGCGACGATCGAGATTGAGGGGCGCGGTGCGCCATAGAGGGGCCCACCGAGTTAAGAGGACTTGTGTGCGACAGCAATCCTTGGTGGGGAGAAGCGAGATGATCTCCTCAAGGATGACGCCCGGGAGATCGCTGATGCGGTCCACCGGAGATTCTACCGGTTCCTCAGATCCGGGTGGGGGGGCTCGCCGCTTCTCCCCGCGCTACCGGGTGTGGGATCTACAACCGGCGTCGCCGCTGGCGGGAGCCTCATCTTCTTGGTGCTGGGGCCAACCGAATCCATTTTCCTTGTGGGCGTCGGGCCGAGCTCACAGGTTTGAGAAGAGTAGCCAGAGACGAGCCTAGTGGCAGTGCGAGTGGGGAAGAAGGAGGGCTGGGGATTTCTGTAGGAGTGGAAGAAGAGGAGCAGGCGTTTTCTGTACGTGTGAGAAAGAAGGTGAGCGGTGTTTTCTGGACGAGTGAGGAAGATTGGGGAGCGGGGGGAATTGGGTGGGGAGACGGAAGCGGGAGAGCGAGCTGTTCGTGTTTATAAGGCCCGCTGCACTAACTACTTGCTTTTTCCCAAGAACCGCTCTCTTCTTTTGTGTTGCTGCATTGGAGCTGGCGCATGGGCTTGGCTGACTGGCCATGCATGTAGGATGCATGTGCCCGCCGGCCACTGCATGCGCCTGGTTTGTTACTAGGCCTATTTAATAGGGTGGTTATGGAGTAAATTAAGGAGATTTATTTTCTCTGTGTGCATCCACCAAATTAGAGGATGCTTGATCTTGGATCTGAACACTCACATTAAACTAACATTCAGAAGAACAAAAGTTCAGCATGACTATGCATCTCAATGATTCACCATACTATAACCAATATACAAAGTTGTGAGAAGGTGTGGAAATAAAGAAAATCGGTCGATGCTTCTCACGAGCAAAGGGCCTCCTAGCATGCATTAATTTCTGGGCATGCTTGTTTCTTCTCAATGTTGCGAGAACTTTGAGCATGTTGGCAACTCCACAGCTAGCTACCTGCCTCATCTTGCAATTGATGCTGACACATTTGCTGCAAACACATGAAGCAATAGAGATGACTCAACATGGGTCCATATTGTATAGTTCCCCTGATATCATATTCATTGTCCTAAATCTGAAAAGATAGGAAAACAGTAGCTATACTTAAACGGTGTTGCAAAACAGTAGCACATTTAAATAGCTCGGCATGACAAAACACGATCATCTGGACGAAGGGGATACTGACCTGCCTGAGGAAGATTACATATAATTTCATAAGTCCTTGGTTGATTTCCACCTTTGGCTGCACTGCTTGTTTGCTCCTCCACACATGGCAGGATCATTCCGCACTGCATTCAGCAAGTCAACGTACGAATAAGCTAATTTCATCTTGCGGTGGTCATTGTACCTAGTTACGAATGTAGGAATACCTGGAGAACCATGAGGTTAGCTGACAGTAGGTAGATGCAGCCATATAAATTTTTTGGTGCTACCAAAATTGAGGTTTGTATCCCTTCCCGTTATGAGAATTCTTCTTGAAGTTGGTAGAATGTGATGACTTGTTCTTTGCATCAAACTTGCCTTTCCCTGAGATTTGTTCTTGTTGTTTTGGGGTTGGTTGGGCTGGAAGTTCTTCTCGTGTACCATGTGGGCACTAGAAGCTCCCTCGGCGACCGAGCACGTGTGTCTTTTGCTCTCGCCTTCTCCTCAAAATCAAGAGTGCTAATGAGATCCAAAACAGAAAACTCATGCCTCTTGTTTTTCAGAGAAGTAGCAAAATCGTTCCACGAAGGTGGAAGCTTGGCAATGATGGTCCCAACAACAAATTTGTCCGGCAACACACACTTAAAGTACTCAAGTTCCTTAGAGAGTGACTGTATCTCATGAGTCTGTTGAACAACAGAGTGCTCATCAGTCATATTGTAGTCATAGAATTGCTCCATGACGTACAACTCGTTGCCAGCGCCCGAGGGCCCAAACGTGGCCTCGAGCACAGCCCACATGTCTTTGCCGCCGTCAAACGACATATATGAATCCACAGTGGAATCGTCAAGAACACTTAGTAGGCGGCTTTGAAGAGGTATCCATGTTACGAAAAGCTTTCTTCGTGTAGGATTAAGATCGCCCTCGGGCTTACCCTTAGTGGCGTCATAGCGATTACATGATCTGAAACCAATATACTGGTCTTGTGCGCCACCTTTTATATTCCACCCCTTAAAAGTAGGCGGCTTCAAAAGCGCAGCAAAACCACTCGAAGTAAATTGCACGTGATCAGGTTTTTGGATTGGATTGTTGAATATATGAGCAATTTAGTATGAGATTTAATCCGAAACAGCGATAAATAGATCATGACGACAATTGCAAACATCAAAGTAATGATGAGGACTAAACCAGGAGGACAGAATCACATCTTTGACAGCGGAGCAGAACCGATGTGGTTGATGTTGTCACTCATGTCGTTGATGAAGAGGTTACCGAGGTCGGGGAAGAAGGCTGTCGTTGAGGAAGTCGTCGCGTGGTAGCGATCACGAGTGTGCTCCCCAAAACCTGATCGCCCCTCTCCCGCACAGGATCACGAAAGGCGGGTTCGGAGGATGCTGTCCCTTCTCGCGGTGCACGCTAGAAGGGGCTGGAGAAGAATTGTGGCGGCGCTAAGATCGGAATGGTGCGAAACCATATGATCTGATGGCTAGGGTAGAGCATGTCAGGTCGGTCATGCGAGTATAATAGTAGGCCTTTGGCCCCCAAACCCCATGTCCAAGTAAATAATAGCTCAAAAAAAGTCAATAATAGCCCCACCAAGGTTTGTCTAAAAAAATGGAGTAATTAAGGCGTCCGTTAGTCCCTTTAGTATAAAATACAATATCATTAATAATGGCCCCACCTTTTGTCTCACAAAGTATGTTGGAGTACAACCGGCTACACGTTTACAATCCGTTTCTCTTCTCTCTCCTCTTCTCTCTCCTTCAACTAAGCACAAATACTGTATTTAAATCCTTATAGCCTGCTTATGTCATCTAATTGTAGTACTTGCTCTAAAGTTACTATCCACTGTGTAGTCTGAAATGCCGGGCGTGTAGCGGGCGGTGCCCTCGGTCGGCGTGCTGCTTCAACAATGGAAGCAGTGAGAGGTCGCGTCGCCCTGACTTGCCATCAATGTGGAGCGGCGGGCTCAGCTGGCACCGGACGGGAAGCGCGCACGGGAGGGGGGGAGGGGTTTTTGTGTTCGGTTTTTGTTGGGCCAAGAAGGTGAGAAGCCAACTTGGGAGCGTGCGTGTTTTTCCATCGGTGCTAGCTTTAAGGCCGAGGCTGCGGTCGACTTCGTCTCCGACTAGTAGTTGAGCAACAACGGCAAAGAGGTGCTGCAAGAGATGCGTATGCGTCATTGTGTGCGAGCTTCACCGTAGCACGACGGACCGGACGTCGCCGCGGATGGCACACGCCTCCATTCAGCCGAGTGTGTGTGCATGCATGTGTCATTCACGTGCATTCTGCGGCCGAGCGTGTGTGCATGCACGTCTTGTGTACGTGCGTTGTGTGCTCCATGCTGTGCGCGTATGTGCATGAGTTGGATCGGATGGAGTTAGTGCGTTGGCTTGTGTACATGCGTGGCTGCATGCGTCCTGTACATGCGTGGCTTGTTGCGTGGTTATCAATAATTCAATATAAACTACTCCCTCCATTCCTAAATATAAGTCTTTCTAGCCATTTCAAATAGACTACAACATACGGATGTATGTAGACATATTTTAGAGTGTAGGTTCACTCATTTTGTTTCGTATGTAGTCCCTTATTGAAATATCTAAAAGTCTTATATTTGGGAACGGAGGAGTATAAACTATCTTCAACTTAGCATCTGATGTACCGTTTCTAGTGGTTAGCGAAAAGTTCATGTTCTTTTAGTTGTTTATAGGTGGGCGGTGGCAAAAACAGGGGAAAGCGCAAGGTTCCTTGCAGGCGCTCCACCGCGAGGTTCCTTGCTCCTCCTCGGTCGACGGGAATCTATGCTCTTCAACTCTTTTCTTTTACGTGAGCTTTGTTCATCCTTTCCCCAACAAGCGAGACATCTAGCATCAAGGTGCACGTGTCATGCAAGAAAATGGAGATAATCAGATAAGTAGTGCGTAAGTGAGTCGTATGGGGGAGCGGGGAAACCCTTTTTCGTAAGTGAGTCGTGCATTTCGATGGCACCTACGCAATATTTTTTCTCCTTGATGGCACATGAATAGTGCACGTACTCAACGACGGAGCACGGGATGGTAGCAATGACATGGTCAGCCCTTTTTTTGGAGAGAGTACGTACTACTAGTAAATAACTTTTATGTGTCGCGTCAAATCGCAGAATGACGAGAAGCTTGATTACGCCTTCTCCCTCGCCAACGCGTGTGCGGTGGCTCGCAGCATGAGGAGAAACTTTTGCTTACAAGCGGTGGGCGTGCAACAGTTCATTTGGTGTCGATTGCCGAAGCACTCTTGTAGAACCATCGACTTCCGGAAGAAGCGAAGAGCCAAGCGCAAGGTCACCTACTAACCTTAGGCTAGGCGTAGTGGGAGTAACATAAGTAGGGTACCTCCTTTTTTATTCTAGAAACAACCACACGCGAATATCAAGGTGCTGGTTACGTAGAACAAATTTCCTGCGATCGTGCTCAGCCCTCCTCTATCTCTCTTCTCAGCCAGCCGGCGGATCGCTGGAGCCCATCGTCTGTTGCTCACATGCAGCCCCACATGTCGGTGAAAGCGCAAGAGGACCCATCGAACCTGCACATCTTTCACCTCGGCGTCTTTGGTGATGAAAAACAAATCAATAAAGATCTTGGTGGCGCTTTTGGAGTTACTCAAGAGTAGTAAGATTCTATTCTGATTTAATCCAAGATGCACATCTCGTGGCTTCAACTACCACTCTATTTTCTTTCATGACACGACCTGGATCTTTGGATGTCCCGTGTCGGCAAAAGGAGGAAGAACCCGACCAAATCTTGGTTGTGCTCACGGATTAGACTAGTTGTGCTAACTTCAAATTTTATTGTGTACTCCTCCGTTCCGAATACTTGACTTCCATTTGTCCAAAATGGATGTACCTATATACTAAAACATGTCTAGATACATATATATTTTGACAAATAGAAGGCATGTATTGTGCAACGGAGGGAGTAGAATGGATGCAAGTTTTTGTATTGGGAAGAAGAGTACATCCATATATTGATAGAGCGTTGGAGTTGGCCTTACAAGTGCGACCGCAGTTGAGGAAACCGACTATCGGCAAACTCCCACCTCACCCGCCGTGCGATGGCTGAGTTAGAGAAACGATGAGGTTGAAGAGATTGCTCTAGCACGGACTCCAAGAAATATGGTGTCAGATGGAAGTCGTGCTGGTGGCGTGTGCCGTACTCCTGGACGTGAATGCTTGTTCTGGCCCATGCCACCCTATCGAGGATTCGAGGTGCTGGTTACGTAGTACTCCCTCCTTTCCGGTTTATAGGGCTTATCTCAAAATTTTAGGTTTTCCATTTTATAAGGCTCAATTTGGTTGTTTCTCATCACATGTTCAGATTCCAAGGTGCATTAAATCATTGCATGCAAGTATTAAGAAAAAATTGACCAATGCATGTAATTTATGCATGCATGCGTTGCAATTAATGCATTGGTAAACATACTTTTTTGTGGAAAACAAGAGCATTAATTGGGTGATTTTGCAAACTATAAAAAGTATTCCACCACTCACCATCTCCCTTGGTTGGTGAGATTTTTAAACTGAGCCTTATAAACCGAAAACGAGGGAGTACAATATGGCTACAGTAAAAACACCCGCATGACGCGCGAAGCATGTGAAGCTAGTACAAATAGTGTACTACTTCCTCCGTTCCTAAATATAAGTCTTTGTAGAGATTTCACTAGGTGGACTACATACAGAGCAAAATGAATGAATCTACACTTAATATGCATCTATATACATCCGTATATGGTTCATAGCGAAATCTCTACAAAGACTTACATTTAGGAACGGAGGGAGTACTATTGTTGATTGGCCTCATCCGATAACCTGTTGCAATGCACGTACAATTATGGAGGAGGGAGCGGAAGAGCGTGTGACAGCAGTTCCAAATCGAGAGGGAAAGGCGAAGAGTCAGTGGACGGTTGCCAGTTTGCCACGGTTCATGAAGGGGCGCCCCGGCCTACACGTCGGTTCGAAATACTCCTACTACTCGCCGTCGTCTCACCGATATGTTGGAGCAGGACCACATGTCAACGAAACATGGTGTGTAATTTCTCGTGCAAAATGCGATCTGGCCGCGTTGGCCCGAGGTTCCGCATTAGTTTTTTTTGAAAGTTCGCCGCATTAGTTATCGGCCTTTATTTTTTTAACATGCAATCTGAATGGATAGCTCTGTGGTCATCACCGTGGCGGATATAGTGATGGTTGATTAGCCGAGCAACTTATTCTTGTGGGAATATGGGAGTACCAGTAGATTCAAGGAATAGAGAAATGATGGTTGCTTCGTCCGAGCAACTTCTTGTGGCGAAGGTGGGGCTCTGTGATTTGACTGCTCACTAGTCATTACTCTGCGGCGCAGCGACCGGGTGAATCTTTCCTGAAGTTGTGTTGTGCACTCAATATTGCTGCATGGCAGGTGGAGCGGATGAAGGATGTCCAACATGTCGGTAAACGAAGTTGAATTTTTCGGCATTGCTATCAATCCTTGAGATTTGTTTATATGTACGCATAATTTTGATGAAATTGTACCGTGATGCTATGAAGGTTTCAACCGGTTCCCTTGAGGAAAAAAAGGTTTCAACTTGGGATTCATGTGTCTTGCCTCGAGATTATCTCGTTACAACATTCCATCAAATACAAATGAAACTACCATGGCTAATGCATCTCAATGGTTCGCAGATCAGCGCCTAATATTCACATCTGGCTCGAAGACAAAGTTGTGAGAAGGTGTACAAATAAAGAAAATATATAATTGATCGATGTTGTTCGTAGGCATGGCTCCATTTCCTTGGCACAGTGTTCATTGCTTGGCAACTAGTTTCACCCAGCTCTGTAGCCAAAAAAGAGGTGTACGAAAGACACCACAATCCGATCATTTTGTGCAGCTCCACTAAAATCGAGCGGACCATCCCTGTTTGCAAAGATATCCAGTCAGCGTGATTACAATAATAGTGGAACTAGATGATGAAATATAACACACATAAATAGAAGCCGATCACCTCTACGATCTCTCTTTAGGACTAACTTCTTGTTGGAGAAAGATTAGGCACGGAGTTGGATGAGGAGGATAGCAAAACCAATATCCCTTTCCCAGTCCCACAGAAATGTAAAAACATTGCCCGTGTGACATTTTGGCGGAACTGCACAAAACACTCTTCAAAAAAGTGATTTGTGCAGTTCACCAAAATCATAATAACAACGAGGTGAAAATGGATAGCCCTGTTTGCAAAAGGAGGTGAAAGGAAACAATTACTGCCCAATAACACGAGTTGAAGACACATACGCCGACAAAAAAGAAGCATGTTCCATGTAAAAAGGGAAAGATAGCACATGGTGGTTTATCAAAAATGGTTTGAGGACGAGATTACAAGATGGAAAGTACACCAGCCGAGATACGATTTAAGCAAACAACTAAAGAAGATCCACATGCAGCAACGTGGGTAGATGGGCAGTGGAGCAAGGCCGGAGGAAGCTGTACCTAAGGGTCGTCGGGATGTTACTAGGAGGGCGCCGGCGGCCGGGATCTGCCCATACTGCGGCAGCGAGCAAGTGGCGAAGGCCCTACCGCGCCAGAGCTTGGTTAGAGAGAACGGCGGGTACCGCAGATCGGGACGAGCTGCGTCAACACCGTCGAACGGAGAGACAATGCACATCCTCCCTTTCCGCCGGCGGACGGGATGCGGCCGGATCACTGACCAACACTGAGAGAGAGAGGCCACGGCGGCGTTGTGTGAGATGGTGTGATGAGAGACAAACCCATTTTTCCATTTTCCCCACGGCAACCATTTTATATTCTAGGCATGGTACCCGACCCTCCTTCGAGTAAACAACTGCTACACGCGTCAAATTATCACGTGGGCTGCCTTTTCGTACAGAAACAAACTCCACCGTGTACCCGCACGGGTGTGGCTGGGAACGAGACGTGAGTACGTGCGTCCTGCGTGCACTTCTTCTTTAGGTGCAGGTGCGTACGTGGGTGGGTGTGAGAGAGATGGTTTGTGCGAAACAGAGGCAATGTGTTGATGATATCTCAATCAGAAAAATGTAACATATGCAATGTGTGTGAAACGGAGTCATGGACGTGAGATATCGATAGAATTGAAAACAGGGATGAAGTGTGTGGCTGCGCTTGATCGATAAAGAGTGCCATCAATTTGTGTTTGCCCCGTCAAAGATCTGGGGAGGCTGGCCTACTGGAATTTGAGAGGGCAGAGGTGCAGTTCTTCTCCGTGGCATGGATACCTACCTACAACATTCGACTATCGGTGTGTGTGTGTGTGTGTGGGGGGGGGGGGGTGTAGAGACCGGTCGACTAGTATATGTGTGGGGAAGGAGAGATACCTAGCTATGTATTGAGGGAGATCGATCGACATCCATGGATATGTGTAGCAGAGGAATAAGGTTGGGGAAAAGACAAAGGTAGAGCGTCGGAGGGTTGGTGGTGGAGTGGCGTCTCACAAATGGTGGGAGAGGCCTGCTAGACAAGCGGAGGGTATGAGTGCAATATCAATAAGAGAGGGTGGGGATGTCATGCTGTCTATGCGTGCGTGTGAGAGGCAGGTCGGGAGGTATTCAAGGATGATGAGGGGAGAAGATATGGTTATGGTAAGCATGCGTAACTACATAGGAAGATCAACTGTCGTGTGTCCGAGAAAAGGAGAGACATAACTAGCGAGGTAAGTGTATCGGTGCTTGGTGAAAATGAATTATAGTCGACCTGGCTATATGTAGGGAGATCAGTTCATATACACGCCTGCATGTGTTAGAAGCAAATAAGATACAGAGAGGTAGACAGGGGGAGAGGGTGTGGCTAGGAGGTGGTGCGAGAGGCCTACCATGTCGAGGGGGGAGGAGTGTGCGAGCATATGGGGGCATGGACGGTGAGAAGAGAAGAGGGGAAGTATATATGTGTTTGTTGTTGGCACACTTGGCTAGAGAGGTATATCGACTGGTGTGTGCCAAAAAGAAGGAGCCGGGGGCCTACACACACCGCTGGTCGACGATCTAAAGAGAAATAATGAACGTGCGTGATGGAGGGGACGCTAATGGTGTGTGAGGGGGGCGGGCGTGTGCATGCACGATAGAAAGTTAGCTCTAGCTAGCTACAAATAGAAGAGGATCGTGAAGGTGTAAAAGACGAACAAAGATCATAATTCATTATAAAAAAGTGGATACGGATACTTGAAGAAGATATCATAATGTAGAACATTGCTTATAATTTGGGCTAATGTGTGGCTTTTGCAACTCAGGTCTAAATACTTGTCATAATGTAGGGGGCGGGGCACTATACTTTGTGTGATAAACACGGTGTACGTATGAATATATAGTTAGTACATCAAATGTACTATTATTTGGAATCAACATCAAGTGTATTCAAAAAATAGAATTCGAGTTCATGTAGTACACTAGTTCATATCTATCTCTATAGCAATCATGTGGTGTGTTATTAAGGTAATACACGAATGATGGTTGAAGTTGGCAACAATCATGATTGTAGATTCTTATTGAAATAGATAAACGAATTCAAATTTAGTTCGAATTGCAGCGGTAGTATAGACATTTGGAATGCACTAAAATGTTGGTATGAGTAGGTTACATGCATTATACAACAAGCGAAAAAAATTAATCGGACATAACATGGATTCATACTCCCTCCTTCCATCTATATAGGGCGTAATGAGATTTTTAAGACCGCCTTTGACTATTGACAAGATTAGTAGTACATGACATGCATAATGTGAAAATTATATCATTGAAAGAACCTTTCACAAACGAAGTTAACGGTGTGCTTTGTGTAAGTTGCATGTCATATATCATTGCTCTAATATTTGGTCAAAGTTAGCACCGAAAAATGCATTAGGCCCTATATAGATGGAAGGAGGGAGTAGCTTTGAATAGCATTTGTATAGTAAAACGGGGCAAGACTCTCTCTTTGTGTCGTGTGAATAGTTTTATTTTTTTCATTTTCTTTTTGGTTGAGGGAATTGCGAATTGATTTGGCGTACAAGTACAACATTACTACACGTTAGGCTTGTCCCTAAAATTAAACCCGCGTCTTGTTATATCCCGAAAATTCAGATATCGTGCTCCCAAAACTGGCGCCTTCACAACCCGCGCCTTGCTATCCCGAAATTACAACACACGCGAAAACTCCCTCCAGCTGCCAAATCCCGACACGCGAAATCCCCCTTCTAACCCTGAGCCGAAAGGGCCGCTAGTTCAAATCGGTGGGGGGTACTTTTGTAACACACCCTACATTTTGGACAAGCGCGTCCCTGAGTCATGCTTCACCCCCTCCCATGGCCCCCTTTTCGCCATTCGAAATCCCAGGCCGCCATAACCTCTCCGCTCCAGCCGCGAAACCTCACCCTCCTCCGTCCGCCACGTCACCGCTGCCACTACACCACGACACTTAAATCAGCGTCAAACAATTTGTCGGCATAAGTCACCTAAGGCGAAACATTTACTGTCGGCAAAGACCTTTGGCGACATAAACGAGTTGTCGCCTATAGTCCTGCCGGGAAAGGTCTTTGCCGACAGATAAATCTATGCCGACAGACAATTTGATGGGGTTGGTGGGATCTATGGCGACAGACATTTCTATACCGATAGACTAAGATATGCCGACAGATCATCTGACACCATGCTATGCCGACACATAGTGCAACGTCCATTGTTACGCCGACAGTTTGTTTGTCAATGAGTTATGCCGACACATAGTGCGGCGCGCCAATACTTATGCCGACACTTTAGCTGCCAGGGCTCTACGTTTCAGCAAAAAAATGCATTTGCACCATATTTTGAATAAAAATTACATCCATAGTATTCAATTCATGTTCAGTGCACAATACATATACAAATAATTGCACTCTTCTATTCATCACAAGATACCAATCACTAATACATTTATTCAACATATATTTAAAATTAGTTATCTTCACTCAAGTTTGTTACAACCATGAAGAAAATACACAAGTCTGACATACAAGATGTGTCCTGCTACAAAATATAAAGGCTAGGCGCTAAGGGACCAATTGTTTGATCAGTTGACTACTACAAAATATCATGAAAGAGACCAATCCTTCAATCACCAAGCGGCATCAACTTCCATATGAACAAAATGTGTCTACCATGTTATGAACAAAAGCGATCACCGGAACATCATGTCCCTGCAAAAGAACTTGTATGTTTGAGCAATCATAGAAATGAGAATTTGTTCAAACTTGCGAGTTGCCAATGATCCTAAAGATCTAAAACAATCTATTATATATTTAAGACAAGAGACAAATAAGTCATCACGTTTGTCCACATAAATTAAATTATCTCAGCCGTAAATTTCAGATATTAACGGTTGAGATTTAAAAGATACAGTGTTACACGGAAATATTATCACATATAAATAGTTTGACACATCACGTGTCACGGACAAATATTTCAACACGTCTATGTGTTTCAGCTCATATATGCCTTTCTATTAAAACATAGGTGCGAGACAATTTGACATACATAAGGTAGCAAACTAGGCGGCCAACTAGGGAATTCTGGGAAAAAACAGCTAACTAAGGAAGAGTCCGATCCAGAAAAAAGAATGAAGGAAAGAAGTGTCCAAGTAGAATTCACTGTGTTGAAGTTCAGAAAAAAAAATATGTGCTGACTCATAGATTTACGTGATGAAAAACAGTCCAGTCAAAAAGGCAAATAATGTCCTTCTCTCGATCGGACATGTATTGCCTCGGCTGAAACCAGATCACACGTGCCTTTGAAAAACAAAAATAGATGAGGTACATACAAGCAAACACGTATGCACCGATCAACCATGAGATATCTATAAGGTCTAGCCACTGTCTCCGAAAGTTATAGATGCATGTTAGTTACGTAGTTATTAACGTCAGTGATATGCATCGACACATGAGCACATACAGCAGACCCAATCGTCGATTGAAACACATCAGATACCTTGACACATCAAACCCAAATCCAAATGACAGCATCTGAAAAAGTACCACCCCACTGATCAAGACATCCCATACATGTCAACGCACAAGCTAAATGTCTTTGTCGATTTAAGCTAAATTCAATAATTTGCATGTTCGATCACAGTTTAATAAAGACTACAAGTCTCGGCAAAAAATAAAAGTAACTAAAATAAACACTATTAGTCGGACTTTTCAGCGAGTAGTAAATACATATCTTATTAGGTGAAGAATAAACAAACTAGCAAATCATCTTTGCTTATATAAATTTCAGCGACGAAAAAATATGAAGTTTAGCCCATAAAGATGAATGTGAAATAAAGGTCTAAATAAACATGGAACATGATTATAATTTTATTAAATCTAAACTGATGCAAAACAACATGAGCATAAAATTTTTGATGTAGGTGTTGACTATTTAATGATCGAATTAACAATAGTTATCTACCTGCACTACTTGCTCAGGCTTGGTAAGAGCCAAAGGCGATCAAGCAGCCCGATTATACGAAGATGTTCATGCTTCTTCACGCATAAAGAGATGCGCCCAAACTACGCTTTGAAAAATGGTGCACTTCCTATAAAGGCTATCGTGAGATTTGCAAAGTAGGTGCAAACATACAAACATGTATTCCCTGTATGTAATATGTCCCTACACCTTTGAATATTTTTGTTTTCTCTGGGTTGACTGATGGACAAATACGGTGATGAGAAGAGTACAACAAGGGGGTGAATAAAAAGTGACAAAAGAAGAGGGGTGTAATCAAGCACCACCAGAAGTAAAACAAGAAATACATTGACGAACTGGTCTAAATGTGAACATAGTGTGTTTAAGTAGATTTGATACTGAATTTTCTCTGTAAAGTGGATGATAAATTTTGCTCTTATTATTGCACATCCTGTGATGGTAAAGTTGTTCTTTACAACATGAATACAATAGAAATTACATTAATGTAGTGCCAATATTACAC
The DNA here is from genome assembly GCA_021605205.1 of Aegilops longissima. Lineage (NCBI taxonomy): Eukaryota > Viridiplantae > Streptophyta > Magnoliopsida > Poales > Poaceae > Aegilops > Aegilops longissima. Next base: position 355,989,505 of record CM038681.1, read on the forward strand.
ACGAAGACTATAGGAAAAATATAATTAAGAACTGGGTGCAAGATCATCTCACCTATGTTTCGAGGGCACCACACATTCGTCTCAGAACCCTTGGTCGTTGGACGACGAGATCGAGACAGACGATCGATTGCGCGAGGTCGAGGCGATTCGAGAATCTGGAATTGACATAAACAACAAGTTACTACAATGCTTGTTGTCGGATTGAGGTAACAAAAGGAAGAATGGTTGGCGAGATAATGCACGCTATTTGTAAGGCCATGCCCGGTGACAGTCTTAAAGTGCAGCAAACCATGTAGCATCAATATATAATGCTTACTAAGATTCCTTATACATTAAAAAGCTGTAACCATAATATCAGTTTGTTCCTCAAAGAATACGAGGTTGGTTTGCATTGTTATTTGCATGAGACTAAGACAGTTTGCACCTAGTCTATCTACTGGCAGTATAGCATCATCCCTCATCCAACTAACAAAAATACGTCTTCAATTAAAAATTTAGCAATAGAAGTAAAGGAAGCATGATCACACACACAAAAAGCTACTTCCATTAGGAACTTCGATGATTAATTTGGAGAAAAAAAAGAACATCAAACAAGCCAAAATTTGCATAGAAAGGAAAACACAAAGAATCTGCTACTACCTTGAAGAATCTGAACAGTGCAGTAGTGATCAACATGCAAAGAAAAAAAGCTTCACGGGCGCTGCCAAGATCACACCTTCTTCCACAATGTCCGTCATTTCGGCACCCACCACCATCGGGTAGCCTTTCCCTTGTTTGTATTTCTTTACCTCGGTTTGTACATTGGCTGAAAGTGAATGTAAGAAATGAAAGTCTTCACAAATATAGTACTCTCTGTTAGCGAGAAAACATGCAACACATGTGGGTTGTGAAGAACATATTTGAGTATAATGATGTGCATTAGATAAAAAAGGTAGATGCTAAACTTGGTAATTGAGGAAAATGAAAACACTAACATGCGGTTTAGTTTATTACTAAGCAACATCACATGCTAAGTAATAATTATTGTTTCTAAAGCAAAAGGCATGTTCAATAATAAATATCAGTTTGTTAAGAATATGGTTTCTGTTTATTACTAAGGGTACTCAATTGATGTTCCAAACATCCAATGTGAAACTAAGATTTCAAGGTTATCTCTTTATTTGTGGTCTCTGACATTGTCATATCTAAAATCTGTTGTAATAACAGGAAGAAGCGTATAGAAATGATGTAATGACAGGCAGAAGCATATAAGTTACATAGTTTACAACCATGGCATACTGTAATGAACATCTTAGCTGCCATTTCCAATATCAAACGCTACATTGCATGAGAAGTAAACATATATAATGCTATAATTAGAGAGTTGCAACCTCAAATCTCTCAATAACCAACGGATGCACATCATTGCTATGCCATACAGCTGTGAATGGTGCCAACATGTCATGCCCCTTAAACCTGGGAAGGTCATACTATCAAAGTCAGTAGTGGCTAGTAAACTGAGTGACTTCTTCTTCCCTGCATTATCTCTCTTCTCCTTTCAAACAGAACCTGCTATCCATCAAAATCCTTGGCAGGAAAGAGCGGATCTTGCCTCAAACCACCAAAAATGAAATCCTTATGCTAGCTGGTGGTCATATGTTCCTTTTCCCCTTCGATTAATCTCATGTATTATCTAATTTCAAAACCCTAATTTGACCTCGTGCCAATAATGGAGAGAGAACAAGGGCAGGCAGCAGGAAGATTTGCGGCTTACTTGTTGAGATCTGGAGGTACGATGTCGCCGATGGAGGAAGAAGAACGGCGGCGGCTCCTCGGCAGCGACGCGCTGCTGCTCATCATCAACAGACGGTGGGCCTTGCCGACCTTGCTGCTTCTCCTTCACGGTGGTAGGTGCTGCTATTCCTCGGCGTGGCGGACGGCGCGGCTGCTCCTCGGTGCAACGGACGGCGCAGCTACTCCTGGGCGGATGATGGGAGGCGTGTGGCGCCAGGGGGGCGGGGGTGGGGTTGGGGGGACGGGCGGCGGCGTGCAGGTTGGGGAAGAGGCGCACTGGATCAGGTTTAGGTCGGGGTGGGCGAGCACTCTGTTTCAGGGTAGCGAGAGAAAAGGGTGGGATTGGGGAGGGGATATTTGAGTATGTATTTTTTTTTCTTTCGGGTGTTTCACATGGCGCGCTAGCTCTCTTTCCGCGCCCTTTTTTTGGATGCAGGCCGAAGCAAACAACGCCGACACTTTTTGTGTCCCCACGAATCGGCGACAGACGAAGTATCAGTGAAGTCAACATATGCCGACAGAATTTGTGTCGGTGATCTGGTGGTGATTTGGCGACAGATAATGTGTCCCGAGGATATATAATAACATCGAATTATGTGTCGGCATAGTTTGTGACACAAAAAGTGTCGGCGATTCTCACTTCTACCAACAGACGCATGTCGTCTTTGCAGTGTCGTGGTGTAGTGTGCCCAGCCGGAGCCTCTTCCCCGACGACGTCGTCCACCGCAAGAGCTCGACGTCCCTCGTCCACCTCCCCGGATGAGGATCCGTCATCCATTTCGCCGTCCCGCCGGTTTAGCCGCCCATCCTCCACCTCCAAGGAGCTGCTCCAACGATCGCCTCGTCTATCGCGGCTGCTCCATCCCCATAGCGCCGCCTTAACCTGCTCCACCGGAACCGCAACATCCTCACCGACTCCTCGAACGAAGCCGAGGCCTACTCGGCGCCACCAAAGAGGTTGTACACTCATCGCATCACACCTTCTCCTTAACTCGACCTCCAGCGCCGGCGGTGCTCCATCCCGCACCCCCATGGGCGGCTACCTTGAAAGCCAGCACCATGGCGACATCTCCACGGCGGCTCTCCCCCAGTGTGAGGCCCCTTCAGCGGCGGCGTCCATACCAGCCGGATCTGCTGCTGTTGCTCCGGCTCTCACTCGCTCATTCACGCTGCTGCTGCTGCTCCGGCTCTCGCTTCGCTTCGCTCACGCTGCTGCCGCTGCTCGCTCTCGCTCGATCGCTTCCTTCGCCCAGCTGCTGCTGCTGCTCTCCCCTCGCTCGTGTTGCTGCTCTGCTCGATTAAGCCACACTTGATCGTGAATCGACTTTTGGGTGATCGATTTTCAGGGTTGGGGGGGGCTCATGATTAAGGAAGAACCACCCTTGGCGGGACGGGCTTCCGGAGAGGTACCCACTATCTATATTAGGGTTCAGGGTGGGGGGGCTAGAGGGCTGGCAGGGGCAGCGGTGGCGAGTTGTTTGGGCGGCGAGGTGGCGCTAGGGCGTGATTCGGCCGGTGGTGGTGGCGGCTCAGGAGGTGCAGGTTGAAGATGAACTGCAGGCCCTCCTAAACAACATGTCAAGTGCCTCTCTGCTACCATTGCGTTCAGTTTGATAGTAGCATTCAGATTCCTGAGAAATTTCAGTTTAAATCGATTAAGTTGAGTCAACAGTTTTACCTCATCTGTTGTAGTCGGTGGTTTTTGCTTGATGTTAATTTTACATCCATTTTACATCATCTATTAGAGATGCTATTAGAATCCCACTTGAGATTGGCGATGTACGTCTTGTCTGCTTCAGCCTAGGCGTTTCTGACTCACGGAGCTACTCCAACGACGAACAATCCATCACTGTGAGCAGTGCCACAGACACCGTCTCTGATTCCTCAGATCTTCCTCCACACCTCCGACAGCCACCTCTGCCTCAATCGCTTTAGCGTCCAACCCAATGATGCTGAGGTCGACACGGCTACGGCAAAGAGGTTGTACACTTGTTGCATCACTTATTACTATACATTCACGTCGATCCATTAGGGCTATTTTGGTTCAACGGAAAAATATAGCAATAGGGAATTTTCCAATGGCACTCTACTATTCAATTATTCATGCATTTTGTTGAAAGGAATGAAGCAAAATATCCACCTGGACCTACTTTTCAAAATCCTATGCATGAAAACAAGACTAAGTGCATTAGTGCCAGAATAACATTCTAACTGTACATGCTTTCATATGGTTTCACTTTGTTTTGGCCATGTTTCTTTGCATTCCTCTGCTCTTCCAATTCCTATAAACCAAACACCCAAGTTGACAGAAATCCTGTGTTTACAAATGCTCTGTTTACCATGTGCATTTTCCTATCCTATTCCGGTGTTTTTCCTATCCCTGCGTTTTAAGAATCATGCAAGCCAAATGAGCCCTTACAGAATTAATTCAGTTACAGGTACGTGTTGAAGGGAACTTTGTGTGGTTTGTCCTGCTCTGCCACGACTTCGTCCACCTCACCTGAGCTGCTCCATCGACAGAAGCATCCACCAAACCAGACATCACGACTCCTGACCGTCTTTCGCTGCCTCAGATCTCCTTCCCTGCCGCCGGCACCCACCGCAACTGCATCACCATCATCGACTCAACAGATGAACCTGAGGAGTACACGGGTCCACAAGAGAGGTCGCACTCTTTTGTTTCTGCTTATGTTATGCATTGCTTAAACTTACCTGCTACTTTATCGTCCTGTTCAGCTCTTGGACTCCCAAGTCAGGTCCAAACTAATGTTCAAACTTGAGTTCTAAATTAGTTGTGGGGCACATATCGAGGTATCAATTAATAGTGTGTCTGTCTAATATCTGGTTCACCTAGGGTATGCCTATGTTCTTCATCTTGGGTGGGAAACAAATAGTAAAGCAATCATCATCTGTCTTTTTATTAATTTAAAGCAATCATCAACCTGCTATCATTATTTTTGGATCCATCCACTGGTTGTTACCATCACTCTAAATTTCTGCATGCTCCCCTTACATAATCTCACCATATTTTTTCGTATGCATGTCGGATATTGTACAGTCATGCTAAACATGTAGAGAAAAAGAGAAGAGTTTTATGCTGGCAATACAATGTCATGCGACATCGCTCCATGGTGGGTTCAATGGCAAACCCTCCCCACCCTCTCCAGTTGTAATCCAGAGGAAGATATATGTTCTAAGGCGGATTCGCACGCCACCGACCACTCCTATTTACCCCCAAGGTGTTTTCTCTACCTTGGCATGATGAAGTTAGTCATATCATGCATATGTTGCCTTCAAGTGCCTACTTTTGACATCATATATGTCATCTACTTAGTTTAGACATGTTACGTAATGCCACTGTTTAGTTTCTATATCATATATGGGAATTATGCGGTCTCATGTCTTTAGCCAGCCATAATATATGTGAAATGTGCAATGCCATCCTGTTTAACCGGGCATCATATATTTGAATGATATCTTGCCCATCCTTTTCTTCATTACATTTCCATTTATCGACAATGTTTGTACATTAAACTACTCTTCCGTGAATCAGCCATTTGGGTGGGAGATGGAAAAATCTAGAGTGAAAACAAGGCCTTGAGAGAAGGCGGTGCTACCGGTCGAAGCAGATCTCTTGTTGGGTCGATAGCTCCTCGAGAGATGGATTTAGAGCAGATGACCGGTCCTATTCCCCCCGAGGTGTATGCTCTAACTTGGCATAGTTATCTGCTCATATCATGCATCGTTGTCTTGCATTGCATAGTTTAGACATCATATACACAATATTCAACACCATGTTCTTAGTTCGGACATCATATCGAATGCCCTCTATTTAGCATATAAATCACATATGTGAATTAAATGATGCGATCCTGATTACTTAGATAACATGTAGGTGAATTATGTCATGCGATCTGTTTAGTTATTCATCATATCTTTGAATTATGTTATGCTATGCTATCCAGTTTAGATAGACATCATATATGTGAAATTATGTCATGCTATCCGTTTTAGTTAAACAATATACATGTCAACTATTTCAGCCCTCTTTTTCCACACTATCTATTGCATCATCTCTCATACAATGTCTCAGTACATTCAACTATGTTTCTGTTCATCAGCCATTTGAATTGGAGCGGTGATGTCGATATCTAGCGGACTAAAAACACGGTCTTCAAATAAAATAGTGCTACCTCTTGGTGGAGATAGCACCCGGTTGTACATGCACAAGAACCAGCCCTACCACACATAACCCAAACTCTATGATTGTACCCCTCTTTGCGATGGATGAGAGAACCAGCTTCACCCAATCTAACCCCAACCCCAGCCGATAGTAACCCAGTTCTGTTGACACAACACCATCTCCACCACAGAGCTCCCAAACAAGAGCAGTTAGTAAGGCAACTCCGGTGCCCAAAGGGCCAGTACTATCATGGCGAACCCCAACTCCACCAGTTAATGCGCCTATTCTGTGGAGGAAGCACAACCAGCTAGTCATAGTTTAGCATCTATCGCATTTGATGTTGTTAAATCGTATATGCGTATCTTCCCATCTTGGAAATATTATATGAAGATGAAGGAAAATGCCGATTTGCGAGTGTTTGTCCGGGAGTTATGTGTAAGCAATGTTATTCATGGCAATTACTTTGCTTCGTCCCATACATCCTACCTCCATGATGGTTATAATACAGCAAATTTTCCCATTTTCTCTATAGAGAAGGACCGATTTGGAAACTCAGGATGAGGTAACCTATGCTAATACCTCTGCTATCTTCAAGAATGATTGGTGGCGATATCGGAATTACACAAGAAAGCGTACTTCACCGGCAAAGAAACTCATCAAATTCCCTTACGTTCTCTGAGACACATTTATTGTATGATGGTAGGGCACGCCTTGTTCTATCTTGGTCCCGAACCAAGAATGTGGTAAGGTCTATGAGCTCATTTTCTATTTTAAGTATTATATTCTTGCGTCTTCTTGTACTATATTCATGTAGAACAAGTGCCTAAACCTGAAGAACAACTGTTCTAATTTAAGATTCCATTGCTATCATAGTTCAAAAAAGCGCTAGGCGTTAATTGTGCGTTTGCCACCGCCTTGTGCTTTCTTGACCAAAGCGCATGCTTATGTGCGATTATGCATAGATTAAGCGTAGTTATGCATAATGCGTTTTATAGCGCCTAGAGCCTAAGCGCTTAAAGCGCCGCTTAGGCACACCTTTTTAACTATGATTGCTTTGCTCTTGTATCCTTGTTTTCTTGATACAAACTTATTTTTAAATTGAAGGATCAATCGAAACTCCAATGGCACAGAGGTATGTTCACGCATGTTTCTTTAACAGGTTTGCTCTTATCAATAGCTCTTTTGATTTCAATTTCAATTGTGTATACAATTGACTTTCATATCATGCACATTACTAGCATCACAACAGAGCCAATAGTGTTGTTGTACATGTAGACCCGTGGTACCCATCTGAAATCTTGTTGTGCCGTGTAGTTTCCCAGGCTTGGTATTCTTTCACTGCTGCTTTGTCTTGAACTGATATGGTTTGAACCGTGTCTCTATTTTGATTTGGCAAGACAATGAAGTGACCATAGGACATAGATATATGTATGTTTGATGCTTTTATTATGTACTAGTACTTGGCAATAGGAGACTTGGTAGTTTAATCCTGTCCACCTTACTAATGAACTGGTTCACCGAAATGAGTTTCATATACTAGTACATGCTAAACTTGTTATGTATGCGCTTGTTTCTTCTTTTAGAATCTTGATGAATATTGGGGAAGAGTGCCTTATTAAGCAATGGTAAAGGAAGTAATGCGAGATAAGGTTCGGGATAGTGACACATCCATGTTAGTCTCCAACAAAGCTGATAAAACAGCTAAGGAAGACTATCTTGAAGACAATGAGACAACCCCAAAGTCTGTATTGGTTTAGTGTTCGATTCTTGGCCACTACCGCTTGCACAAGCTATTCAAACTCACTTTATGCGAATCAGTTCGATTTCTTGAGTCTCAACTACAAGCTGAAAGACATCGATCAGCTGTGCTTTCGACAAGAAGCGGAAGGACTGCGGAAGTCCTGGAGCATTCAGATGCATACTTTCGGTGCAACAACAAGCGTTGGAGGATTTTAGCGCCAAGCAGGACAAAGCTAATCAGCTTGCTAAGCTTATTGCCGACATGGTGGATACCGAGATAACGTTTCTTGAGCTCTTGAAGTTGTTTGATTATGCTCTTGTTTTCTTGCGCGTTTATTGCCTTTGGTGGCCAATTTTGACGGCGGTGTATGTAATATGCTGCTTTGTTCCCTATATTTGCACTGGTGGCGAACTTTGATGCCCAGTGGATGTAATATGTGTAATAGCAGTAATATGCTAGCGTTAATTGCTTGCTTATTTATTTCCTTATTGTCTTGTTTAGTTGTTTTCTTGTAGTCACTACAGTTCTTTTTCTGTGTTTTTCTAGTGGCCACAATAGCCTATTTTTGGTAACTAGGCCAAAATAATCACGGCAACACACGGACTGTTGTAACCATGGGCCTCCTGCAGGCCGTATGATCCATGGGCCTTCTTCCGGCCGTAGGATCCATTGGCCTTCTATACAGGCCGTAGAATCCATTGGCCTTCTATACGGGCCTTAGGGTCCATGGGCCTTCTACGGGTCATAGGGTCCATGGGCCTTCTACGGGCCGTACGACCCATGGGCCTCATACGGGCCGTAGGATCCATGGGCCTTCTACGAGGCGTATCAATATTTCGCCAATCATGGGCCGTACAATTCGTGGACCATAACGGGCCGTTAATAGGCCGTATTTGATAACTCTATGAAAATAGCCCAACAGGTTTTTTTGACATGAAAACGGCCCAACGTATTAACGGTCCGCAAATGGGCGGATAGTAACGACAGGCTGAATTGCCCACAAGCGAAAAATGACGATGGCGGCGTATGTAACCAAATGCTGCAAATGAGCCCAATAATCAATGGGCTCTGAGAAGGCCGAAAGATAACTTGGGCTGGAAACGGACCAATAGAATAACGGGCCGTTAATGGGTATAAAGTGATACACTGTTCATTACGGGCCAGTTTCACCATGGGCCGCTAATGGGCCAAGAGTTTCAAAGGGCCTCATATGGGCCGAAAGAAGTCATGGGCCATGAGGGAGTCCTGGATTAGGGGGTATCCGGACAGTCGGACTATATACAACGTCCGGACTATTGAAGCGTGAAGATACAAGGCTCAAGACTTCGACCCGTGTCCGGATGGGACTCTCCTTGGCGTGGAAGGCAAGCTTGGCGATCCGGATATTATATTTCCTTCCTTGTAACCGACTCCATGTAAACCCTAGCCCTCTCCGGTGCCTATTTAAATCGGAGAGGTTGGTCCTTAGAAGGCCGATCACAATTACAATCATACCATCATAGGCTAGCTTCTAGGGTTTTGCCTCTACGATCTCGTGGTAGATCTACCCTTGTACTACCCATATCTTCAATATTAATCAAGCAGAAGTAGGGTTTTACCTCCATCGAGAGGGCCGAACCTGGTAAACATTGTGTCCCTTGCTTCCTGTTACCATCACCGAGACGCACGGATCGGGACCCCCTACCCGAGATCCACCGGTTTTGACACCGACATTGGTGCTTTCATTGAGAGTTCCTGCTGTCGTCGCTATAGGGCTCGATGGCTCCTTCAACCATAAATCAACAATACGGTCGGGTGAGACCTTTCTCCCGGACAGATCTTCGTGTTCGCGGCTTAGCCTGCGGGCCAATTAAGCAGCCATCTGGAGCAGATCGATAGCTACGCCCGGGCCATCGATCGGATTGGAAATCTGAACTACGGCGGATATCTGCGAAGACTGGATCGCCGACGGATTTAATGCCTATGCCGGGGAGCACGAGACGATCACGGCGAGCACGGCTTAGACCTGCTTTGTCGGACAAAGCTCGAGTATCACCCCGCAGCAGCCTCGGACCTAAATCCTGAGCAGGCTGCGTTGCCTAAGGGCGGAGGCTGGACCCGCCCCAGGTCGCACACTCGCCGGCATTGGGCGAACACGGGCCTACCTCTGTGGTGGCACGTGACTCCGGACCCGGTTCGTATCCGGATGTTGGTTCCAGTCCGCGCACTCCGAGCGGTCGAGCCAGGTTGGGCTCCGTAATGGAGTTCACCATGCTGCGGATATGTTCCAAAGCTTTTCGCCCTTTGGCGACATGCTGAACACGTTAAAAACTCTCTCTTTGACAGAAAATTCTGGGCCAAACTATGTCCGGCTCGAATGGGAAGCAGGAGACGAAGAAGTTCATTGCCCACCCACCACCCACTTCATACCCACGGTCGATGATTTAACTGACGTGCCTAACTTCGACTCCGAAGGCATCGACGGTATGGACGACGATGCAGGAGAAGATTCGAAATCTATGGGGCGCTGTACTTCTGCCTCGTCACACGACATATACATGGTGGATACGCCCAAAGAGGACAAAGGCGAAAATCCGGAAGACAAAACCCCCGGGCAAAAGCCAAAGCGACGGCGCAAACACCGTTCTAAGTACGACAACAGTAAAAATAGCGACAAGAGCGCCAGAAGGATCGATACCACAGTCAACTCCGAAGGAAACAATGACCATACGGACCCAGCGATGGAGCAGGGCAAACCAGGCCACCCCGAACACATTTGGAGCAGACGCACGAGGACAATGATCCCGACGGACGAGGTCATCAAACCGAACCAGCACAAGAAAACAGTCCGGATGACGATGCATTCATCATCTCGGAAAAACACGTGGAGCGAGATAACCTCCATAGAAAGCTTATGGCCATCGCAAGAAGTCTAAAGAAGCAGAAGCAACGGCTCAAAGCCGCACAGGAAACACTCAACCATAGATGAAATAAAGTGCTGAACCTTTGAAGAAAGATCTGGCGATGATCGCCATACAAAAACTATCCAAAACGCAAGCTACTGCGGAATTTGGCGCGAAGCCATACCACTTCATAACCGCAACAAAGCGGCTACCGGCGTAAGCACACGATCTCGTGAACAAGCTGGATAAGAAAATTGGCGCGCCAGGTCCATTATGGATCTAAAGGACACACCCGGCGAGGGACTATGGTCACCAAAACGATTATGCCAATCGAATACCAGTTTGGAATAAACACCGGACACAACAACAGCCGACGGCATGCCACAACACGTCCAGATACAGAGGGGCTGCTCACCCCCTGTGCTTTACCGAAGAAGTACTGGACCATGAATTTCCACAGGGCTTTAAACTTGTGAATATAGAGGCATACGACGGAATGACAGACCCAGGTGTCTGGATTGAAGATTTTATCCTGCATATACATATGGCTCGTGGAGATGACCTCCACGCCATCAAATACCTTCCCCTCAAACTGAAGGGACCAGCTCGACACTGGTTGAAAAGCCTCCCCGAAAATTCAATTGGGAGTTAGGAGGAACTCGAGGACGCTTTTAGGGCCAATTTTCAAGGGACCTATGTCCGGCCTCCGGATGCTGACGATTTAAGTCACATAATCCAACAACCTGGAGAGTCCGCCCGCAAGCTTTGGAACATATTCCTCACTAAGAAGAATCAAATTGTCGATTGTCCGGACGCCGAAGCCTTAGCGGCATTCAAACACAGCATCCGCGACAAGTGGCTCGCCAGACACCTCGGCCAAGAAAAGCCAAGGACAATGGCAGCCCTAACAAGCCTTATGACCTGCTTTTGCGCGGGTGAAGATAGCTGGCACCAACGATCCCAGCACATCCGAAATAAGGGATGGTAACGGGAAGCCACGGCGTAATAAAAACAAATGCCAAAACAAGGAAGAGAGCCCGGATAACACAACGGTTTATGCGGATTCGAGGGCTCTCGACCTGATCAACAAAATAAGCCATTTAAAGGCGGTAAGAGGACCGTCCGGTATGAATAGAGTCCTAGACAGGTTGTGCCAAATACATGGCCCCCGACAAACCTGCGAACCACACGCACGAGAGAGTCTTTGGGTCTTCAAGCAGGCCGGCAAATTAAATGCGAACACAAGGGAAGGGAAACACCAAGTGAAGATGAGGATGAACCTCGTCAGCCGAACACTGGGGAACAGAAAAAATTCCCACCAGAGGTTAAAATAGTAAAAATGATCCACACGATACATACATCCACGAGAAGGCACGAACACGCGCTCAGAAACGCGTGCGCTATAGAGCCCATCGTACCCACACCTAGCTATTGGATGACCAGTCCGATCACCTTTGATCACATGGACCGCCCGACTAGTATTCGGTGCGAAGGATCAGAGGCCTTGGTGCTTGACCCAATAATCGATGGATACCATCTCACCCGTCCTCATGGATGGCGGCGCGATCTCAATTTAATATATGAGGACATCGTCTGCAGGATGGGGATAGACCCATCCGAATTAACCAAAGCAATACCACCTTTGAAGGGTGATACGGTCGTTGAAGCCCACAAAGAAGGGCTCCGTCGTCTTGGAGGTAACATTCGGCTCTCCAGCAACTCGAAGCTTAAGAGCTACTCTTCATCATCGCACCCTTCAATGCGACTATCATGCATTGCTTGAAGAACGACCTTCGCCCGCTTCAACGCATTGCCGCACTATGGCTACCTTACACTCAAGATGCCCGGTCCACGTGGCGTCATCACCGTTAGCAGAATCATAGAGCGCTCTTCATGCGCAGAGGAACTCGCGACGGCCTTAGCGGCCGGACTATAAGCGGCCTCAAAATCAGAAAACATGACTGGTCATTAAGACCACAGACACGGTTAGACGTGTCCGGTCGCCCGGATAAAATTGAATTAGGGCACCGTATATGTAATCCCATAGTGGACACCAGGGGCTATAAATATTTAATACAGCCCCGCACCTGGCTCAACCTTATTGGCAGGCCAACATATTACACTTTTACTATCCATCGCATACTTACATTGTACTCTCCTACGAGTTTTCTTTTTTTCACAGACAACGTTCGCGTGATACCCTTCCAGGATACGACACAACAGACAAAGGTGCAGATGTGCAGCAGGGCCCCATTCAACAGGTTTCTTTTTAGATTAAGCCCCTGTGTAAACCTTTTATATTGCCTCTTGTTGTTCAATCATCCCATGGGTTCCATACCCACAGAGGATACTGCCGTTATTGGCATTTCGCCACGACAGATTAACGCATGTACACGGAAACACAGAGTTTATAATGATTGGGCATTCTTGAGCCCATAAATGCATTACTTAAGTCCGAATACCTTCGGAGTGTTGGCGCCACGAGTTTGGCCTTATATGCATCAGCTCGAATCATGTCTTTGGTCAAATGTTGGGTTTGCCGGCTCTGGGTTTGCCACCTTACGTTCCGTTACTATCGGCTAAGGTGGCTAAAGGAGAACTCTGCGATTGTGCCTGGTTATTCGGACGAGCACCTCAAGAGAGAAAGCCAAACCTGATTGTCATGATACAGCGAGAGACTGTTCAACCACTCGAAGACTTATCGAAATCTTTAGGATCCCTCTGCATTAACGAAGGACCGTTTCCCGGTCATGTACATACGCGCCCGTATTTGGATGCAAGCGAAGGTACCAAGGGCTACATAGTAGCCCCACCATTAGACTCCCATGGCTAAGCAAAAACGTTACAGCTATATTGTCCGGTTGCCTAGTTCGACGTGCGATCACCTCCTTAATGGACCAAGAAGTTGGATCAAGTGTGATTATGCATATTTTTCTCGAACACCCCGCATTATATGTGTGGGGCTGAAATAATATTGCAAACTTTGGATTAAATGTGTGTGTGTGTGTATATATATATATATATATATATATATATATATATATATATATATATATATATATATATATATATATATATATATATATATATACACACACACAAGCGGCCATACGAGGGACACAATAATACTTTCGGGCACAAAGTATAAATATAGCCTTATAACCAAAATAACATTGTTTCTACAATGATCGATTCATCACTCGAACAAGACATTCTTGAGACTGCGCCTCTATTAGGCGGGCACCTTCCGTGACCTGCGCCAAGTGGTGCTCGGCGGATATTGGCCCCGCGGATCACGGTCGCTATAATGGTGGCCTCCATATCCGTCCAATAGGCTTTAACGCAGCAAGAGCCATTCGTGCACCCTCTATGCACGCCGACCTCCTCATGGCGTCGATCGAGGCACGGCCCCAAGGAATTGCTGCACCAAGCCAAAGTGGCTGTCGGCTCAGGCCCTTGACCAAAGATGGTCTATCACGACCGCATTGCAAGCCGGACAACTGTGAAGCTCCGCTCTGCAGCCATCTTGTCACTTAACGGCGTGGCGAGTGGGAGCATTGAATTGCGACCGTAAAAGCTTCTCCACTTCCTTATCACCCTGATCCTCGAAGAACTTGGCAGCGTCAGCTGTACTCTTCGCCAAATCCGCATATGCGTCCGCAGGACTCCAGCGTCCATCCAGGGGAGCGTACTTTCGATCAAAAAACTTCGTCCACAGCAAGTAGGAGCCTCCAGCCGCGATTTTACCGGCCTGTTGAAGCTCCTCCCGTGCACCCCTTAGCTCGATCCGTATTTCCTTGGTGGCATTAAGTGCCTTGTTCAGATCGGCCGAACTATCCTTATGCTCCTTTTTAAGGAGCTCATACCGGTCAGCGGCATTTTTCAACTCCATAGCCATTTCGGTTATCTTTTCTTCGCTTCGGCGATGAGCAGCCTGTTCGGCTCTCAATTCCTCGGCCACCTGTAGGGCAGCCGCATTGCTAACCCGAGCTTGTTCCTTGGCCTGGGCAAGTTCTGCCCTCCGGGCCTCCACGGCAGCAGCACCATCGGCAGTCCGAACATATTACATTAATATCATGCCGCCTCCATATCTTCCTGTACAAAGGAAGGCAGAGCACATACCTTGTGATTTGTCCAGCCGTTCGTACACCAGCGTGATATCGGCATCAATCGATCCAATCTGCCTTGTTAGTTCAAAGAACTTCAGCGGATGGTCAGTGGCCGGACCCACAGTACTGCACGTATTAACAGCGCAATCATTGATTTATGATCCCCCGTTTGCCGCCTACGGCGGGCAACCGGAGTCTCAGGGGCTACTATCTATATGGAGCACACCTAACACGTGCCTCACAGCCAAAAATAGTGTATGCCTCGCTACATACCTCAAAGCCTCTGAGCAGGCTTGTAAATGCCTCATTCAAACCGCTTGTAGCGGATGAAATCTTCTTGAGCACGCGCTCATTAATGGCGGTGCTCCTCGAGAGCGCAGCTTCGCTCCGAAGAAACTGTCGAGACGTCCGGCGGACATTGAGCTGCAGGACCCTTCCCATCGCCCCTCGTGGGAGCCAAACGCTCCGGGCTCAGGGCGGCTGACACACTGGCTTCCGGCTTCAGCAGATCCGTACTCCTCCATGACGACGCCTCGGTGTCGCCCGCTTCATGAGCCGGAGAGGTGGGTGGGGTCCCGCTCTCCATCATCTTCGGAGGAAGATCCCCCGAAGACGAACTCTGTTGAGAAGAGCTGCTAGCCGGACTACAAAAGACAAATCCCGGTTATTGATCTAGGAGAAACACAGTACCTTCAAATTAATGATTAACTTACAGCTCGGTGGAGGGCTGGCCCGTTGGTGGGCACGACGCGGTGAGGGTGCCCGTCGTGGCAGAGCCCCCTGGTGATATTTTTTCCCTGGTTTGGGCATCTCCGTCTCCGAGTCTGTCGGGACCCCGATCCTAAGTCACACCGATCTAGCATGTAACACATCATATCACTTTGCGGCCTCACGCACGGTATTCCCACGGGTTTCGCCTTACCATGGCCCGGGACCGTTTGCGCCTTTTGGCTCACGTATATGATAGTGTCGCTAGCATCCATATGACAGAGAACCCGGGCCGACATGACTAGTCGTGAACCCAAAGTGGCACTAACCTATGGGGACATGCATACATGAATCACATCGAGCATGTCGGTCATCAACGTATGAATTCGGGTTGTAGCACTGGGCTAACAGGACTCCGGTATCCCGGGCTGTAGCAGGCTAGGCAGGACTCGAATATCACCGCGTGACATTTCCCGAAGGAACAGACATAGGAACAAAGTGAAACACATGCCGGCCGATCAAGTGTCCAAGCAGTAGTCTTTGGGCTAGCAGGACTCCGTGAACCGGGCAGAAGCGGACTACTATTGCTCGGAAGCACGAGACTACATTTCCCCATAAGAGAGGCTACCAAGGATAAACAACTAGGTTGTCGGATCCCACACATAGCAATACAAGTTACACGTCGCATAACATGCAAGTATGTGCTGTACAACATGGCATCACAACATAACGCAAACTCATATAGATAAAGGCTCGGAAGAGCCACATAGCATTAAAGCAGGGTCACATGACCCATCATTGAAACATACAAGCAACAAGCGGAAGCATTACATGTCGAATACGAGACAACTACAAAAGAAAAAGGTGAGAAGCGACTATCTACAAGACCCTCCCAAGGGTACAAGATCGTAGCTGAGGTAACAAGCTACTCGTCAAAATCAAGCGGAACTACTAGTAAGACCGAAGTCTCATTGCAAAAACATAAATAAAACAACGTGAGTACAAAGGTACTCAGCAAGACTTACATCAGATCCTATTATACATGCATTAGTATCAAGAAGGTAATGTGGAGTTTAGTTGCGACAAGCCAGCTTTGACTCTGTGGCTATCCTGTTCTCGACTACGAGAACTCCTTTGAGGTGATATAGGCGCACGAGTCCACTAGTCACCACACAATACACCACTATGGATTCATTCCCGTCTCCATACGAGAAGGCCATCCATAGCACTCACACTGTCTTGAGCATTTTAAAGTATCCACTTCAAGTTGTCTATGTACCACGTAAGCATCCAAGAAGTCCATAACCGAGGACACGGCTATTCGAATAGATCATGATAACCTGCAGGGTGTACTTCTTCACACACGCTCTCGCCACTTACCGCCATATACACGTCATGTATCTCGGCAACCTTCAAGCGGAAGCCTGGCGAGGGTGTCGGCCACGACCTGACTAACCACACAAGACTCTAGTCCGGGTTTATCGCCTATTCGGGTTCCATCCGCAAGGAGATCCGGCGAGGTGTCGCTCACGACTAAACGATGTGAGCAGGGTTCCCAAGCCCACCATCCGGTGCCACTTGGTACACCGTGCCACCTGTGCCTATTCTGTCCCAAGCCCACCTGCCGGGTGCCACTCGATGAAAAATAGCACTACCTACAAACACCGGAAACTAGTTGCGACTCACGGCCAGAGATCAAGTTGGTTAATAAGTCGAGAGGGTCGAGTTACGGAACCCAATGTGTGGTAGTATCGAGTCATTGGACAACATACATAGAACTTCGATGCTTAAGGGCGGTTCCAGTGAGACAACCCACCATGTACTCCTACATGGCCTCTCACCGCTACCTTTACCAAATCGTGTTCACACACTTCACTCTCGCATCGAACATATCGTAACACTCCAATTCATTCCCAATGAATCAGACACAGCACAACTGTAAGCAATAGTAGGCATAGCATGGTAGGAACACAACATGGCTCAATCAACTCCTACACATGCTAGTGGGTTTCAACTATTTCTTGTGGCAATGACAGTCATGCGAGGAATGGGTTCAACTACCGCAGCACAAAGTAGCAGATGAATCGTTGTTGTCCTAATGCAATAGCGAGAGCAGGAGGCGAGAGAGAAGGATTGTATCGGAATGAACAAGGGGTTTGCTTGCACGATAAATCAACAAGGAGGCCTTCGCTTCACGAGACATGTACTCTGGAGCGTCTCCGGGCGGGACCTATCGAGAAGGAGCAGTGCGGCAATCAATACACAATCATATGCAACAATATGATGCATGAACATGGCATGTAGATGTGATGTTGTTTGGGCTAATGCAACTAGCATTCAGTTTGGAAGAGGTCCATTTGAACCAAGAGTTCAAATGCAACTCCAAGTTAAGCTCTTATATATGCCATTTACATGTTTTCACTTATACAGCATGTATAAGTTGGTTTTTCATGCATGAAACTGGTACAGATGGATAGATTGCATTTTTCTGATAATTTTTCATATATAAATTATTTCAATCTGAGTTACGGTTGAATTTCTATGATTTTTTGAAGTTTGAATCAATTTCTGGAATTTCCTGATTAATTTAAATCCAGAAAATAAATAATTGCGTCAGCATTGAGTAAGCATGACATCAGCAAGTCAACTGCGACTGACTGGGGTCAAACCTGATGTGTGGGGTCCACACGTCAGTGACATGGGTTAAACAGGGGGTTAGTTTAAGCCTAATTAAAGGATTAGGCACGGGGCCTTGGTCGATGTCGGGGGTTAGTTAGCGGTGATTAGCCTTAAGCTAATCACGACCTGAGGCCCACCCGACGGGCGGCGGGTCAAAGGTGAAACCCCACCGGCGTTAAGCATGGCGAGGCCAAGAACGGCGGGCGCGCGAAGCAGACTACGGTGCCCGTTCGCGGCGTGGTGGCTCGATCGAGAGCCTGCACCGGTAGCGTCGGCGGTGGTGCAAGCCGGGCCTGGGTGGCGGATCGACGGCGAGAGCTTCGGCAGCGGCGGCGGAGTTCGCCGAGGAAGGGCACAACGCTGCTGCGGTGCGGGCGGCGGCTAAAGCACCGGGCGTAGCCGAGCTCGTCCGCATCAGCGGAGGCGACAGAGGTCGCCGACGGTGGCGGAGCTCACCGGGCGAGCTCAGGCGGCGGCGGAGCTTCGCTCAGCAGCGAGGGGCTGGAGGCGCGAAAGAGCAGGGAAGTAGGGGGATCGGCGGCGGGCTCACAGCGGTCTCAATAAGCGTCGTCGGCGATCTCGGGAAGGCCGGACGGCGGCGTGGCGGCGAGGCGATCTCCGGCGACGGAGGTGAAGAAGGCGGCGATGGCGGCTCTCGAGGCTTCCGCGTCGCGGCTTGGCGTAGAGGGCGAGGCGATATGGCGGAGCTCGTGGACTCCACGGAGGGGCGAGGGGCGGCGAGGGAGCGCGTCGGCGGTGAGCTGCTTGGGCGGCAACGCTCAGGCGCTGAGGAGAGGGAGAGGTCCAGGGAGGAGGAGAGAGAGAGAGTGGGGAGGACCGGGCGGCGTGGCGATGTCCGGGGTATCCAGGCGACGAGGAGGGCGCCAGAGCAGGCTGGTGGCGTGGCGCCCATCTTGTGCAGGCTGCGCGTCGACCCACGCTTTGGCCCCGATGGCGCCAGGAGGACGACGGCGGTGGTGGGCTGGGCCGCCTGCTGGCTGGGCCGGCCTGCTAGGCCGCTGGGCTGCACAAGGGTTGCAGGTAAGTCCAGGTAAGGGTTTTCCCCTTTTTGTTTTCTTTTCTATTTTTCTGACATTTGTTTTGATTTAAATAAAATACTAAACCATTTTATTAACTTATGCTAATTTTTGTAGGGGCTAGTGGTATTATTCCAGAGCTCCTCAACAACTAGCATAATTTTTGGACATATATAATATATATAACATATATATATCCAAGGCAAATATTTATTGCATTAATTCAAATGGCCAAAAATAAATACTTCTGAGCTCCCAAAAATATTGGTTGGAATTTTACCTCTGACCAATATTTTTAGAGAAAATAGGAACATTTTCTTGGGCCAAATTGAAGCAATTTTTATTTGGGTCATTTCCAGAAATGATTCTGAGGGTTTCACAAATCCTCATTACAATATTAAATGGAATTTAAACATGATGCACAAATGACTAGCTAGTCTAGGTCATACCAGAACTAGGGATGTGACAGAGTCTTCGGAGGCAGCCCTCTTCTTCCCGCGCGGGGAGGAGGCCTTAGCCTCCCCTTCCCTACTATCCTCCTTAGGGGAGGCAACAATTCCCCCGGTTCGGATGCGTAGCGTGTGAAGATCGGTTTCTTCGTTCTTCCCCTTGTCCTTCCCTGAGGGCATTCTGCTGAGTACCCGGTCAAGCATCTTGGCCATGGTGGGACCAGGTGAGCCTTAGGGAAGTGGCGCCGGACACCTGATTCTCTCCGCCTTGCTGAGCCATTCCTGGCCACGGATGATCTTCAGAATAAAAAGTTATGACAAATACAAAACAAGGTGTCCGGTATCAAGGTTACTTACTTGGGTACCTAGGCGATTGCAACTAGGCCCGATCCTCGGTGGTGTCCGGACACTCTACTTCCGTCAGAAGAATAATTTGCACATCCTTCGAGCTTTAGGTCGAAGAAGTGCTTAACAGTCCATGGACCTCCGGATTGAACTCCCACATCCGAGAGGCTGGCATTGGCACGGCAACATCCGTCGGATTAACATCACTTGCATTATGTCGACAAGGTTAATGTCCTCTCAAGAAGCTCTCGGATGCGGCTCTGCGATCTTGGTACATCAGCAGCGGGCCCCCAATTCCGTCCTACGTCGGTCCAAGATGCTAGCTGTGACGGAGGGCCCAAGCGGAACTCGGGGGCGGCCACCCACTTTGTGCCTCTGGGAGCCGTGAGATAAAACCACCTCCGTTGCCATACATCGGATACTTCTGGGAAAGAACCCTCTGGCCATGGGGCATCTGCGTTCCTTCTTATTATGGCACCTCCGCACTCCGCGAGTCGCCCCTCGATCATCTTCGGCTTCACATTGAAAGTCTTGAGCCATAAGCCGAAGTGTGGGGTGACATGGAGGAAGGCCTCGCACACTATAATGAACGACGGGATTTGGAGTATAGCGTCTGGAGCTAGATCATGAAAATCCAACCCGTAATAGAACATGAGCCCCCTCACAAAAGGATTGAGGGTGAGGCCCAAGCCGTGGAGGAAGTGAGGAACAAACATGACGCACTCATTGGGCTCCGGTGTAGGGATGACCTGCCCTGGATCAGGAAGCCTGTGCTGGATGTCGGCGGTCAGATATCCGACCTCCCTAAGCTTCGCAATGTCCTCCATTTGAATCGAGGAGGCCACCCACCGGCCTTGAGGGTCGGATCCGGACATATTGGAGGATTTGGGGTGTTGGAGCTTAGATCTCGGGTGTTAGAACTCGAGGTGCGAAAAGGCGCGAGGGAGGTGGAAAAGAGGCATAGGCCTTGGCCCCTTTTATGAAGGGGGTGAATATCACGAGTCCTTAGGGTGATCACTGGAGGTTTACCTGACGGCACACGAAGTCATACCAACGGTCGCCATGGGGCTACGCACGCCCACATTCATGGAAGATCCCGTAATAAAAGGAACATGATCTCTGCCTCGACAGGACGTGCCAATAAAACCGCCTCGCAGCACGAGTCGAGGTGAGGCGAGAAGCACCGGTTCATGTTGAACTGGGCCACGATGCGATGGCACGACGTACGAAGATTGCCAGCAGATCAGATTTACGCTATGTTCCCTACAATGGCATGTGACGACCATCTTGCATATCCGGACACAGTTTGAGTGTTCGATAATTACTTTGGAGTATTCGGAGAAGGAACCCGCCCTGCAATGCCGAAGACAAGACTGCGCGCCAGACTCATCGTCATTAAAGCCTGGTTCAGGGGCTACTGAGGGAGTCCTGGATTAGGGGGTATCCGAACAGCCGAACTATATACAACGTCCAGACTATTGAAGCGTGAAGATACAAGGCTCAAGACTTCGACCCGTGTCCGGATGGGACTCTCCTTGGCGTGGAAGGCAAGCTTGGCGATACGGATATTTTATTTCCTTCCTTGTAACCGACTCCATGTAAATCCTAGCCCTCTCCGGTGCCTATATAAACCGGAGAGGTTGGTCCTTAGAAGGCCGATCACAATTACAATCATACCATCATAGGCTAGCTTCTAGGGTTTAGCCTCTACGATCTCGTGGTAGATCTACTCTTGTACTACCCATATCTTCAATATTAATCAAGCAGGAAGTAGGGTTTTACCTCCATCGAGAGGGCCCGAACCTGGGTAAACATTGTGTCCCTTGCTTCCTGTTACCATTAGCCTGAGACGCACAGATCGGGACCCCCTACCCGAGATCCGCTGGTTTTGACACCGACAGGCCACACATGGACCGGAAGTTAAAACGGGCTGGAATCATATTGGACGGCCCAGATGACGCTACTGGGCCTAATTCGGATAGGGCGTAACGGGCCCTGGGTTAGCGGGCTGTAAATGGGCTATATGCGAACAGGCCGTTAACAGGCTTTCCGTGGGCCGGCCCGCCACCTTTTGACCAAGTAAAAAGGGCTGGCCTTTTCACAGGAATGTGCCTCTATTGGGACGTGCCACGTGTCGCCGTATTATAGGCGCCTTCGGTCCAGTGAGCGGATGACATCTGTCCCAACGGTGAGCTGACACATGTTTCCTCCAGCCAATGATGATTTTACATGTGGAAAATCCCCATTGGTCGGGGATGTTAACGGGTTATCGGATCCAAAATCCGACCCGATAGCTTAACGGCATTCTGTTACGGTGGATGCCACGTGTCGGTCACCCTTGACGAAAGCACTTCTGTGACGCGCGGTTTATCGTCATGGAAGTGGACACTTCCGTGATGATAATTTTGGTAATATCATGGAACACTTCTACAGCAACACAGGTATGACTATCTTGATTCTGTCATAAAATCGTCATGGATGTACATGCATGACAAAAAACGCGACCTACTGTGACAAACATGTATCATCATGGAAGTGTATTTTTTTTTGTAGTGTGTGTGTGCGACATGACGTCCTCTTCTACAACTTCCACCTTGCCACAAGGCCTTGCGAGCGTTTCTCCAGGTTTATCAACAACTCCGACTACAGTTTCGCTACAGTGGACACCACCAACAATCTAAAAGCACTCAAGGTTTTGGACTTAAAATGCACGAATCTTGTCAACATCCAGCACCACTACAAGGTCTGGGGCAGCAACAAAAGCAAACTGAACTCCCTGGTTGACCTCACCTCGGCCATCATCGACCCCTACTACGCGAAGATGAAGCAAGAGAGCAATAAGGACAAGAACGCCTGGCACAGTGTGTGGGCATAAGAGACTGGATGAACAACATGTCAAGTACGCGGCCATGGACGCGTACACAAGCTATGAGATGTACAGGCGGATCGTTGACATGAGGAACTGTCTTCTTCCTGACCCAGACGAGGGATTGAGCCACATAGGAGTGGTGGGAGCGTCACAAGAAGTAGATGACTAGACGATCATTTCTCCTACTTTAGAATGCATGCAATTGTTTATTGAGGTGTGTGCGAATGATCAGTATAGTCACTTATGTAATTGGATGTTTACATGTTATTCCACTGTAGACAGAGCAATTCACACGGCTTATTAGCAGCAATCGTATGTGTTATTATTGGTCTTCGCACACATTTCCGATTACGGACATGTTTGTCGCGTATCACACACATCTTGTTCAGTTGAACTGTTTCCATTGTGTTGCCTAATCACACACAGTTCATCCCAGTGAACCGTATGTTGTATATCGCACATGCCTTCATCTGGCTGCCCATTTCTTTTGTGCCTCCTCATCCCAAACAATTAATTGAGCTGAATCAGTGATGCCCTACATCGCTGCAACTAAATTCGAAGCGAGGTTTGATGCATCATCGCCATAAACACTTTTCACCTTTTTTGACGGGGTTTTTACACCACCGTTTGCGATTATGGCATCGCACACAGTTTCGTTGAAGGGTCTCTGATCGTAGTGTCGCGTTTGGACCATCCTGCAGTAGTGGTATTTCGCAAGGTCAGGGTGGCCTCTGGTTAGACATCATCCAGAATAAATACCTTCGTGGACATCCCCTCGCCTTCTGTCAGAGATCAGGCGGCTCCCAGTTCTGGCAGTAGGTCATCCAACTACTCCCGGTTCTTCACATTAGGACATCCATCTCGATTGGATCTGGGGCTACGACTCTATTCTGGTTCGACCGATGGGCAGGAGACTCCCCCTTCGTCGCGCGCTTCCTGGACCTATTCTCCATCGCGGTTGATCCTTGGATCTCCGTTGAGGGGCCCTTATTGACTTAGGGCACCTTGCCTTCCGGAGGCCATTTGGGCCTCCGGACTCTGCCGCTTGGCACGAGTTGCTTGATTGCGTCGCCCTCCATGAGCCCGTGGTGGACGCCGACCGGGATTTAGTTCGGTGGTGCCTTGAACCGTCTGGCTAATTCTCCACCAAGTCCCTCTACCAGGACATTTCCACCTCCTCCACCCCCTCCTCTTACGGTGGTATGGTCCATCCGCCCTTCTCTAAAGATTCGGATCTTCATGTGGCAATGAATTCGCGGGCGGACCCCGTCGGGGCTGGACGTTCGCAAGCGCAATGGCCCTAGTAACGGCCTATGCCCGCTCTATGGTGTCCTTGAAGACTCGAATCACATCTTCTTCTCTTGTGTGTCCCCTCAATTTATTTGGAGCTGCTTTAGAGAGGTGGTTGGGGGTAATTCGTGCCACACCAATTTCCGCGACCTGTTTGCCGAACTCCAGAACTCCCCCCTTGAAAGTGCAACTATCCCTGGGTGGTTTTGTTATTTCCTAACAACATATAGCTCATTGAACTAATGCTCTTTCAATATGACGAGTTCAGAAAGTTCAATGATTGGCATGGCATGGACTAGGAATGTGGACCCCTCAAAATACTAAGGAAACATATTGGCTCAAGCTCAAGACTCTACATTTTCATTTTAGTGATCCAAGATCACATTGAGTCCATAGGAAAAGCCAATATTATTAAAAGGGGATGAGGTGTTGCTTAATGGCTTGCTTGCTCAAAATGGTTAGTGATATGCTCCAAAAGCCCTCAACCACTTTCTCATATCCACAGATGTCCCAAACCAAAAGTCAAACTCGGCCCCACCGATTTGATTTATCTGGCGCCACCGAGTTCATTTGACATAGCCACTGCCGGAAACCCTAGTCAGCTCGGTCTCACCGATAGGGATCTCGGTCTCACCGAGATGGGATTGGAAACTCTCTGTTTCCCTTCGTAACGTTTCAGTCTAACCAAAATGAGCGATCGGTCCCACGGAGTTCGCAATGCAAACTCTCTGTTTCCCTTTCGTAATGTTTCGGTCTCACAGAAATGAGCGATTCGGTCCCACCGAGTTTGCCTGACCAACTCTCTGTTTGCCTATTACAGAAATTGGTCTCATCGAGTTTATGTGATCGGCCTCACCGAGATTACGTTATGCCATAACCCTAATGAAATCGTTCCCACCGAGTTGACATGTTGGTCCCACCGAAAAACCTAACGTTCACATTTTGAACTAAATCGGTCTGATCGAGTTTCATGATTCGGTCCCACTGAGTTTGGTGATTTGTGTGTAACGGTTAGATTTTGTGTGGAGGCTATAAATACCCCTCCACCCACTCTTCATTTGTGGAGAGAGCCATCAGAACGTTCCTACACTTTTAGCATACATTTTCTGAGAGAAAACCACCTACTCATGTGTTGAGACCAAGATATTCCATTCCAACCACAAGAATCTTGATCTCTAGCCTTCCCCAAGTTGTTTTCCACTCAAATCATCTTTCCACCAAATCCAAATCTGTGAGAGAGAGTTGAGTGTTGGGGAGACTATCATTTGAAGCACAAGAGCAAGGAGTTCATCATCAACACACGATCTTTTACCTTTTGGAGAGTGGTGTCTCCTAGATTGGTTAGGTGTCACTTGGGAGCCTCCGTCAACATTGTGGAGTTGAACCAAGGAGTTTGTAAGGGCAAGGAGATCGCCTACTTCGTGAAGATCTACCCAAGTGAGGCAAGTCCTTCGTGGGCGATGGCCATGGTGGGATAGACAAGTTTGCTTCTTCATGGACCCTTCATGGGTGGAGCCCTCGGTGGATTCGCGCAACCGTTACCCTTCGTGGGTTGAAGTCTCCATCAACGCGGATGTACGATAGCACCACCTATCGGAACTATGCCAAAAATCTCCGTGTCTACATTGCGTTTGCTCCCTCCAATATCCTCCCTTTACCTTCATGTGCAATGTTTTTACATTCCGCTGCTATACTCTTAGACTTGCATGTGTAGGTTGATTGCTTGACTTGTGCTTAGTTGCTAAAATCTGCCAAGACTTAAAATTGAGAAAAGGATATTTTTTATTTGGTCAAGTAGTCTAATCACCCCCCTCTAGACATACTTTCGATCCTACAAGTGGTATCAGAGCTTTGGTCTCCATTTGCCTTGATTTCCATAGCTTTTGGTGATCATAGCCTTGGTTTCACAACCTAGGAGAGTATGACGTCTAGCGAGGGAAATTAACACCGTAGAGGTCCTTACTTTGATGGTACTAATTTTGCTAGTTGGAAGCATAAGATGAAAATGCATATTCTTGGACATAACCCCGCCGTTTGGGCTATTGTGTGTATTGGCTTGCAAGGTGAATTCTTTGATGGGAGAGAACCGAACCGTGAAGCTACCGCGGAAGAGTTGAAGATGCTGCAATACAATGCTCAAGCTTGCAATATCCTCTTCAACGGATTGTGCCCCAAAGAATTCAACAAAATTATTCGTCTTGAGAATGAAAAGGAAATTTGGGATACTTTGATTGATATGCATGAGGGTACTGACTCCATCAGGGAATCCAAATTGGATGTGCTTCAAGGTCAACTTGACAAGTTCAAAATGAAGGTTGGTGAAGGTGTCGCTGAAATGTACTCTAGGCTTGCTCTCATCACAAATGAGATTGCCGGCTTAGGAAGTGAAGAGATGACCGATAGATTCATCATCAATTAGATCCTAAGAGCCTTGGATCGAAGATATGATACCGTGTGCACATTGATCCAAATGATGCCCAATTACAAAGATCTCAAGCCAACGGAAGTGATTGGAAGAATTGGTGCTCATGAGATGTCACTCAAGGATAAATAAGAGCTTCACAACAAGTCAAGTGGTGCTTACAAAGCCTCATGTGATGCTCCCACATCATCAAGTGAGAAACAAGCCTTCAATGAATGATTGAGCCTAATGGTGAAGAACTTCAACTAGTTCTACAAGAGTAGAAGCAAGGAAAGAAGTTCCAAGTCAAGGTCCTACAATGACAAAAGATCTTCGAGTCGTGAGCGTAATTGCTACAATTGTGGAAGACCCGGACACTACTCCAATGAGTGTACGGCTCCCTACAAAAGAAGAGAAGACTCACCCAAAAGGAGAAGTAGAAGAGAAGAATCACCTCCAAGAGAGAGAAGGAGTAGAGATGATCGTTATGAACGAAGAACCTCTCAGAGAAGCAAGGATTCGGAAAGGAAGGACAAATCATCAAAGAGCTACACAAAACAAATACATCAAGCTCAAGTTGGTGAATGGTATCCGGCTCCGACTCCGACCATCACTCTGAAAGAAGTTATCACTCCGACTCCGAATACACTCAAGATGAAGGTGTTTCCGGTCTAGCACCTATGACATATTTTACTCACCAAATGAAGGAATTGGAAGATGCTTCATGGCTAAAGGCCCAAAGGTATCACACCCCGAGTATGTTGATTTCAATAGTGATGAAGATGATTTGCTAGGTGATGATGATTTACTTGTTTACAACTCTAGTGATGAAAACTATGATGAACTTGCTAATAATCATGCTAATCAAGATAAAACGAATGATGATGATAAGAAGGATATTGAGCGTCTAAGTAAAGAACTAAACAATCTTAAGTTAGCTCATGAAACTACCTTGGAAGGTCATCGAAAACTTTTAAAGACTCATGAGAAGCTACACTTTGAAAAGCTCAACCTTGAGCAAGAGCATGGGTTCTTAAAGGCAATCAATGATGATCTTCGTAAGAACCTTTCTTTTTACATTGCCAAGCGTTTACTCTTGTCTACTTACATGCCACAAATAAAATCTAGCAACAAGAGTAAGAAAGATTCTTCTTCTAGTAGTAACAATGATCATATTAAATACAATATTGTTGCTTCTAGTAGTTCTCTTGATTCCACTAATGACTCTCTTAGCCAAGTTACACTTGAGCAAGAAAATAGCTTATTGAAGGGAATTATAGAGAAAAGGTGTTTACAAGAGCCTTGCCGGAAGTAAGCAATTTGAGTAAATTGTACGCAAGTAAGGAAGACACCGGAAGAATCAAGGTGTTGGTTTTGAATGAAAGTTCAATGCCAATGGAGTTGAGTGGGAAGAAGATCAGTACCCCAAGACGAAGTTTGTTCCTCAACAAGAGAAGTATGATCCTACTTCTTTCAAGGGGACACAAGCTCAAGATGATCTTCCACCACAAGACCACAAGCAAAAAGGCAAGGACAAGCTTCAAGAAGAGATTGATGCATTTGAAGAAGCTCCCAAGGCCTTGGTCAAGTGGGTTCCCAAGACTACATCAAGTTCTACTTCATCAAGTACGACTACAACTCCAAGGATTCCCATCAAGTTGATGTGGATCCCGAAGAAGAAGAACTAGAGAGTTCTTGAGGGTGACTCCGCCAACATTCCTCACTCATATCATCTTGGCAAGGACAAGTGCAAACAACCTCCACATCTTGCACTAGTTCAAGGAGTCACAAACCCTCTTATTGGTAAGACAAGGGACAAGGTAACCCAATGCTTTCATGGACATCATATTGTGTGGACTTCACTCTATGTCTATGGATATCCTTGTTTGTTCCTTGTGGGACTAACCCATGTAGGTATTGAAAGTGCAACTCACTCCAATGGATTGCTCCGAATGATCTACATCAACATTGAGCATCCACATCTTCAACATCTACATGAAGTCATCATCGACAAAACCCAAGGTTAGTTCATCCCTCTTAGGGGGGATATCACATCTAGGGGGAGATTTACTCTAAAAATTAAGCTAAAGCAACTCTAATGGTGTGAACACAACAATGCTTTATGTAAAAGTGGTAACCCCACTTTCGCTTAAACGATGAGTATGACCTATGATCAAATCTTCTCATTTGACTCCTAAGTCAATATACTCATAAATAGATGACCTAGTCATCGCCAATTGCTTGATAGATGGTAGAGTGTTTGTGCATGCTTTGTCGCATATTTCATTTGCCATTTTATTGTGTGAGCATGTTGATTGCATATGTTACTCATTCGAGGACATCCATTTGTTGCTTTGATTGTTTGGCTCTTCTTTCTTTTGCCAAATGGATTGACAAGAATGCCTAAGAACCTCCTCTAGCTATCTATGTGTTTCTCATCTCAAACTCTATTCATGCTACATCACAAAGTTTGATCAAGTCAGATTCAAACACTCTGTGTGAGGAGCACTCAGAGTCCCCGATTCGTCATAGACTTAAACTTCCAAAACCTCTCTGTGCATTTCGGTCTGACCGATTCATCCTTTTCGGTTTGACCGAGTTCACTGAGTTGATCTAGGTTTTCAATCTCGGTGCAACCGATTAGAAAATTTTGGTCACACCGAGTTGCAGTAACCGCTTGCGATTTTTCATCTCGGTGCCACCGAGTTGTTCCACTCGGTCACACCGACAGGGTTAGGATATATATACCGACGGGTCAAATTTTGGAAATTCCTCCGAAACCTCTCAGCCCGCGCGTGTCCTGCTCTGCCGCCTCGGGTCTTCGGATCATCCTCTCATCGGCAGCAACCTCCCACCACTGGTCTCCGTAGCCGTCAACGGAATTCAACCCCGCCATTGCCGCCGTAGCAAACTCACTGCCGAACTAGGGTACGAGTTTGAAACTTTGTGTTGTTCCTTACTCCGATTCTTAGCACAAAGCAAATGCCATGTTCTTTACCATGTTTGAGATCATCCTGTCCAGCAAGAACATCCCTTGGATTAGATTAGATTCAAAAATTTAGGGTTAGGTTTCCACTGAACTCATCTCGGACCGACCGAGTTGTGGAAATCGGTCTCACCGATTTGCCTTAGGCCATTGCACTTGCACTTTTTGGTCTGACCAAAAATTGCAAGTCGGTGTGACCGAGTTGAACTCTCCGTGAAACCCTAGCAATCTCGGAGTCACCTAACTGTCTCGGTCTGACCTATTTCACTAGTTTAGACTCCAAAAGTTGCTTCAGTGTCACCGAGTTTAACAAATCGGTAGCTCCGAAATGCTTTCTGTGGAAAACTAAAACTAAGTTTTTGTCTCATTTGATTTGCAAAAACTCTACACTTTGTGATGCTCATCCACTCTATCTCATCTATAACTATTTATAGGGTCAGCTGTCAGTTTGCTTTGCCAGAATGTCAGACCAGAGTGATAGCCAAAAAAAGTCAGAAGAGCAAGTGAACATGAGTGAGGGCACTAGTCCCTCTAGCAGCTATGATGAGGGTAGTAGGAGCACCCCAAGCAACTTGCCCAAAGCAGCTACAAGGACAAGGAGGAAGAGAAACTCTGACTTAGAGGATGTGGACTATGTGGCTGCTGAGGAAGAAGTGAGCTCCAAGAAAAAGGTTGTCAAGAAGGAGTTTGGCACAGTTGCATCTACTAAGCCAGGTCTGAACAAGAAGGCTCCAGCAAAAAGAGTTCCTATGTCTAAGGCCAGATCCTCAACTCAGGAAACAATGGAGTTCACACTTGAACCAAAGGAGGCTGGTGAAGGCAAGAAGAGGAAAGAGAGGGTCAAGAAGACCACTGCTAGAGTCATTGGGAGATCCTCTATGATAAGAGATCCAGCTGAAGATGAAGAGGAGTGAGAGGATGTTGCACCAGCATCAAAGTCACAAAAGCTGATGGGAGATGCCATCAAGTCTGGGGCTGCCCCTTCAAAGCCCAAGACATCTCCCAAAGCTTCTGCTCCAGCTCCAAAGACTGCACCCAAGAGGAGCACACGGAATATTCCAGCTGCTGAAAAGAACAAGGCCCCGATGCCTGAGATTGATGAAGAAGAAGATGTTGAAGCCCAAGTGCTTAGGAAGCTCAAACCTAAGATTCCAGATCATGATGACAGCCATCTAGTGGCAGAAGACATGAACATCAGGAAGGATGCAGGTCTCAGACTTTGGAGACAAACTGATCCATATGTTGTGAGGAGAAGGACTACAGTGGACTACATGTTCCATACCAAAGAGCAGCAGGATTTATATGAGACCATCTTGCTTGACAAGAAGCCCATTGTTTGTGACATGAAGTGGGAAGATTGGAAATACATTGATGAGAATGAAGATCATTTTCCAGGAGTGCATGAGAGCTTTAGGCTATGTGGAGTGGACAAGTTTGTGGGTCAGAAGCTGACCAAGTGGAATGATGAACTCATCATGCAATTCTACTCCACATCACACTTCTATCCTGATGGTAGAATTGTTTGGATGTCTGAGGTACAAGGTACCAATCAATAGTTGCTGAGTGGGCAAAATTGATCGATGCCCCTGAAGAGCATGAGGATGACTTGGATGTCTATGCCAAGAAGAAGAAAGACCACAACTCAATGGCCAACATGTACAAAGAAATTCCAGACAAAGCCTTGGAAACTCATAAGCTAGGCTCTGTTCACTATCTGTTGTCTGGTTTGGCCACAATCAACACTATATTGAGGCACACCTTGTTGCCCAAATCTGGAGATCACAAGATGATCAGAGGTCATTCCATCAACTTGCTGCAATTGTTTGATGTGCCACAAAAATTCAAAGTCATGAGCCTGATTGTGGAAACAATCAAGAGGACATCTATAGATCAGAAGAGATCTTGTGGGTATGCTCCACACATCCAGGTGCTCATCAACTCCAAGATGGGCACATGCACTTATCTTTTGGACAAGGAGCATCTACCCTTGAGACCAGACTTTGAGGACAAAACTGTTGTCATGAATGAAGATGATCCCACATCTGTGGAGGCACAAGAAAAGAGAGAGAAAGCTAAGGCTGACAAAGATGCAAAGATGCCAAGTGTTGAAGATGCATCTCAAGTGTTTCTCAAGACCAAACAAGATCAACTTGCATATCTGATTCAAGCAACCTTGAGGATAGAGAAGGGCTTGGCCACCCTGACCCAGAATCAAGAGAGCTTGGAAAGGATCATTGAGACTAAGTTCTATGATCGTGATCTAAAGGTGACAGAGATGCTGACAGCAGTTGAGAAGCTCTAGGAAGAAGCTGAGGAGAGGAAAGGGCAGGCTACCATAGATGCCTTTCAGAGAGTTCCAAGAGGGCAGAGATCTGCTGCAGCATGCCATCGACACTAGACCAACCTCATCAAGACTGCAGCCACAAAGATCGATTGCCACCTCCAGTTGCCACTCCACTAGCTCCAACAACTCCCATAGATGCATTCATCCTTGGAGTCCTCTCAACACCACCTCCCGTAGATCAAACCTAGAGAGACGCAGAGTGTCGGTGTCAAAACCGGCGGATCTCGGGTAGGGGGTCCTGAACTATGCGTCTAAGGCGGATGGTAACAGGAGGCGGGGGACACGATGTTTACCTAGGTTCAGGCCCTCTCGATGGAGGTAATACCCTACTTCCTACTTGATTGATCTTGATGATATGAGTATTACAAGAGTTGATCTACCACGAGATCGTAGAGGCTAAATCCTAGAAGCTAGCCTATGGTATGATTGTTCTTGTCCTACGGACTAAACCCTCCGGTTTATATAGACACCGGAGGGGGCTAGGGTTACACAGAGTCGGTTACAAGGGAGGAGATATTCATATCCGTATTGCCAAGCTTGCCTTCCACGCCAAGGAGAGTCTCATCCGGACATGGGACTAAGTCTTCAATCTTGTATCTTCATAATCCAACAGTCTGGCTAAAGGATATAGTCCGGCTGTCCGAGGACCCCCTAATCCAGGACTCTCTCAGTAGCCCCTGAACCAGGCTTCAATGATGATGAGTTCGGCACGCAGATTGTCTTTGGCATTGCAAGGCGGGTTCTTCCTTCGAATACTCCATAGAAGATTTTGAACACAAGGGTAGTGTCCGGCTCTGCAAAACAAATTCCACATACCATCGTAGAGAGAATAATATTTCCACAAATCTAATCTGCTGACAACTTCGGCGGCATGACCTCATACCACGTCCTGGTCATTATTCGAACCATTTTTCTCAACCAGCGACTGCACACATTGCGAGGCGGTTTCCTTGCCACGTCTTGTCGAAGCAGAGATCCTGTCCCCTTATCACGGGATTCTCATCAATACGGGTGTGAGTAACCCAACCGCGCCATCAATTACGGCGCTCGGGGAATAAGCGGTTTTACTAGGCAAGTGGGGAGGCGCTGAATCCCTGCTGCCTTTATAAGGGGATAAGGACTCCCTTTCGCACCCATGCTTACTCCTTCCCGATCCATTCCCCTCCGCTCAAGCTCCAGCGCCCAAGCGTTCGTCTTCTCTGCCCACAAAGGCATTCCAAAAATGTCCAGATCCGGAGAAGGAGGCAAATGGATGGCCTCTACCGTCTGGGAGAAGGATATCAAAAAGCTTCGGGAGGCCGGGTACCTGGCCAAGAAAATCGGCCATCGCCTCCCGACGGCGGGACAGATCGTCCCCACCCCGAAACCCCACGAGAGGGTTGTATTCCTCCCTCACTTTGTCCGCGGGCTAGGGTTTCCCCTCCACCCGTTCGTTCGTGGCATCATGTATTATTATGGGATCGATCTGCATGATCTATCCCCTAATTTCTTCCTCAACATCTCGACATTCATTGTCGTGTGCGAGGCCTTTCTCCGCATCTCGCCACATTTTGGGTTGTGGCTGAAGATTTTTAATGTGAAGCCCAAGGTAGTGGGCGGCGAGCACGCCGAGTGCGAGGGCGCTATGGTGAGCAAGATGCCCAATGTTATATGGCCAACAGGCACCTTTAACGATTCCGTGAAGGAGTGGCAACAACAGTGGTTTTACATCGTCGAGCCGCGCGGCACAGAACAAGCCGCTACTCCCGAGTTTCGATCCGGTCCCTCCCTGCGGCTCACATCCTGGGTCAAGAAGGGCCTGAACTGGTCCTCGTCCAACGAATTGTCAATGCTCCAGATGCGTGTTAGAGATATGGGAGGCAAGAACATTGAACTTGTCAATGTTGTCCAGGTGATGTTAGTTCGCCGGATCCTGCCTTGTCAACACTGGACTTGCAATCTATGGGAATTCGATCCGGCCAAGAACCAAACCTTGCGGGAGATTTTCGGCTCCTCACACAAGGACATCTGGAAGGTGCTTTTCAAGTCCAGCAAATCATGGCGGACTCCGCCAAGACCGTGGGTACCAACCGCCCCGCCTCGCAAGTTCGGTGAGTAATCGCATTTTTGCCCACATAACCTGTGGAAGCGCTTAATGTGCTTTCCATAATTCTCCTAGGGCTGGACGAAGAAGGCGGAGCGGATCCATTGTCCAGCCCCGCTGCCCGAAGAACCGGCCGTCCCTCTTCTGACGAAGATGCTGGTCCCGATGCCTTACAAGGTGCCAAAGCAGACGGCCGAGAAGGAGGCCAAAAAGACCCGGGGCGGCCTTCGTCGCCACGGCACTTCGGAAACAATATCCGAAGGCTCTGATGCCCGTTCCGCCTCCGAAGAGGACGAGGAGGAGGAGGAAGATGAATCCCCTGCGGGGGAAAGAAAGAAAAGGACGGCCTCCACACAGTTGGAGGTCGAGTCGCCCAAAAGGGGAAAATCCTCTCCCGGAGGAGTTCGCTGCCGCCACCGCCAGTGGTCCGGCGTGGGACCCCAGGGTCCAGCCCCTGGTGAACCCATGAGTATATACAGTCCGGACATGCTTATGTGTCCAGACTCATCATGGCGTAATTTTTTAATCTAAGCCATACGTTTTTGTAGGCCGGCGAGGTCCCGTACCGAACAATCCTCATCAGAGGATTCTCTGAGCTCGGATGCTATGGAAAGCGGGACTCCCTCAAAGGTCCCTTCCTCCAAATGGGTGAATGCCACCGAGGCTTCGTCCCAGAGGGACCCCGGCCCGGGAGGAGAGGGAAAGACCGTGAAGGCGGCTCTTGGAGGTCAAACCTCAGGGGCCGAACACATGGGGGAGCTGATTCCCATGGGAGCTGACGGCGGGGGCCATCTTGAATTCGGCTCCCAGCCGGATGCTGTTCCGGAGACCAATACGGCTCCAGAATCGAGCAGGTAGCCTCTCTCAGCTGGAGGAGGTATACCAGCAACCTCTGTCCAACCAAAGGCGTCGGATGCTTTGTTGGTGGCGCTGAAGGGCGCCTCCATCGTTGATGAACACCGTGCCCTTATGGGTGCGGTGATTGAGAAGATTCAGTCTGCTGAGAGTGGACTGAACGAAGCTTGTATTAGTCTTATAAAAGGTTTTGAGGTATGTTTTTCGAAGAGTGTCATAGTATGGATAGTAGCCCCTGATACACTGTTCGGTGAAAGAAGAAACCAGACAGAGGATCAAATTTATGTTCACAGGAAGACTCATTGAATGACATCTATTTCTCTTCTGTTATAAGCAGGCTTTTGTAGTGGCTGCTGCCTCCCATACTGCGGAAATCTCCGGACTGAATCAAAGTCTGGAGCGGGCCAAAGAAGAACTTGGCCAGTTGAAAATACAATTGGGAGAAAAACAGGGTATGCACAAGTCTTGTTCGCATTTATTACGAATGAATTTTCAGTATGAAATAAGCTTCATGATTTGGGCTAGGGATTGTGACCGAGGTCGAAGCCCTTAAGAAGGCTATGGCCGAGGCCGAGAAAAAGGCAGCAACAGAGCAGGCTCTTTGTGAGAAGCACGAGGCCAGGGTTGTTAAAGCTAAGCAGGAGCTGCAACAGGCCGTGAGAAAATGCGAGACCTTGGAGCAAGTTTAAGGAGAAAGAATCCGAACTCACCAAGGCGCATCAGGCCATGAGAGATGCCCGGGGGAAACCAAAGCGCCCTGCAGGGGATCCAAGTGGCGAGGAAGATCGCAGCGGGTAAGGCTTTCTCCTTGTAAAGCAAGTTTTTGAGGAGAAGATTAAGTTTCTGATTTTTAATTCGGATTTCTCCAGGGGTGTTTGCGGAGCCGCCCTGCAGTATAGTGGATGCCGCCCAATTCTACCTGGCCGAAGAAAGGAACACTGCGGATAAGCTCTTCTGGTCACAGTATTTGGCACCGAATTATCCGGTGCCTTTTGCCGATCAACTTAAACAGCTAATCGAACTGCATAAGGCGGCAGAACTAGCCATGAAGGATTCAATTATCCGGTTATGGCCCGCCGAGCCGATTCCAAGCAGCTACTTCGGGCTCGTGAAGCGGCTTGTAAGCGCTTGCCCTCGACTTGATGTCATCAAGCGGTCGGTCTGCATAGAAGGTGCGCGAATGGCCTTTGCCCGCGCGAAGGTGCACTGGGGGAAGATGGATGCTG
The DNA here is from genome assembly GCA_021605205.1 of Aegilops longissima. Lineage (NCBI taxonomy): Eukaryota > Viridiplantae > Streptophyta > Magnoliopsida > Poales > Poaceae > Aegilops > Aegilops longissima. The sequence continues at coordinate 356,025,465 of CM038681.1, forward strand.
AGAAGCTGATGATCGAAGGGCCGCCAGAGGGGAAGGAGCACCGCAAGCCCGAATTATATTATGAGAATGTCCTTAAAGGATCCTACCTTGCAGCGGAGCTATGCACCAAGGACGTTATATTTCCATGAATACGAATCATGTCGTCCTTTGTAAATGTCTGAATAGGGTCATTTATACTATTTATTTCCTGTTATGTAAAAGTTTACCCTCCTGTGCGGCCGTTTTATATGTTAAACCTGAGAGTTGGCTAGTCGTCGGCTTCTGCCCCCACGTAAGAAGTATGGGGGTGCTCGGGATAAACCTGAGCACTCTTTGTCCAGATTTTGGGTCCTTCAAGGAGGTGATCAGACTGTAACCAGCAATCGGACTATAGGGCTTTATCACTCTCACTTAGCCATAGGAGCTTTAGTAGGTAGGTGCAGCCCCCGTGTTGAATACCGTACTAGGGGCTCTATAAGCACCTGATCGGAGAAAAAACCGATCCATCACACGCTGCATTGGTTATGGCATTATGTGGGAGAAATCCTTAAAGATTTTATGACCTCTCGAATAGCTGACCAGCTCTCGCCGTATCATGACAGTCATTTTTCGGCTTTCTCTACTGAGGTGCTCGTCCGAAAGAACCGGGACACAATCATAGTAGTTCTCCCAGCGCTACCTTAGCCGATATAGCGGAACGTAAGGTAGCAAAACATGGGAGCCAAGCAAACCCAACTATTGACCCAAGACATGATTAAGAGCTGATGCATATAATGCTATAAGTTCGGGGTGCCGAACTTCCACGAAGGTGTTCGGACTTTATTGTCGTACTGTGGGTAAAACAAAGCCCCTGGCCCGTTTAAAGGCATATTGCAGCGTATGGGTGCCACTTGCCAAAAGAGTTTTAATAAGAAATGATAGCAGGTAAACGTCATATAAATCCACATTTTGTATTTGAATAGTACGTCTATGCGTAAGTAATGTGATAAAAAAGGAATATGATTGCGGAACCTGCTGAGACCAGGGGGAGGAAGCTGAGTGCGGATCCGTAATATAGCCGGATGGTCATTGCGGGGAATGCCTAAGGATTTCCTTGCACGTTCAAGCTGTCTCCGTATAGCCCGTCCTGGTCAGCGCAAAGGTGAACCTGCGAAGGAAATGTAAGAAATATTTGCGTGCCTTAGAGCGGTTGAGCCGCTGAGTGTGGCCTGTCCTGGCCTTCGCCGAAGTGTTTAATTGAGCTTTGGATGAGCCGGGCTATCCTTGCGTGAAGTAGCTCGGAGTTCCTTGACGGTGTCCGGGAGCCTGGACGTCGACTCGCGGTTCGGCTGCAAGGTGCTGCTCGTTGCTTCTACTGCTAAGGCAGTGGTGTATTTGTTGGTGCCGAGGGAAGGTTCGGCCTTGCCATTAACCATGATGACGCCGCTTGGAACGGGCATCTTGAGCTTACGGTAGGCATAATGTGGCACCACGTTGAATCGAGCGAACGCGGTTCGTCCTTGCAGTGCCTGATAATCACTGCGGAAAGGGACGATTTCAAAAAAAAAACTCTTTGGTACGGTAATTTTCTGGTGATCCGAAGACTACCTCAAGGGAAATGGAGCCTGTACAGCTGGCTTCCACACCTGGTATAATGCCTCTGAAAGTGGCTTTAGTGGGTTTGATCACCGAATGATCGATGCCCATCTTGCGCACTGTGTCCTGGTAAAGCAGATTTAGACTGCTGCCTCCGTCCATAAGGACTCGAGTGAGGTGGGACCCATCAATTATTGGGTCGAGGACTAGTGCGGCTGGATTTCCCTGCTTGGTGTTAACCGGACGATCCGTGCGGTTGAAGGTGACCGGCCCTAGTTTATATTGTTGGACGACTAGTTCCGTTAAGTCGGCATCCCTAAGGGTGCATATCCGGTCCGAGTTGGTAATTTGGGTGGTATTTACCACATTCACCGACTGAATATGCGGGGGAAATTTCTTTTGCCCTCCTGTGTTCGGTGGTCTGGGCTCTTCGTTGCCATCATCGCTTGGAGACCACCCTTCTCCGTCTTGGGTGCCTGCCCTGCCGACCTGTTTGAAGACCCAGCATTCTCTGTTGGTATGGGTGGCTGGCGTTCCCGGGGTGCCATGAATTTTGCATTGGCGACCGAGTATGCGGTCCAGACTGGATGGACCCGGATTATTATTTTTGGGTGGCCCTTTCCGCTGACTGGGCTTTGAGCCCCTGAACCCGGCATTAACTACCGTATTTTCGGCGTTTTCACCATATTTGCGGCGCTTGTGTTTGTTGCGTCTTGGTTTTCCATTGCTATCCCTGGCCTCTGATGAGCCAGGTTTGCTTGCTGTGTTGTTACTACGAGCCAACCAGCTATCTTTGCCCACGCAAAAGAGGGTCATAAGTGTTGTGAGGGCTGCCATGGATTTTGGCTTCTCTTGACCGAGGTGCCGGGCGAGCCACTCGTCACGGATGTTATGCTTAAATGCCGCTAAGGCCTCTGCATCCGAACAGTCAACAATTCAGTTCTTCTTAGTTAGGAACCGGGTCCAGAATTTCCTGGCCGATTCCCCTGGCTGCTGAGTTATATGACTTAGATCGTCAGCATCCGGCGGTCGCACATAAGTGCCCTGGAAATTATCCAGGAATGCCTTTGCCAGGCTCTCCCAACTTCCGATGGAGTTTGCCGGCAAGCTATTCAGCCAATGCCGAGCCGGCCCTTTGAGTATTAGCGGGAGGTATTTGATGGCATGTAGATCGTCCCCGCGGGCCATGTGAATGTGGAGGAAGAAATCTTCTATCCATACCACGGGGTCTGTAGTACCATCGTATGATTCAATATTCATGGGTTTAAACCCTTCTGGGAATTCATGATCCATTACTTCATCGGTGAAGCATAGGGGTGTATGGCGCCTGCATGCGGGCTATGTCACTGGCGCAGTTCATATGAGTCTTATGCTCGTGATTCGCCCGCCGAATTGCTTTTAGTGTATCCGACGTGACGATCATTGCACGCATTGGGGCGTGACCCCGTGATCCGTATATCGATCTTGTATGCCCTGGTTTGTTTCACTGGTCCTACGTGTTGCCCCAGGTCTTGGTGTTTTTGTTTTCCTGGCGACGGGGTGCTAGCTGGACTTCGAGCTGATATGCCCCTCTGTCTAGGCCACGAGGTGGTTGATCAGCCGCATCATACGCTGGTAATGTAGGTTTTAATGCTTCCTCCTCGAGTTGGGGTAGCAACTTGTGCTTTGGGTAACTCTTGGTTGGGCGTTCGAGTTCGTATTCCTCGGCCGCAAGGACTTCAGTCCATCTATCCGCTAGCAGATCTTGATCAGCTTGAAGTTGTTGTTGCTTTTTCTTCAGGCTGTTTGCTATGGCTATAAGCCGGCGCTTGAAGAGCTCCTGTTTGACGGGATCCTCAGACACGATAAGTTCTTCATCGCCGAGGCTCACCTCGTCTTCGGAGAGAGGCATATAATTGTCATCCTCTGATTCTCCATCTGCTGCCTGTTCCGGGGGGCTAGCTTGTTCATCCTCCCGCTCTAGGTCTGGCTGGAGGGGATTGTCATCATCTTCGGCACTATCTGGAGCGTTATTGTCTCTTGTGTCGGTTCACTGCTTTTGCTATGGCGGGACTTAGAGCGGTGGCGCTTACGTCGGTGCTTGGATTGGTTCTTGGAGGGATTATCTTCCGCTGTCTTACCGCCATCGCCTTCTTTGGGGGTGTCCACCATGTATATGTCATATGATGAGGTAGCAGTCCAGCGCCCTGTGGGCGGTGGTTCTTGTTCGTCTCCTGGATCATCGTCCATACCGTCGATGTCTTCAGAGTCGAAGTCAAGCATGTCGGTTAAATCATCGACAGTGGCTACTAAGTGGGTGGTGGGTGGGAAGAAAATTTCTTCATCGTCTGCATCCCATTCTAGCCGGACATAGATCCGCCAAGGTTCTCCTGACAAGGAGAGAGACCTTAATGAATTTAGCACATAGCCAAAAGGCGAGTGCTGGAAGATATCCGCGGAGGTAAACTCCATGATCGGTGCCCAATCGGATTCGATAGGCACAGACGCAAGCAGCTCGGAGCCCGTGGCCGGGGACGAATCCAATGGTTCGGCAACTTGGCTCCCGTAGGAGGTGAAGTCAGTATTCGGCTCTATCGCCACTGAGAGTGCGGCCTCTATGGCGGGGTCTATCCACCTGTCCTCAGATAGCGCAATTTGTTCCGGATTGAGGGCCGGAGTAGTTGCAGTGTGATCTCCGAACACCGCTCGACGGCAGTTAAGTCATGCTCGCTATGATTGTGCGCGCGACTGAATGGGATCGAATCCGTCGAAGATCAAGTCTCCGCGATGTCGGCAGATAGTTCGTTTCCAAACCTGACCGATGGCTGTGGGCGAGCTCTCGATCTGCTCCAGATGGCCAAGCGAGTTGGCCCGCAGTGTGAAGCCACCGAATACGAAGATCCGTCCGGGGAGGAAAACCTCACCCTGGATCGCATCGTTGCCGATGATCGAAGGTGCCATCAAGCCTTACGGTGATGGCACAGTGGAACTCTCAATGAAAGCACCAATGTCGGTGTCAAACCGCGGATCTCGGTAGGGGGTCCCAATCGTGCGCTCTAAGGCGGATGGTAACAGGAGGCGGGGACACGATGTTTACCTGTGTCGGGCCCTCTTGATGGAGGTAATACCCTACTTCCTGCTTGATTGATCTTGATGATATGAGTATTACATGAGTTGATCTACCACGAGATCGTAGAGGCTAAACCCTAGAAGCTAGCCTATGGTATGATTGTTCTTGTCCTATGGACTAAACCCTCCGGTTTATATAGACACTGGAGGGGGCTAGGTTTACACAGAGTCGGTTACATGGGAGGATCTTCATATCCGTGTTGCCAAGTGTCGGTGTCAAAACCGGCGGATCTCGGGTAGGGGGTCCCGAACTGTACGTCTAGGCGGATGGTAATAGGAGACAAGGGACACGATGTTTTTACCCAGGTTCGGGCCCTCTTGATGGAGGTAAAACCCTACTCCTGCTTGATTGATATTGATGATATGGGTAGTACAAGTGTAGATCTACCACGAGATCAGAGAGGCTAAACCCTAGAAGCTAGCCTATGGTATGATTGTTGTTCGTCCTACGGACTAAAAACCCTCCGGTTTATATAGACACCGGAGAGGGCTAGGGTTACATAGAGTCGGTTACAATGGGAGGAGATCTACATATCCGTATTGCCAAGCTTGCCTTCCACGCCAAGGAAAGTCCCATTCGGACACGGGACAAAGTCTTCAATCTTGTATCTTCATAGTCCAGGAGTCCGGCCAAAGGTTATAGTCCGGCTATCCGGACACCCCCTAATCCGGGACTCCCTCACCAAGCTTGCCTTCCACGCCAAGGAGAGTCCCATCCGGACACGGGACGGAGTCTTCAATCTTGTATCTTCATAATCCAACAGTCCGGCTAAAGGATATAGTCCGGCTGTCCGAGGACCCCCTAATCGAGGACTCCCTCACATAGCACTATGCATTTTCAAACTTTTTGGTAACTTGTTGCCAAAGGGGGAGAAATGTATAGATCATAGGCTTCGAGCGAGAGTGTTTTTGCCTCTTTTGTCTCTTTTGCCATTTGGTTGATACTTTTGTGTGCTTGCTTAATACTTTATGTCTATGTGTGTGAGATACTTGTATGATCATGTGTTTGATCATATCCTACATTAATGCTTGTGTTTGAATGATGTTATCTTTTATATCTCTTGTATGATCATTCACTTTGCCTTGGTGATGAGTGCATGTTTTTACCTTCTATCATTTTGAGCGCTCCACCAAGATGTACGTGACATGGAAGAGTAACCCATGATCCTAATCGATTGTGCATTTGTATTCAAAAGCAAATTTTAAATAATGCACAAATTTAGGGGGAGCTCTTACTTATCACATACTTCTCAAAGCGATGATGCATTTCAATCTTATTATCATTTGTCGAAGCTTTTATCTATATGTTGTCATCAATTACCGAAAAAGTGGAGATTGAAAGTGCAACTATCCCTGGGTGGCTTTGGTAATTCCTAACAACATATAGCTCATTGAACTAATGCACTTTCAAGATGATCATTTCAAAAAGTTTAATGATTGGCATGGCATGGACTAGGAATGTGGACCCTTCAAAATGCTAAGGACACATATTGGCTCAAGCTCAAGACTCTACATTTTCATTTTAGTGATCCAAGATCACATTGAGTCCATAGGAAAAGCCAATACTATTAAAAGGGGATGAGGTGTTGCTTAATGGCTTGCTTGCTCAAAATGCTTAGTGATATGCTCCAAAAGCCTTCAACCACTTTCTCATATCCACATATGTCCCAAACCAAAACTCAAACTCGGCCCCACCGATTTGATTTATCCGGCACCATCAAGTTCATTTGACATAGCCACTGCCAGAAACCCTAGTCAATTCGGTCTCACTAATAGGGATCTCGGTCTCACCAAGATGGGTTTGCAAACTCTCTGTTTCCCTTCGTAATTTTTCGGTCTAATCGAAATGAGCGATCGGTCCCACCAAGTTCGCAATGCAAACTCTCTGTTTCCCTTTCGTAACGTTTCGGTCTCACCAAAATGAGCGATTCGGTCCCACCGAGTTTGCCTGACCAACTCTCTGTTTGCCTATTACAGAAATCGGTCTTACCGAGTTTATGTGATCGGTCTCACCGAGATTACGTTATTCCCTAACCCTAATGAAATCGGTCCCACCAAGTTGACATGTTGGTCCCACCGAAAAATCTAACGTTCACATTTTGAACGAAATCGGTCTGACCGAGTTTCATGATTCGGTCCCACCGAGTTTGGTGATTTGTGTGTAACGGTTAGATTTTTTGTGGAGTCTATAAATACCCCTCCACCCACTCTTCATTCGTGGAGAGAGCCATCAGAACGTGCCTACATTTTCAGCATACATTTTCTGAGAAAGAAGCACCTACTCATGTGTTGAGACCAAGATATTCCATTCCAACCACAAGAATCTTGATCTCTAGCCTTCCCCAAGTTGCTTTCCACTCAAATCATCTTTCCACCAAATCCAAAATTGTGAGAGAGAGTTGAGTGTTGGGGAGACTATCATTTGAAGCACAAGAGCAAGGAGTTCATCATCAACAGATGATCTATTACCTTTTGGAGAGTGGTGTCTCCTAGATTGATTAGGTGTCACTTGGGAGCCTCCGTCAAGATTGTGGAGTTGAACCAAGGAGTTTGTAAGGGCAAGGAGATCGCCTACTTCGTGAAGATCTACCCAAGTAAGGCAAGTCCTTCGTGGGCGATGGCCATGGTGGGATAGACAAGGTTGCTTCTTCGTGGACCCTCTGTGGGTGGAGCCCTCCGTGGATTCGCGCAACCGTTACCCTTCGTGGGTTGAAGTCTCCATCAACGTGGATGTATGATAGCACCACCTATCGGAACCACGCCAAAAATCTCCGTGTCTACATTGCGTTTGCTCCCTCCAAACTCCTCCCTTTACCTTCATGTGCAATGTTTTTACATTCCGCTGCTATACTCTTAGACTTGCATGTGTAAGTTGATTGCTTGACTTGCTCTTAGTTGCTAAAATCTGACAGGACATAAAATTAGGAAAATGATAGATTTTTATTTGGTCAATGAGGGAGTCCCGGATTAGGGGGTGTCCGGATAGCCGAACTATAACCTTTGGCCGGACTCCTGGACTATGAAGATACAAGATTGAAGACTTCGTCCCCTGTCCGGATGGGACTTTCCTTGGCGTGGAAGGCAAGCTTGGCAATACGAATATGTAGATCTCCTCCCATTGTAACCGACTCTGTGTAACCCTAGCCCTCTCCGGTGTCTATATAAACCGGAGGGTTTTTAGTCCGTAGAAAGAACAACAATCATACCATAGGCTAGCTTCTAGGGTTTAGCCTCTCTGATCTCGTGGTAGATCTACTATTGTACCACCCATATGATCAATATTAATCAAGCAGGAGTAGGGTTTTACCTCCATCGAGAGGGCCTGAACCTGGGTAAAAACATCGTGTCCCTTGTCTCCTGTTACCATCTGCCTAGACCACAGTTCGGGACCCCCTACCCGAGATCCGCCAGTTTTGACACCGACATTGGTGCTTTCATTGAGAGTTCCGTTGTGCTGTCGCCATCAGGAAGGATGCCTCATCCCATCTTTAAAGACGGCACTGTTGCTAAAGGAGCTTTGGCTATCGGCCAAACTCTCCGGCTAGGCGGTTTTCTTATGACCGCCTGTTCGGCCGCCTCGCCGACGATGACTTCTCGGGTCACCAAAAGCAATCTTCAAGTCAACTCGGAACTCGCCGAGCAGTTAGATCCGATGGAGCTCTCTTCTTTAAATGAGCTCTTGGATCGCATCGCCGCCCTGGGAGTCGCTACAGACTACGATCAGATTGGGCCTATACCCGATCTGAGAGAGATTAACTCTCCCCAGGCCACCCATCACCTTGATGTGGTGGAGGAACAACGCGGCGCCACCTCATCTATCTTAAGGACTAACTATGTCCGGATTCCCAATCCCTCCAAGACGGATACCCGCGGAGGGGAGGACGTCACTCAAGACCTGAACTTAGAGTCAGGCAACGGGCTAGATTCAGTGGACAACATCCAAGGATCCAAGCTTCCGAGTTCGGAAACTCCTTTGCCCTTGAGCCTCAGATTGGGTGAGGTTTCGGATCTAATTCCACCCACCCACCCGAACATAGGCGATCTATCCAATATTAGGCAAGAGCCCAAGAAAGCGAAGACATCATTCTTGGGCCGATTCCTCCTGGTTATGAACATGATAAAGGACTGCCGCGAGGAAGACGCAATTTCATTCTTCTGCAATAGTTGCACGGACAAGGGAATCCTCAACGCCATAGGTCGCCGTGAAATTACACGCTTTGCTGACTTGGCGTCCATAGTACGAAAGTCTTGTGCGATGGAAAGCGCTGAAAACCAAAGTAAGATTTTGGGACAATCCGCCCGAATACAAACCAATCCGAAATAAAAGGGTGCATTATCGCCAACCACCGGGTTAAACACCAAAAACAAAAACCCCTACGGGCATGGAACCGTGAATCGAGGAATGGCTCAACGGACCTGTAAAATTCATAGTACGAGGCGCCACACCAACTCATAGCCTTAGAGCATGTTGGATACTCCGGCAGGTGGCCAAAAGTGGCGAAGAGCTTCTAACCCCAGCATCCATAGAGCACCAGCCTAGGGATACCAGTACGGTATTAACAGTCTTCGAGACTTTCGCATCAAACAATATGAGAAAATGAACACTCTGCAGCCTTGCCGAAGTCTACCAACTAGCAACAATAAATCCATGGAGTGACACGGCTATTACCTTCGATGCCAGTAATGAACCTAAACTCCGAACAACCCGAGCACCACCAGCATTGGTCCTCAGTCCAATAGTGGACGGCTTTCGCCTTACCAAGGTACTCATGGACGGTGGCAGCGGATTGAACCTCATTTATGAGGAAACCCTTCGAAAAATGGAAATAGACTAGAGCCGCATTGAGCGAAGCAGCTCAACCTTTAGAGGAATAATACCCAGTCGGGAAGCGTGCTGCACAGGAAAAATCACACTGGATGTGGTGTTCGGCATGCCGGATAATTACAGGTCCGAGGAGGTCACGTTCCAAGTGGCCCCGTTCAGCAGAGGATACCACGCTCTATTAGGGCGAGAGGCATTCACAATTTTTCAAGCTATACCCCATTACGGGTACATGAAGCTCAAAATGCCCGGGCCCAACGGAATCATCACTCTTGCTAGTGACCCGGACATAGCACTCCGCGCCGAAAACAAGACAGCCGCACTAGCCCTTGAGGCACTATCCGAAGCCCTAGCGGCCGAGGAACTGACTGCGCTGCGCTCCACGGTGAACATGGATGATGTGATACTCGATAAAAGATCCAAGTCCACCTCGTTTAAACCAGCGGACGAAATAGTAAAATTCCAAGTCTACCCAACGGACCTACAAAAACGGCCTCTATCGGGACACAATTAAACCTTGATGTAGACGCCGCACTACGAGAATTCCTACGCGAAAATTGGGACATTTTTGCCTGGCACCCTTCAGACATGCCAGGAATCCCACGCCGGCTGGCCGAGCACAGCCTAAATATCCTAAAAGGATTCAAGCCAGTCAAACAGGCTCTTCGACGTTTCTCCGAACCTAAGAGACAGGCCATGGGAGAGGAGCTAGCCAAACTATTGGAGGCCGGATTCATCAGAGATATAAAACATCCGGACTGGCTAGCAAACCTGGTGATGGTGCCAAAGAAGGACAAATCCTGGCGCCTATGCGTCGATTTCAAGGACCTCAACAAGGCTTGCCCAAAGGATCCCTTCACCCTCCCCCGCATCGATCAAATTATCGACGCTACCACAGGACACGATTCATTGTGTTTCCTCGACGATACTCCGCTACCATCAAATTAAGATGGCAGAGCTCGATCAACCAAGAACGACATTTATCACCCCATACGACCCATTCTCGCTTCAACACAATGCCCTTCGGCTCAAAAACGCCGCACAACATATCGGCGCATGATTTAGACATGTCCGCAAACCAGATCGACAAAACAGTGGAGGCATACGTAGATGATGTGGTCGTCAAAACCAAGCATGTCTAAACTCTAGTAGACGCGACCGAGGCTCACATTCGATAATCTCCGAACATATGACATCAAGCTTAACCCGAAAAATGCGTTTTTGGCATACCAGCCGAAAAGCTCTTGGGCTTCATTGTATCCGTAGAGGAATTGAAGCATACCCAGCCAAGATCCGAGCTCTGTCACAATTGGATATCCCAAAGGACCTCAAACAAATACAAAATTGATCGATGCGTGGCGGCTTTAAGCCGCTTTATCTCCCGCTTGGGAGAAAAGGCATTACCCTTTATCGCCTCCTCGGCGCAGACCAACACTTCGAGTGGACGGATGCCGCCATGCCGGACTCGAAGAAATAAAAGCCATATTGGCAACAAACCCGGTCTGGCGCGCCCAACATGGGAGAACCAATGCTATTATACATCGCGGCAACTCATCAAGTTGTAAGCGCGGTGCTCGTTGTCGAACGAGAAACGGACGGACACAAGTTCCCCCTTCAAAAACCAGTTTACTACGTGTCCACTGTCCTCACTCCATGCGAGTCACGGTATCCGCATTATCAAAAGATAGCGTACGCAGTGTTTATGGCATCCCGGAAGCTGCGACACTACTTTCAAGAGTGTTCAATAACAGTAGCCTCCGAAGTACCTCTTAACGACATTATAAACAACCGCGACGCGACAGGCCGGATTGCCAAATGGGCCATTGAGCTCCTCCCGTTCGACGTAACCTATAAGCCACAGAGAGCCATTAAGTCGCATGTTTTGGCCGACTTCGTCGCAGAATGGATTGAAGCCGAACTCCCTAAAGAGTACGGCACATATTCCAATTGGATCATGCACTTCGACGGCTCCAAAATGTTGGCTGGTCTGGGGGCTGGCATCGTTTTGACGTCCCCAACAGGAGATACAGTTCAATACGTACTCCAGATAATGTATACGGACTCCAAGAACGCAGCCGAATACGAGGCCCTTCTACATGGTCTCCGGATGGCGTATCCATGGGCATTCAACGCCTAGAGGTGCGCGATTGAACCTCGCGTTATCCCAAATAAATGGAGACTTTGATGCCAAGGATCCGAAAATGGCAGCTTATTGCAACGCCGCCCCTAAAATGTCGATCGGTTCAAGGGCTCGAATTTCACCATATAGCTCGGAAAACAATCAGCAGCAGACGTCTTGGCACGCATTGGCGAAGCGTGATGCCGCCCCCCCCAATATCTTCTTAGAGCGGCTGTTCAAGCCATCCAGATTATGGGAAGGAGTCCGAAATAACAGCCCGGACCCAACCGCACTGCCTGACACCAAAAATTCTGACACAATTGGAGGCTCTGCCAACGAAGTAACATCTTCAGCCCACGTAATAATGGCAGTCATTGCCCCATGGACGGAACCATTCCTAGCCTACCTAACCAGGCAGGAACTCCCCGAGAACCAAAACGAGGCACGCAGCATAGTGCAGCGATCTAAAGCCTATAAAGTCCATGAGGGAGAGCTTTATAAGAAAAGCACCACCGGAGTCCTTCAAAGGTGTATCTCCGAAGAGCAAGGGCAGAATCTTCTAGCTGAAATTCATGCCGGACTCGGCGGCACCACGCCGCAGCCCGGGCCCTTGTAAGAAAGGCCTTCCGTACATGATTTTATTGGCCGACGGCCCGGGCAGATGCTCAGGACTTAGTCCAACGATGCGTCGGTTGCCTGCTCTTTGCTAATCAAAGCCACATGCCACCCACCGCCCTCCAAACTATACCCATCACCTGGCCTTCGCGGTCTGGGGGGCTTGACATGGTTGGACCCCTTAAAGGAGGAACCCACAAGCAAAAATACCTACTGGTCATGGTGGATAAATTCACCAAATGGATAGAGGCCAAGCCTGTTGAGACCGCCGAATTCGAACCAGTGATAGACTTCATATCAGGTGTCGTACACCGTTACAGCGTCCCCCACAGCATCATCACTGATAACGACACGAACTTCACGGCCGACGAGGTCAAACTCTGGTGCAAAACATGGGCATCAAGCTCGACTATGCTTCAGTCTATCACCCTCAAACTAACGGTCAAGTCGAGCAAGCAAATGGTCTAATAATGAGCGGCATCAAACCCAGATTAGTGCGGTCCCTCAAGGAATCTAACACGCACTGGGTAGAGGAGCTCGACTCCGTACTCTGGGGGCTGTGGACCACGCCGAATCGCACCACCGGATTCACACCATTCTTTATGGTATACGGCACAGAGGGAGTTCTGCCCTGCGACATAATTCATGACTCGCCTCGCGTGCGCATGTACGAAGAAAGAGAAGCCGAGCTCGATCGGCAGGACAGTTTGGACGCCTTGGAGGAGGAGCGTGACGTGGCAAAAGCCCGTTCCGCATTCTATCAACAGCAAGCTCGAAGATATCAAAGCAGAGAAGTACGGGCCAAAGCTTACAATGTTGGCGAGTTAGTTCTACGCCTGCTGGACAAGAAAAAGGACAAACTCAAGCCCAAATGGGAAGGTCCCTTTATTATAGACCAAGTCCTAACCGGTGGAGCGTACCGTCTGCTAGATGCATTGGATACCGACTCGAGCCGAACCCATGGAACGCAGCCCGTCTCCGAAGATTTTACGCCTAGCGCCAGATTCTGAGTTTGTCTCCCTCCTCTGTCTATTTTTTTACACATTAGTTGTCTTATATTTCTCTCCTTCTCCCTCTTTTTCTCTTACAACCTTTAAAGGCTCGTTCACGCATCGTTCGCACACATTATACCTGGGGGCTTCTTTAACAGAATCTTATTTGTATGGGCTTCATGCCTAACTCATGTGTCACGCTTCCGCATGTACCTTTTATTCACCATTTTATGCATTGATATGACTTAAGTTTTGGCCAAGCTGGGTTGCCTGGCTCCTGTGCTTACCCCCATGTTCCCGATTGTTCGGCTAGGTGGTAAAGGGAGCACCTCTGCGATTGCTACTGCCGGGTCAGCCGGATGTGTACCTCAGACTGGGTGAAGCCGAAAGCTAGCGTTCTTAAGGGAATATTCAGTTGGTGAACTAAAGATGATTTCTCACTTATTTACTCATCTGCCCCCACGCTTTTACGCTTGCAGCAGGCTTGACATGCACTTTAAGGCATGCCTCCCAGGAAAGGAACCCCTAATGGAACTATTCTCCCTGGAAGATGTTTCTTACTAACCATGTAATATAACATAACTAGTTGGGCACTTGTCTGTTAAAGCACTAATGACCCCTACGCCTGGTCTCCATGCATGCCCCGGTTCTTACATAACCGTGATGGAATTCGGACACACTCCGGACTATAGGGTCCCACGATTGAAGCGAAAGGTCCGCCATGACAAACGATCTACAATCCGGCTAGAAGGCATTTTTACATGTCATCTTAAATTACATAGTCAATTTGACTAGGTGTATTCCTCCTTAATACCATCTAATAGGCTGTCTAGTTTACAATCCTGTTGGGAATACTTTGCGGCCAATTCTACTTGGCCGTAGAATAAGCTCACAGGGATCTCCTTCCCATCAGGCCGCACAGGTCCGACCTCGGCCATGTGGTTTGGGTCAGCCTTCGTGTACCGCGTCTTCACCATGGCCCAGGTCTCCCTGGCGCCTTGACGGCAGGCCGATATCTTCCATAACCTGAAGCGCGGCCGAGCTCCCTTAAGCCTCTCTGCAAGATCTTCAAGGCCTTCGGGCAGGGAGACAGATGGCCACAAGGCCTGGGCGACGCCTTTCATCACCTGCCGAACTCGTTCGTGCAGTTGTAAGAGCTTGGGAAGAAGGTCACCCGTAGAACCGGGCATTTCCTCTGTAGGACGACCTGTGATCATACCTACAGACATAACTCTGTTAGTCGACTTCCTTGCCGAACTCTTTTTCAAAGTTCGCTCAAGCACTTACTAAAAATGCCGTGTCGAAGCCGTCGATTCTCCTTCATGGACTCCGACAGCTGGGCATGAACATCCTTTAGTTCCTCGCCCAGATGGGTGTTGGCATCTTGGAGATTATTCTTCTCCTGCCTCACCCTTGTAAGCACGCTCTCGTCGGCCTTTAACCGGCGCAAGAGTTGTTGCTTGTCCGGATCCACTCCGGCGCCATCTGCAATGATATTGTCAGATTTACACACACGCCGCACTCACAACATACTTATCTTTCGAAGCGTATATTACCAGAGGGGGTCTCCTTGGCCTCCCCTGCAACGGCTAGTGCGGCCTCGAGTTGGGCTTTGCACTCTTCCAGCTCCTGGGACAGTTGGGTATTCTTTTTTGTAAGATCCTGCATAACAAATGATCCTTAAATCAGTTATTATAACTGTTTCAAGTCTCAGGGGCTACTGGCATATGTAACCATCAAATTTTCTCACCCGTATGTCTTTCACATACTGCTCCGTGGCTCTGGCTAGACCATTTCGAGTGGCACGGAGGTGCGCATCACCCGAATTGAAGGCATCTAGTGCCTCTTGGGAGAAACATGCGTCACGAAGAACCGTCCGGCAATGCCTGTGGTCCACGGCACTCTCCACCTCGGAATTGGTGGCAGACAGTCTGTCGGCATCCTCTGTCGGAGGAGCGTCCGATGCACGCCTCGTGTTTGCCTCCGCTTCCGGACCTTGCTTTGGAGCCTGGCTGGTGGAGTCTCGATTGGCAACCTCTCCGGATATAGTCCGGCGAGCGCTCTTTTTCCTGAAGAGAGAACGAGCGTTAGTATGCCTTCCGGGAATAAAACCTGGGAATAAGATGGCACGCCATACCGCTGCGCCGGCGTATCAATCCGGACCGCACTTCTTTTCAACCTGTTGGGCCTTGCTGCCCCTTGTTGGCTAGCCACCGCAGGCTCGGCCTCCCGCCTCACGGGCTCCCCCTGCAAAACACCATTGGTATACGGTGATCGAAAATAAGCATGGATGGACCGTTTTCAAAGTATTGAGACTTCGGTCTCAGTTACCTGTGAGGCAGGAAGTATTCCGGGGTAATCAGCCGTAATGGCGACCAAGGCATTGTCGATGCTCAGTTGGTAAAATACCCCATCAATCAGCTCCATGGCTATGTCCGGATCCTCTTGGGAGGCCGGATCGAGGGACCGTTCTGGATCCTCGGGTTGTGGAGGAGGGCTGTTTATGTCCTTTACGGCCCGGCACAATTCCTGCGTTGAAATCACAAAATAAGGTACTTAACTATGGGAATATGGAATGGATGGGCATAAAGATGTGTCCGCTTACCCAGCTTGGAGGATCGTACATAGAAAATCCGCCCTGTGGATTGACGCGGAGGAACTCCTCCTCTTCTCCCTTGTACAATGCGGACAAGGCCTTTGTCAGAGCAGCAACCGATCCCGGCCCCTTATGGCCGCAATGGGCTCCCCGTTGAAATCCCACATGGGGTGGCCTCTATACTGGAGCGGCTGCACCCGCCGCATAATGCATGTGGCCATGACCCCGATCATGGTCAGTCCGGAATGAGCTAATAATCTTATCCGGCTCATCAGGTAAAGGACATCCCTGTCGTTTTTCTTCTGAGGGCTCCTTGCGCGCCAGCTTAGGCGCTTCTTCAAAGGAGCATTATTGAACTCAGGAAGGCCGATCCGAACAGGGTCCGGCAGGGGGACATCTTCTATATAAAACCATTCTGAAGGCCAGTCTTCAGACGCCTTCTTCGGGGTTCCAGATAGATATCCGTTCCCGGTGATGCGCCATAGTTCGGCTCCGCCCACTTGATATATTGATCCCTCTTGAGAACGGGGCACTAGGCAGAACAGCTTCTTCCATAGCGCGAAATGAGCCTCGACGCCCAAGAACAGCTCGGAAAGGGCTACGAAGCCCGCAATATGCAATATGGAGGCAGGCGTGAGGTTGTGCAGCTGGAGGCCGTAGAACTCCAGGAGCCCCCGGAGAAACGGATGAATTGGAAATCCGAGCCCCCTTATCAAATAAGGGACAAGGCATACCCGCTCTCCTTTGGAGGGATTGGGGACGCTCTCCGCCTGCTTTCCGCCATTATAGGTGGCGAGTCCGGCTCGAACCGGGACCATGAAGGCCGGGGGGAGGAATCCCTTGGTTTGGAGCGTCACTCGCTCACTGTGCGGGACGGAACATCTCTCCCAACCCCCAGGCTGAGGACTGGGAGGGCGAGAGGAGGAGCTGCGTCGACTGGCCATGATGGAATGGATATCTGTCGGATGCGCTCCGATGAATGCTCGCAAAGGGAAGATGGTGTGATTCGGATCTAAATCCTTGTCTCTTTTATAGGGCAGCTTATTTGCGTAGCCAGGGGGATAAATGTTAAAACACCCTGGCTTTTCACATTCGTTTGACACGTGGAAGACGGCCATTATTGGGCGTGGAAGCCGAGGAGCACAATATTCATGAGAAGCCGGACACTATTCAATAGGTACACAGAATTTGGAGAAGAACCCACCTTGCAATGCCGAAGACAATCAGCGTGCCGGACTCATCGTCATTGAAGCCTGGTTCAGGGGCTACTGAGGGAGTCCCGGATTAGGGGGTGTCCGGATAGCCGAACTATAACCTTTGGCCGGACTCCTGGACTATGAAGATACAAGATTGAAGACTTCGTCCCGTGTCCGGATGGGACTTTCCTTGGCGTGGAAGGCAAGCTTGGCAATACGGATATGTAGATCTCCTCCCATTGTAACCGACTCTGTGTAACCCTAGCCCTCTCCGGTGTCTATATAAACTGGAGGGTTTTTAGTCCGTAGAAAGAACAACAATCATACCATAGGCTAGCTTCTAGGGTTTAGCCTCTCTGATCTCGTGGTAGATCTACTCTTGTACCACCCATATAATCAATATTAATCAAGCAAGAGTAGGGTTTTACCTCCATCGAGAGGGCCCGAACCTGGGTATAAACATCGTGTCCCTTGTCTCCTGTTACCATCTGCCTAGACGTACAGTTCGGGACCCCCTACCCGAGATCCGCCGGTTTTGACACCGACAGTCAAGTAGTTTAATCACCCCCTCTAGACATACTTTCGATCCTACACCCCTGCATTCTCGCCACATTAGGTGGTTGGAGATTGGGGCACTCGCTTGGACCCTCTGGACGATCCGCAACAGACTTGTGATTTAGCGCATTTCGCTCCAACGTGCTAGTGACGCCCTCTTAAAATTGTCTGGTTACTTGCAGCTTTGGCGACCGCTTAGCCGCCCTCCGGATCGGGACACCATCTTTGCATTCATCGCCAACCTCCGCTCGATGGCCGTCCGTCAGTCCGTCTGTCGCCGCCTCCTCCTCCCCCCGAGCCGGATTAGTAGCCCGACTTGTCTCTGGCCTTCCTCAGCCTTTTTTATTTTTTTCTTTGGGCTTGTTGAGCTGTGCCCTCAGTAGAACCTTTTGTACTTATCGTGAGACTTGGGTGTGTGTGGTGTGGACCTCTATCTCTATGGGTCCTCTATGGCAGTTTGCTTTATCTATAAAGTGGGGCGAAAGCCTTTTTCGGTAAAGACAAATAACGACTAAAGTTTCATGGACTACATCAGCTTCCACTGCTAAAAAACCTCTACCATTGTTGAATCTCATTCGAAGAAGATGTTTCTATGTTTGTCGAGATGGTACCAGATATTGCATTTGGCTCTCGCACTAGAGTTGTTCTGGATGTTGGCTGTGGAGTAGAAAGTTTTGGCGCATACTTACTTTCACGTGATGTGTTGACATTCTCCATTGCTCCCAAAGATGTTCATGAAAATCAGATACAGTTTGCTCTGGAGTGTGGTGTTCTTGCAATGATGGCAGCATTTTTAACACACCAACTATTATATCCCAGTCAAGCATTTAAAATTATCCATTGTTCCCGCTGCAGAATAAATTGGACACGTGACAGTGAGCACTCATTTTGATGTGTAGTTTTACTTCATTTCTTTTCTTGATAATGCACCTAATTTATTCCTTCGATTGACAATCCACTTAATTCATGTTGTCATAATTTACCTATTTCTAAGATGGAATCCTGCTCCTCGAGGTTAATAGAATGTTCATTTATTGGTGGGTTTTGCTTGGGCAGCACAACCTATTTATAAGCATGAAGAGGCCTAGCAAGAGGCGTGGAAAGGTATTGCTACTTAGTACTATGTGATAATTTTGTTGCTTTAGGGCTATATATACTATGCATCAATTTACCCTGTTGTTATTTTCCCACAAGATGCATCCATAGCTGCCAATTTGTTGATTTTAGGATTTAGCCAGAGTGAAGTCTTGTTTTGTTTTCAAACCGGTTTCCCCTTGACCGGTAATGGAAACAAGAAGTTCAATAGGGCTCGAGGGAAACGAGTCGGATGCACTGACAGAAAACTCGATCTTGAGCTACGCGCATTACCTATTGGGTCTATTTTTTTATTCATGCTATCCTATTGCAAAATACAAACTGATCTCAGCCAAAACAACTTAACACAATTTTGACAGGAAAAATGTTATCATATTCTGTATGCTTGTATCTTTGGCAATACACAAATGCTTTGACCTGAATTCTCGTGCTCTACTACCTATTTGGTTGTTCCCTGCTTCCCACACAAGTTAAGTTGCACAACTCAAAAGAGGATGGATTCCTATGGTTACATGATGTCGCTTGAAGCTACGTCGGTATTTCCCCGAAGAGGAAGGGATGATGCAGCACAGCGGCGGTAGGTATTTCCCTCAGAAATGAAACCAAGGTTATCGAACCAGTAGGAGAACCAAGAAACACAACGTAAAAAGCCCCTGCACACAAATAACAACACCTCGCAACCCGACATGTTAAAGGGTTTGTCAATCCCTTTCGGGGTACGGTGCCAGAAACAGTGCATGGACGGGAGAAAGTTGTAATAGATTGAAATAATAGATCACAAATAAAATAAAGTGTAGCAAAGTATTTTTGTAGTTTTGGTTTAATAGATCTGAATAAAAATAGATTGCAAGCAAATATATGAGAAAGAAGACCCAGGGGCCGTAGGTTTCACTAGTGGCTTCTCTCGAGAAAAATAGCAAACAGTGGGTAAACAAATTACTGTTGGGCAATTGATAGAACCTCAAATAATTATGACGATATCCAGGCAATAGTCATTACATAGGCATCACGTCTAAGATTAGTAGACCGACTCCTGCCTGCATTTACTACTATTGCTCCACACATCAACCGCTATCCAGCATGCATCTAGTGTATTAAGTTCATGAAAAAACGGAGTAATGCAATAAGAACGATGACATGATGTAGACAAGATACATTTATCTATGGTGGTAGATATATATCTCGTCGTTTTATTATTAGTAGCAACGATACATACATGTCGGTCTGTCACTGGGATCAAGCACTGTAAGATCGAACCCACTACCGGGCACCTCTTCCCATTGCAAGATAAATAGATCAAGTTGGCCAAACAAAACCCAAATATCGGAGAAGAAATACGAGGCTATAAGAGATCAAAGAAACTCAAATAACTTTCATGGATATAAAAAGATATGACTGATCATAAACTCAAAGTTCATCAGATCCCAACAAACACACCGCAAAAGAGTTACATCATATGGATCTCCAAGAGACCATTGTATTGAGAATTCGGTGAGAGAGAAAGCCATCTAGCTACTACTACGGACCCGAAGGTCTACAAAGAACTACTCACGCATCATCGGAGAGGCACCAATGGAGGTGGTGAACCCCATCCGAGATGGTGTCTAGATTGGCTCTGGTAGTTCTGGACTATGCGGCGGCTGGATGAATATTTTGTCGACTGTACTAGGGTTCTGGTATTTTTGGGGTATTTATAGAGCAAAGAGGTGGTCCGGGGGGCACCCGAGGTGGGCATAACCCACCAGGGCGCGCCTTGGTGGGTTGTGCCCCCCTCGGGGCACCCCACAGGTGCAACCAGGGCCCATTGCCTTCCTTCTGGCCCATAAAAAATCATCGTGGAGTTTCCTGGCATTTGGGCTTTGTCTGATATTGATTTCCTACTATGTAAAAAACATGGAAAAACAACAACTGGCACTTGGCACTATATCAAAGGGTTAGTACCAAAAAATGATATAAAATGACTATAAAATGATTAGAAAATATCCAAGATTGATAATAAAACAGCATGGAACAATAAAAAGTTATAGATATGTTGGAGACGTATCAGCATCCCCAAGCTTAACTCCTACTCGTCCTCGAGTAGGTAAGTGATAAAAACAAAATTTTTGATGTGGAGTGCTGCTCATCATGTCATATCATATTCTTTTCTTTATAGCATGGACATTTGGACTTTTATGTGATTCAAAGCAATAGTCTAGTTTTGACATAATAAATTAGATACTCAAGCATATCAACAAGCAACCATGTCTTCCAAAATATCAACGCTAAAATAAGTTATCCCTGGCCCATCATGCTCAAACATTGATCCATTCATGAAACTCACTCGAATATTAACTACACCCAATACTTAAGTACGATATATTGCCTCCTAGTTGGTGCTTTTTATGAGAGAAGATGGAGACTCAAATTCAAAAATAAAAATTGCATAAAGTAGAAGAAAGGCCCTTCACAGAGGGAAGTAGGGATTTGTAGAGGTGCCAGAGCTCAAAGCGAAAAACTTAGAGATAAAAACATTTTGGGTGGTGTATCCATCCCACCAACGAAAACGACTTAAGAGTTCCGAATACTTTCCATGCTAGATATGCCATAGGCGGTTCCCAAACAGAAAATAAAGTTTATTCCTTTTCCCACCATTCTTTCACTTTCCATGGCTAGCCGTATCCATGGTTTCCCTTCATACCAACACTTTCCAAGGAATTTATTATTTGACAACATAAAGTAAATTCATTTTTTTTGCATTTTGAGACTGGGCATCCCTAAGACCTTTGCCTTACTCTCGTGCAATGACAAGTGAATAAACACTCATCTTGAGAATAACACATCCAACATGGAAAATATTAGCCACCCGTTACCGATCCGTGAGCGAAACAAACACATAGAAGAGAAGTTTATTTTGAAAATTAGAGATGGTGCATACAAATTTGCTTAGAACTGCAAAAGAATACCGCATATAGGTAGATATAGTGGACACATGTGGCAAAACTAGTTTAAAGGATTTTGGATGCACAAGTAGAGGTCATACTTGGTGCAAAATGAAGGCTAGCAAAGGATTGGGAAGCGACCAACCAAGAAACAAATAATCTCATAAGCAAGCATTAATAATTAACACCGAATAATGCACCACAAGTAGGATATAATTTTCATTGCATGATTATTGACTTTCGTGCATTCATAGGGAATCACAAAGCTTAACACCAATATTCTTACTAGAGCACAATTACTCATCAACATAACTCACATATCACATCATCATATCTCAAAACTATTACTAAGAATCAAGTTTATTTTGTCCAATGATCTTCATGAATTTTTTTTACTTTATCCTTCTTGGATATCTATCACTTTGGGACTAATTTTCATGTGTTGCTTTTCACAAGCTCAAACAAATATAAGTGAAGATCATGAGCATAACAAATTTTCTTTCTCTCAAAATAATTTACGTGAAGCAAGAGAGAATTTCTTTAAAATTTTACTAACTCTCAAATAAATCTAAGTGAATCAAGAGAGCATTTCTTCAAAAATAACAAAGCACACAGTGCTGAAAAAGATATAAATGAAGCACTAGAGCAAGTCCTAGCTCATAAAAGATTTAAGTGAAGCATAGAGAGCAATTCTAACAAGTCATGATATAATTTTGCCTCTTTCAAATGGGTGTGTCCAGCAAGGATTTATGACTTAAAACACAAAATAAAAAAAGAAAAGACACATATCATACAAGACACTCCAAGCAAAACACATATCATGTGACGAATAAAAATAAGCCTCGAGTAAAATACCGATGGTTGTTGGAAGAAAGCGGGGATGCCACTCAGGGGAATCCCCAAGCTTAGTTGGTTGCTCATTCTTGGATAATTGCTTGGGATGCCGGGGCATCCCCAAGCTTAGGCTCTTACATCCTTCCTTCATCCATCGTAAGATAACCCAAAACTTGAAAACTTCAATCACACAAAACTCAACAAAACCTTCGTGAGATTCGTTAGTGTAAGAAAAAATAAACTACTACTGTAAGTGCTGTGTCAAACCAATTATTATTTTGTTTTTGTATTATATCTACTATATTCCAACTTTTCTATGGCAAAAACTCATCAAAGAAAATAAGCACACAACACAAAGAAAACAGAATCTTTCAAAACAGAACAGTCTGTAGCAATCTGATTTGTTCGAATACTTCTGGAACTCCAAAAATTCTGAAGAACTAGGAAAACCTATATAATTTGTATATTGATCTTCTGCAAAAAGAATTAGCATTTTATCACGTTCTGCTGAAGTTTTACAATTATTTTCGTGAGCACAAAGTTTTTGTCTTTTTCAGCAAGATCAAACAACTCTCACCCAAGAAGATCCTATTGGTTCTACTTGGCACAAACACTAACTAAAACACAAAAAACACAATAATAACAGTAGCATAATTGTGCTAACACTCAAGAACAGAAAGCAAATAGCAAAACTAAAATTTATTCATTCGGTTGCCTCCCAACAAGCGCTATAGTTTTATGCCCTTAGCTAGGCATAATATTTCAACGATGCTCACACAACAGATAATAATCGAAACACAAAGAGAGCATCATGAAACATGTGACAAACACATTTAAGTCTAACATACTTCCTATTGATAGGAATTTTATAGGAAAACGAATTATCAAGACAAGAAACATCTAGCATATGCAAAGGAGAGGAATAAAACATTGACAATCTCAACACAACGAGAGGAAATTTAATAACATGAAAATTTCTACAAACATATTTTCCTCTCTCATAATAATTATATGTAGGATCATAATCAAATTAAATAATATAACTATCATATAAAATTTTCTCTTTATGATCCACATGCATGCAAAGTTGACACTCTTCCAAAATAGTGGGATTATCATCAAATAAAGTCATGACCCCTCCAAACCCACTTTCATCAAAAATTTCATAAGATTGAACACTCTCCAAATATGTGAGATTATTTTTAGCTAAAGTTGACATTCTTTCAAACCCACTTTCAATATTATCGCAAACATATTCATCATGAGGCTTAAATAAATTTTCAAGATCATAAGAAACATTATCACCCCAATCATGATCATTGCAATAAGTAGCGGACATGACAAAACAAGCATCCCCAAGCTTGGGGTTTTGCATATTATTAGCACAATTGACATTAATGGAATTTATTGTAAAATTATTGCAATCATGATTTTTATTCAAGGAGCTATCATGAATCACTTCATAAATTTCTTCATCACAATTTTTAGAATCACGATTCTCAAGCCAAACTTCATAAAGAGAATCTAGTGCAGTCAATTCACTAGCAATTGGTTCATCATGATTGGATCTTTTAAAAAGATTAGCAAGTGGATGGGGATCCATATCAATAGATTTTTACCAAGCAAAGATGCAAGCACATGGAAGGCACATGGCAACACAGGCAAACAAAAGATCGGACGAGAAAAAGGGCGAACGAAAAAGAGAGCGAATAAAAACGACAAATTTTTGTGAAGTGGGGGAGAGGAAAACGAGAGGCAAATGGAAAATAATGTAAATTGCAAGGAGATGAGATTTGTGATTAGGAACCTGGTTATGTAGAAGATCCTCCCCGGCAACGACGCCAGAAATTCCTTTTGATGCCGCTTGAAGCTACGTCGGTATTTCCCCAAAGAGGAAGGGATGATACAGCACAACAACGGTAGGTATTTCCCTTAGAAATGAAACCAAGGTTAGCGAACCAGTAGGAGAACCAAGCAACACAACGTAAACAGCCCTTTCACACAAATAACAACACCTCGCAACCCAACGTGTTAAAGGGGTTGTCAATCCCTTTCGGGGTATGGCGCCAGAAATGGTGCGTGGATGGGAGAAAGTTGTAATAGATTGAAATAATAGATCGCAAATAAAATAAAGTGCAGCAAAGTATTTTCGTATTTTTGGTTTAATAGATCTGAATAAAAGTGCAAATAATATAGATCGCAAGCAAATATATGAGAAAGAAGACTCCGGGCCGTAGGTTTCACTAGTGGCTTCTCTCGACAAAAATAGCAAACGGTGGGTAAACAAATTATTGTTGGGCAATTGATAGAACCTCAAATAATTATGACAATATCTAGGCAATGATCATTACATAGGCATCAGGTCCAAGATTAGTAGACCGACTCCTGCCTGCATCTACTACTATTACTCCACACGCCGACCGCTATCCAGCACGTATCTAGTGTATTAAGTTCATGGGAAAATGGAGTAATGCAATAAGAATGATGACATGATGTAGACTAGATCCGTTTATCTATGGAGGTAGATATAGATCTCGTCTTTTTATCCTTAGTAGCAACGATACATACGTGTCAGTTCCCTTTCTGTCACTGGGATCAAGCACCGTAAGATCGAACCCACTACCGGGCACCTCTTCCCATTGCAAGATAAATAGATCAAGTTGGCCAAACAAAACCCAAATATCGGAGAAGAAATACGAGGCTATAAGATATCATGCATATAAGAGATCAAAGAAACTCAAATAACTTTCATGGATATAAAAAGATATGACTGATCATAAACTCAAAGTTCATCAGATCCCAACAACACACACCGCAAAAGAGTTACATCATATGGATCTCGAAGAGACCATTGTATTGAGAATTCAGCAAGAGAGAGAAAGCCATCTAGCTACTAACTATGGACCCGAAGGTCTACAAACAACTACTCACGCATCATCGGAGAGGCACCAATGGAGGTGGTGAACCCCATCCGAGATGGTGTCTAGATTGGATCTGGTGGTTCTGGACTCTGTGGCGGCTGGATGAATATTTCGTCGACTGTACTAGGGTTCTGGTATTTTGGGGGTATTTATAGAGCAAAGAGGCGGTCCGGGGGCACCCGAGGTGGGCACAACCCACCAGGGCGCGCCTGGGCCTCCTGGCGCGACACAGTGGGTTGTGCCCCCTCGGGCACCCCAGTGCAACTAGGGCCCATTGCCTTCCTTCGGCCCATAAAAATCATCGTGGAGTTTCATGGCATTTGGACTTAAATCGATATTGATTTCTGCGATGTAAAAAACATGGAAAAAACAGCAACTGGCACTTGGCACTATGTCAATAGGTTAGTACCAAAAAATGATATAAAATGACTATAAAATGATTATAAAACATCCAAGATTGATAATAAAACAGCATGGAACAATAAAAAATTATAGATACGTTGGAGACGTATCATTACACATGAATAATATTAACCTCATAATATAGTTTTTACCAGGTAGTAGTACTTCTCCTGCAAGTACATATTAACAGTATATCGTTTCCTGAAGCATTTGTGATGCTCTGTTTCATACTTTTGTCAGGACTAAGATGCTTGAACATGTAAGCAGTATACTACCGAGCAATAGAGATCTTTCTCATGCTGACTATGTGCTACCATTTGTGCCATACACATTGTTTAGTAAATAATCAAAAAGTGTCAAAAGCTAGCTACCAAAGTAAATCTGAAATTGCTAACTATACTACTACTGCCACGACTAACCAGACGGCAGCTGCTCGCCCCACGGATGCTCGTCCACCAACCTCCATGGTTGGAGCCTGCGGGAGGAGGGGTGGGAGGGAACAGGGAGTCGCTTTTCCATGGTTTTTTAAATGTAGTGATTCACAATTTTGAGAGTGATGGTTTTGAGGTCTGTTACTAACCTTTCTAAGTGTTGTTACTATCTTCTTTAACACTGAGGATACCCTGCTCTTCATGGAAGTTGCTCTCCTCGAAGACAAGGTCGCATTTTATTTTATTTTGAAAAAGAGAAGACATGTCACATCTATAAACGTTATTGAAGTTTGGCATGGTACTCTACTCCACTGCACCTTATTTCCTGTTGTAACAACAATAGATTTTGTTAGATGTCCCTCCAATTGCTGAATGTGAAGCTAATGTGCAAAGTTTTACTCATATCATCAACCCAGGTTTTTTTTAGAAAAGGAGGTCATCCTCCGGCCTCTGCATCGGAGAGATGCATACGACCACTTTATTAAATCAAGTTCAACAAAAACAAATAGTCTGGCCTACAAAGTACGGCTCACAGAAGGAGCTAAAAAGATAAAAGAAGAGCAACTCAAATCCACAACCGGCCGGACGAAAAGATACTAAGGACATATCCTATTTTGCGACCACCATCCAAACCGGTTGAATATAGCCCGTGCTACCTTCTCCCACCGGTTGCACCCAGTAGCCAGCTGCTCCATGGAGCCCGTACGAATGAGTAACGACCACATACGGACCCATGCTGTAGCCCCGAAGATAACCTGCAAGAAATTAACAATAGATAATCTGTTAAAAATCATATCATTCCTGCAGTTCCATATAGCCCAAATGAGTGCGCATATTCCAATCTGAATACTTGACGCAACGTGAGGAGGCACTCCATTTAGCCACGTCCCAAACAATGCGTCAATGCTTACCGAAGGCGTAATATTAAAGGCTATATGGACAGACCTCCAAAGTAACTTCATGAGAGGGCAATCAAGAAATAGGTGTTGAATTGTTTCATCGTGAACACAAAAGCAACATCGTGAACTACCTAACCATTGCCGCTTTATTAGGTTATCTTCGGTAAGGATCACTTGCTTGTGAACAAACCACATAAAAAATTTAATACACAAGGGAACCGTAACTTTCCAAATGTGTAACGATCTTGTGATTGGGCCAGAATTAATGAGATCTAAGTACATCGGTTTAACCGTAAACACTCCATTACTCGTTAACTTCCAGTTCGATGTATCTCCCTAATCAGAGAGTTGAACATCCATCAACCTGCTCACCAAGTGCAACCAGGAAGCCCATCTTTCCCCTACCAGGGACCTCCTGAACTGGATATTCAAAGGTACCGTCTGCAAAATCGTTGCTACGTAATCGTGTTTACATTGAGCAATATGATACATGGAAGGATATTGGAGAGCTTGCAGTGTGTCGCCTAACCAAGTATCCTCCGAAAACCTTGTTGTTGTTCCGTCCCCAACAGTGAATTTCACCCTAAGGAAGAAGGTTTCTTTCACTCTCATGAGACCCTTCCAAAATGGTGAATCATTAGGTCTTACGGTCACCTGAGCAAGATTTTCAGAGTGCAAATATGTATTTCTTAGGATTTGAGCCCACATACCCTCGGGTTCATGTGATAACCTGTAGAGCCATTTGCTCAGTAGGCACTTGTTTTTAATCTCAAGGTTCTCGATCCCAAGACCCCCCTGGTCTTTTGGTCGACAAATAATATCCCGTCTTGCCAGATGATACTTTGTCTTAACCTCGTCCGACTGCCAGAAAATGGGATCGATAGAAGTCTAGTCTCTTACGTACCCCTTTAGGCACCTCAAAGAAATATAGAAGGAACATTGGAGTACTCGTAAGCATCGAGTTGATCAATACCAACCTTCCTCCATATGACATAAGCTTACCCTTCCAGCAGCTTAGTTTCTTCTCAAAACGATCCTCGATACACTTCCACTCCTTATTAGTTAGTTTCCTATGATGGATTGGAATACCCAGATAGCTGAACGGTAATGATCCTAGTTCACAGCCGAACAGTTGCTTGTAGCTGTCTTGATCATATTTGGCCCTACCAAAGTAGAACAACTCACTCTTGTGAAAGTTGATCTTAAGACCAGACAACTGTTCAAATAGACATAACACCAGTTTCATGTTCCTCGCCTTTGCAAGGTCATGCTCCATGAAGATGATAGTGTCGTCCGCATATTGTAAGATAGACACGCTCCCATCTACCAGATGGGGAATGTCGGATTTTGGGTTCCGGCAGACCCTCTAGGTTTAAACTCTGGGGTGCACGCGGAGATCTCGCGCCCTACCTACCTGCACCTCGCCGCCTCGCTAGGATCTAAACTATGAAAGGAACAACACAAGAGACAGAAGGTTTATACTGGTTCGGGCCACCATTGTGGTGTAACACCCTACTCCAGTGTGTGGTGTGGTGGATTGCCTCTTGGGCTGATGATGAACAATACAAGGAAGAACAGCCTCATGAGGGTCTTCTTGGTGGTGCGATGAACTGCTAGGGGAGTTCGGTCTCTCTCTCTCTCTCTCTCTCTCTCTGTGTGTGTGTGTGTGTGTGTGTGTGTGTGTGTGTGTGTGTGTGTGTGTGTGTGGTTGATCTCTCTATGCGATCTCCCCGGTTTTCTACCCTGTGGGTGGCTAGTCCAATTTAGAGCAAAGGCCCTGGGCCTCTTCCCAAATATTGAGCGGGAAGGGCGCCAAAAAATTGGCCATTTTGAAGGGGAACATCTGGTACACTTACTCTGACTAAAGTTGGTCCTCGCCTATCAAAGGCTCTGGTGGTGGCCTTGGCTTGGGCTCCACGATGACTTCCTTCCTGCCGTTATGACGGTCTTGGTCTTGTTGCATCAAGCGAATGCCTTTGCTTGATGCTCTCGCTGCGCTTGCCCCTTTGCACCAAAGAGGAAATGAGGACACTGCGGGCTGGCGCCCCTGGCGCCCTTGGTAAATCACGGCTTGCGTCATGGGCACCTCGTGAGGTACCCCGCCTTGATCTCTCCGCCTCCTCGCGAGCCAGCCTGACGAGGCCGTGCTTGAGGAAGCTTCCTATCGTCCGCCCCGCGAGGCGTGGCCCCTCGCGAGGGTCTTGAGCTCGTGTTGATGAAGACGGGCCGTTACAGGCCATCCTTGAGCCCGCTGCAGGCGCGGTCGAGCAAGTCAGGTACCCCGTTCCTGAATTCCGACAGTAGCCCCCGGGCCCAAGGCGCGCCTCGACTTGGCTGAACAGAGAAGCGAAGGGGCAAGTGCGAAGCACCGCGGGCCCTAACAGCCTGCGGCCTTGGGCACTGTGTGGAGGTTGATTGGACATGGGCGCCTTTAGCAACTGCGTGAATCGACAAAAGTGCGGCACCCGTCTAGGCTTTGCCTCCTTTGCCTCCTCCGGTCATTGCCCAGATCCCCTTTCTTGCGCCTTTCCTTCCTGATCCGCGCCCTTGAAGATGTCACCCTTGGCCTTGGTCCTACGGCTGAGGCCAAGGCGCGTGTCCTGTCTTCCGCGGCGCTGACGCGCGTCCTTACCCACGTCTACCTTCGCAATCCCGACGTCGACCTCGACAGCCTGCTGGAGCCCGTGAGCGGCGAGCTTGCCGCTGCCGCTGCTGAGGCCATGAAGGGTCGAGCAGAGGCTCTGCTAGCGAAGTTCCGGGCCTTCAGACCAAGCCAAGCGAGCGGCGCTGCGGTCTGAGGCTTCACGAGGCGAACCCGCCCAGTGCAGCTCCGCCGTCAACAAGTGACTCCTTTATGGCTCCTGTTCTGCTTCAGCTCCTGCAACATGCATCATGCATCGGGGAGGCGTTTAAACTTGCGTTTGGTGTTGTGACAACAGTTATGGACTGTAATATTTGGTTTTGAATTTCTTGAGATTTGTGCTTTTCCTTCCTACTTGCTTGTGTTCTACACCGGCAGAGCCCGGCCCCGTGCATACCTCAGCCGCCATTAGCCCTGACCGGAAACCAGGATGGGACCAAGGAGTGAGGGGCTACGTGAAAAGTTAGGCTCCCGAGTCGCGATGCTCAGGAGTCCCCCTTGGCGCACGAACAGGAAGTAGGGAGGCGAGATGTGTGGGTGAATTTACCATTCTACGTTTGCAGAGCCCGGCCCCGCGCATACCTCAACCGCCGTTAGCCTTTGGGAACTAAGGAGTGAGGGGCTACATGACCAGTTAGGCTCCTAAGTCGTGATGCTCAGGAGTCCCCCTTGACGTTCAAACGGCCTTCGTACCTTGGCTCCGCTCGGGGAGGGACGTGCGATGAACCAGGCCCGAGGGGCCTGGCTGGGTGGCGTGCGTCTGGGCGTGACCCATGCGTAGCCCCCGTGCCCAGCCCCCTCGCGCGGCACTCCCGAGGGGAGGCGTTGCGATGAGGCCAGACATTGAGCTCTGGGCTCCCTGAGGTTGATGCGGCCGGGGGCCACCCTCAGTTGTTTATCACCAGCACGGAGCATAGCGCTTCCGTATGTGTATGGGCATAGCCGCTCCTCAGCAGTGTCGTCAGCCAGCGCGGAGCATGGTGCTTCCGTTGGTGCGTGGGAGGGGGCTCCCCTCCGGGAGGAGCCCCCGGGGCGTGTACAGCCCCACCCTGACACGTGGCTGGCACGGTAGGGCCTGACGAGGTGTATCTGGGCACCCGTGAGCCAGCGGGACTCACGGGCCCTACCTCAAGGCGGGTTGCGCCTGGCACTGGGCCTTAACTTGTGACGTGTTCCTGCAAATTTGGTTAGATGCCGACACTCTACATCCTCGGGTCCCGGCCCTCGAGCGAGTCTCTGCCATCACTGGTATGCCAGGTCGCGATGCCGTGGACAAGGCCAGAGGGTGAGGGCTGGAGAGCCAGTAGGAGCCCATGAGTCGCGATGCTCAGGTACCGCCCCTTTAACGTGCAAGCGGCCGACATGAGGGAAGACGGAGTGCTATGGACATGCATCAAATAACAATCATGATGGGTCGAACGCAAGACCCAAAATAAACGCGAGAGGGGTACATGCCGCTGGGTCTGGCTTGAGCGACATGGGGATGATGCAGCGTGAAGGGCGCCCCCAATAAAGTAAGCTAGGAACATGAAATAAAAGGGATACATGCCGCAGGGACGGACCCACGCGGCCTGGGAATGATGCAGCCCTGAGGGGGCGCTCCCAGCTGGAAATGAAACTTGAAGGATGTCACCTGATAACGTTGAAGACGAAAGGATGCTGATGTAGCGGACGTCGTGGGCTGCGGAAGCCGATCTTCATGAGCCCCCAGTCCCAGGAGCCTCGGGAGGCTCCGGAGGCGCCGGTGGCTCCTCGCGGACCATCTCCATCTCCGCCAGGACTGCGGCGGGCCTGGTCTCTTGAGCCTCCAGGATGTTCCCCATGAGGCGCTGGCGTGTGGCGGCCGCATTCGGCACGCCGTAGGGCATGCGAACGTAGCTGTGGGGCGGACATTCGCAGCGCCCCACGCGTGAGGGCCAGAAGCGCTCCTGAGGGGCGGCTCGATTGAGCCCTGGTATGTCGATGCAGACGCGCAGCCCACCATCCTCGCCTGGATGGGGAGCTACGGCGGTTAAGCGGCGATTGCCACTCATGATTCTTGACTCCTGCAGCTCCTGAATGATCTGGCTGACGAACTCCTGAGGGTTTGGCCCTCCTTGCCTCGCTCCTTCCTGAGGGAAACATGCTTTGAAACACGCCTCCCAGTGGTGCCCAAGCGCCTCCCTCGTGACCTTAGCAAGGTCAGTGGCCCTCCAAGAGAGAGCCCCCGAGCCTTGCTTGAGGAGGGCGTCGGGCGCGCCTTCCTATGCGACAGAAGGAGGTGCCCCCTGAATAGGAGCGGACCCTGAGGGGCCTGCCTCTCGAGGGGTCGGGCCTGGCGATGTCTTCTTCTTCTTGGGAGCAGTCTCGGGGAACCTCCCGCTCCTGCGATCTGGGTCTTCAAGCGACGCAGCTTGAAAAGCTCGCTCCAGGGAGCATGCTGCGTCTTTCTCTTCGCAAGGCACCATGATGACTCCGCCGCTTCCTGGCATCTTGAGGATGTTGTAGCCGTCATGAGTCACGGCCATGAACTTGGCCAGAGCTGGGTACCCGAGGATGGCATTGTATGGCAGGCGAATGTGGGCGACATCAAAGTCGATGAGCTCGGTGCGGTAGTTGTCGCGCGCCCCAAAGGTTACAGGGAGGCGGACCTGCCCAATTGGAACTGTGGAGCCATCGGTGACTCCGGAGAAAGGCTTGGTTGGCTGAAGCTGATTGTAAGGCACTTGGAGATTGTTGAATGTCTCTACGGACAAGACATTGAGCCTGCTCCGCCATCGATGAGGGTTACGGTGACTTGCACATTAGCGATGATTGGGGAACAAAGCATCGGGAGGACTCGGCTGTGGCGCGACTTGAGCTGATCCGCTAAGCTGAGCGTGATGGCGCCGCTGACCACCGAGAGGGCGCGTGGCCTCGAGCTTGGGGAGGACTACATTCACTTCGCGGGCGAACTGCTTGAAGATGCGTTGAGAGGCCGGGACTTGAGCTCCACCCAGGATGCAAGCGATCGCACGCGGCTCCTGGAAGCCCCCAGCCCCCTCGTCCTGATGATGGTCCTCATTTCTCCTTGGCTGCGGCGGCAGAGGAGGGAGGCCTGCGTTTCCTTGCGGGCAATCATTGCGAGGCTGATCCCCCCAGCCTCCCTCGCGAGGCTGATCCTGCCAGCGATCCTCGCGAGGTCGGTCACGCCACCCTTGGCGAGGGCCATAGTCTTCCCAGCGTCCTGCGTTTCTTCCTCCTCCTCAGCCGTAGCCTCGATCATTGCGGTCAGGGCTTCGACCGATTCTCCCTTCTCGCACGGCTCGGAGCTCTTGGCATTCGTTGGTGTTGTGGGTGTGGAGGTCGTGGTACACACAGTACCGGCTGCCCTTGGAAGACTCGGGCTGATCTCGCCTTGCTTGGTGTGCGGTTACGCGCGAGCACGGCAGCCCCTTTGCGCTTCCGTCCTTGGCCTTGGACTTCTTCTCTTACGGGTCTGCGGTGGCAGCTCGAGGAGGAAAGGCGTCCTTCCTCAGCCCTGGCGCGCTTGGTCGCCAAGTTGAACAGCTCCAAGTATGTGCACAGATCTTCATGCATCGCCAGCTCCTCCTTCATCTTGACGTCTCGCACACCGTCGGAGAAGGCTAAGATGATGGCCTCCTCGGTCACCTTGGGAATCTTGAGGCGCGCGTTGTTGAAGCGTTGGATATACTTCTGTAGGGTCTCCCCTGGCTGCTGCTTTATGCGGCGCATGTCCCTCACGACAGGAGGCGGGTCACGGGTACCTTGGAAGTTGGCGATGAAGCGGGTGCGCATCTCGTCCCAGGAGGAGATCGTGCCGGGAGCCAGGTTCAGGAGCCAGGTGCGGGCCCCGTCCTTGAGTGCCATGGGAAACCAGTTCGCCATGACCTTCGTCCCGTTGGCGGCCGATGCCCAGCTCAGAGCTGGAGGAACTCCGCAGGTCGGCTGTTCCATCATAGCGAGGAGGCAGGTCTGGCTTGAACTTGCCGGGCCACCTTGACGCTGCGCAGCTTCGGTGGTGAAGGCGCGGCAGCCTCTTTGTGGCTATGGGAGGCCTTTGGTGACGAAGAGCCTGGTCTTGCGGGTCCCCATGCGCTGCTGCTGGGAGCAGCGGGTCTTGGCGTGCTAGAGCAGGAGCCTTGATCGTGAAGAGCCGGTGCAGGGAGCACTCGGGCTGCTTCTTGGGGCGAGGACCTCTTGACAGCTCTGCTCTTCTTGTCTTTGGCGCCGGCCGGAGTGGGTTCCGCCCGGGGCCACGCGCCTTGGTGCCAAGGCGCCTTCTTGAGGGGGAGGCGGCTGAGGCGCCCCTGGAGCTTCATCGCCCGCGTAGGGCGGGGCGCGGTGCAGCAAGAAGGACGGCGTGGGGGAGCCCCCTGCGGCGCGGATGAGCTCGGCGGCGCGGTCGAGCCACTCTTCGAGGCGTCGTCGGCAGGCGGTAGCGCAGGAGCTCGTTTGCGCGATGGCGCAGCTCGAGCCTCCATGGTGTCTTGCGAGCGCGAGACGAAGAACCACCGGGCGGCGAAGGAGTAGCGGTGCGGCCGTCTCGCCTCACGGACGGATCTTTGGAGCGATGCTTGCTGCTCGTTCCCGCCGGGCCGATGGCGGCATTGACGGCAGCGACGGGAACGGCGGGGCGGCCGCCGGCGGGGGGCCGTCTGGCGGCGTGGTATCGAGCGGCTCGGCGCTTAGTGCGGGCCCGACGAGCGTCTGACATGGACGCGATGGGTGGCGAAGAACAGGGCGGCGGAAGACGGATTCCGGTGCACCCCTACCTGGCGCGCCAAATGTTAGATTTCGGGTTCCGGCAGACCCTCTAGGTTCGAAATCTGAGGTGCACGCGGAGATCTCGCCCCCTACCTACCTGCACCTCGCCGCCTCGCTAGGATCTAAACTATGAAAGGAACAACACAAGAGACACAGGGTTTATACTGGTTCGGGCCACCATTGTGGTGTAACACCCTACTCCAGTGTGTGGTGTGGTGGATTGCCTCTTGGGCTGATGATGAACAATACAAGGAAGAACAGCCTCGCGAGGGTCTGTTCTTGGCCGGTGCTATGAACTGCTAGGGGGAGTTCAGTCGCTTCTCTCTCTCTCTCTCTGTGGTTGATCTCTCTATGCGATCTCCCCATTTTTCTACCCTGTGGGTGGCTAGTCCTATTTATAGGCAAAGGCCCTGGGCCTCTTCCCAAATATTGAGCGGGAAGGGCGCCAACAATTGGCCATTTTGAAGGGGAACATCTGGTATACTTATCATGACTAAAGTTGGTCAACGCCTGTCAAAGGCTCTGGTGGTGACGCCGGCATGGGCTCCACGATGACTTCCTTCCTGCCGTTGCGACGGTCTTGGTCTTGTTGCACCGAAACAGATGCCTTTGCTTGATGCTCTCGCCTGCGCTTGCCCCCTTTGCACCAAAGAGGAAATGAGGACCTTCTGCTGGCTGGCACTACCTGGCGCCCTTGGTCGTCACGGCTTGCGTCATGGGCACCTCGTGAGGTACCCCGCCTTGATCTCTCCACCTCCTCTCAAGCCAGCCTGACGAGGCCGTGCCTGAGGAAGCTTGCTGTCGTCCGCCCCGCGAGGCTTGGCCCCTCGCGAGGGTCTTGAGCTCGTGTTGATGAAGATGGGCCGTGCTGGGCCACCCCTTGAGCCACGCCGCAGGCCGCAGGCAGGCAAGTCTGGGTACCCCCGTTCCCAGAACGCCGACAGGGAACAAGACCACCTACCAAGCCTCTCTCCTTGGCCCGACCTATGAGAACTGCCAACATGTCAGCCACAATGTTGAACATAATCGGAGATATTGGGTCTCCTTGTCTCAGGCCTTTATGCATTTGAAAATAATGACCAATGTCATCGTTCACCTTTATGCCAACACTACCTTTCTGGACAAAAGAATCCGCCTGATTCCTCCATGCCCATTAAAACCCTTCATGCGCATGGCTTGTTGCAAAAATGGCCATTTGACCTTGTCTTATTCCTTCTGAAAATATACTTTGAATATCACCCCATCGCGTTTCTTTGAATGGATTTCATGTAGAGTTTCATGTAAGACAACAACCCCTTCTAGGATATGTCTTCCAGGCATAAAGGCAGTCTTACTTGGTTGCACTACCGAATGGGCAATATGTGTCAGTCTATTAGTGGCCACTTTCATAAATATCTTGACACTAACATTCAAGAGACGGATGGCTCTAAATTGCTCCATGTGAATTGCTTCCTATTTCTTTGGCAACAGCGTTATGGTGCCAAAATTCAAGTGGAACAGTTGCAGATGCCCACTAAAGAAGTCATGAAACATAGGCATAAGATCATCTTTCACAAGATGCCAACATTTCTTATAAAATTCTGCTGGGAACACATCTGGTCCTGGAGCTTTATTGGGCTTCATTTGAGCGATCGCCTCAAAAACCTCCTTCTCGTAAAAGGTGCAGATAGAATATCATTTTCATCTTACCTTAACTGAGGAATATCCTCGATTACCTGCTCGTCTAGGGCCACCGCATTGTCCGCCGGGGGCCCGAAAAGTTGTTTGTAATAGTTGGATATATATAACCTGAGATTATCATGACCAACCACGGTTCCCTCATCTTGCTCAAGTTGGATAATTTTCTTTCTCCTATGTTTGCCGTTTGCAATCATATGAAAGAATTGAGTGTTATCATCCCCTTGGACGACTTTAAGAACCTTAGCGCGTAAGGCCCATTTCATCTCCTCTTCCCTAAGCAAAACCTACAGTTTCAACTCAGCTTGATTTAACAGCTTGCTCTGTCGCATCCAACAAAGTTGTTTCCGCCTTCAAATCCAACATCTGAATCAACTGGATAAGTCTATCCTTCTCTTGTTTATCAATCCCACTCTTGTTTCTGGCCCAACCCCTCAAAAATTGTCTCAGGTGCCGAATCTTGTTCTGCCAGCACACCATACTAGATCTACCCGCGACGGGCCTCGCCATTCTCTCGTGACTATTTCTAAAAAATCTTCTTTTTCGAACCAACTTAGTTCAAAAGAGAAGTTATTTTTATTGCCAATATGTGTTGCTTCACCTGAGTTAACTAACAGGGGCGTGTGGTCGGAGATTCCCCTTTGCATTGCATGCACCGATACCAGAGAGTACTTCTGTTCCTATTCCACACTTCAAGCACCCTGTCAAGCTTCTCATACGTAGGAGTCGAGAGAGAATTTGCCCAAGTAAACTATCTACCCGTGAGCTCTATTTCCCTGAGATTGAGACTTTCAATGATCATATTGAACTTGAAGGACCACCGCCCGTCAAAATGATCATTATTCTTTTCTTCTTTCCTCCTAATGATGTTGAAGTCACCTCCCACTAGTGTTGGTAACTCCTCATCCCCGCAAATCCTAACTAGATCTGCTAGAAAATCAGGTTTAAACTCGGGTTGGGCAGCGCCATATACCGCCACTAAGGCCCATCGGAATCCATCCAATTTAGACCTTACCCGGAATTTAACCGTATAGTCTCCTCTTATGACGTTAAGAACCTCAAGTGTTTCACACTTCACCCCCCCAATAGAATCCCACCCGACAGTCCTCTGGGTGGTAGGCAATGCCAGTCGAAATCAATTCCACCAGTAAGCGAACCAAGGAATTGTGAATTGAAGTTATCTCTACCAGTTTCTAGTAGTGCAATGAAATCGATTTTATCTTCTATAGCTGTTTTAGCCATGAATCATTTCTTAGCCAAGTCTGCTAGACGTCTGCTATTCCAAAAGATCCCTTTCATACTTCATCGTGGAATTTTTTCTTGAGCTTCACTCGCGCACTTCTGCATACCGCCGACACTGGATATATCTTCCTCTTCCAGGAACGTTTATGTTTATCCAGTATCAAGTCTGCATCCCCGCTATTTTTGGTCGGTTGTACCTCCGCCACTAGAGGCGAGAAGCCAACAGGTCCCTCGGATCCCTCATCTCCCGCCTCTCCTTCGGCATCGGAAGTAGGCATCATTCCATCACAGAATTTCTCTAGCGAAGAAATGCCCATGCTATTGATTTCAATATTAGACATAGGTTTGACAGCCACTAACACTCGGATTAACTCTGAAGCTCTCTCAGCCTCTAAGTCTAAAATGTCATTAACCGATTTATCAATTTCTTTACCATTAGACCCTAGTGAGACTCCTATGTCATTTGCCTTAGTAATAATCTCATCTTCAGAAAAATGCATTATAGAACATTGCTTATTAACTGACATACCTGTCTGGGTCTCGACGTCTCTAAGCTTAGCGGCCCTCATAGCTCATCCAAGCTGAAAGTCGTCGGCATCAGGCTGGTCGTTGACCCGGCTACTAACACGCCTGCCAGACGTCACCGGGTCCTGGTGTGCCCCGAACGTGATCACCTCCTCAGTAGTCCAGACCCGCGGTGACTGGACCGTCGCCACATGTGTGCCCAGCGTGGTAGGCCCCGGTGAGGGTAAGGAAGACGGTCTGGATCCACTAGAACCTCCTCCCACCATCCCCACCGGTGGCAGACGAGCCATCACGTCTGTCGGAGTCGGTGCAGAATGTGTCGAAGAAGCCACCAAGCTATGCGCGAGTGAAGCGTGGGCCTCCTTCCCATGACTCATCCGCGTCGCGGATCCCTCCGGACGCCTCGCCGAAGTCGTACGCGGGAGCACAACTGGTAGCACTGGGCTCGCCTGGGCCTCCTGCCCAGTCAAGTCCAGCTGCACCTCCTCCTCAATCGTCATCCTAGAGCCAGAGTGACCCCCAACTCCACAATCGGGGACGCCTCCACCGAAAGGGAGACCAAAGGGAGAGGAGGCAAAACGAGCTCAGAAACATCATCACTCTCCACCGGATCACCCCATAGACGAGGAGGCGCGGAAGATGACCTGAAAGAACCAAATCTCAACGAGTGCACAGGTGCAGAAGAGGGCAGCGCCGCACCCTTCTCCGGCGCCTGAGGGGTGGCCTTTCCATCCACCGAACAAGAGCCATCCCGAGAACTAGAGTCATCGCTCTTTCCCTGATTACTTGTACCGTCATCTTTGTCTGACATGTCCACATCCCCACCTCCGTGGAGACCCTCCTGAAACATTTCGGCGTCCTCTAACTCAATCTCCAGGTTATACATCTTACCAGCATGCGTCCATCTGACCACATCCGGTATAGGCTCTATATCCACAACACTCACGAGCAGCCTAGCAACCCCATGTGCACGGGTGAAAGGCATATCCACACGCTAAGTCTTGCCAATAAGCATCCCAATACTGCAGACCACTCTAGCATCATTGAGAGGTTTAGTGGTTCCCCAGAGAGTCGGACTCAAACCTGAGGTAAACGTGTGCCCTTTGGTTCTATTTGCTTCCAAGCATCAAACTCTAGGATACACTCTGTACCGGGAAACAATCCACTTTCAACCTAGGTAAACAAGGTTTATGAGGTCCCTGAGTTTTGTGGCTGCAGGGAGCCGCCGAGACTTTCTTCCCTGCATCACCTCTCCACACCTTAATAACAACTCATTTGAAGGTTAGTCCAGCCTCCATGCCTCCCTGAAACTTACATTCACAGAATATTCTCAATTGGGATGACACCACAGATCTTTGTATGTGGACGAATAACAGAGATTAAGTCTGGTCCATGTCCCTCCTCATGTACACTTGTAGTACTATTCTAGGATTTCTACTTTGCACTCCCCAGTCTGCATCCTAAATATTCAGAGCCTCGAGTTTGAACAATATGGAGTCTCGATTTGATTGATTGAATGAATCAATAAGATAGGTTTATGGTCGAGGATAGGTTGAATAGGTCTGTAGGTTCTTAATGGTGCTATTTTTTAGATTTTTTTAGTATGGATGACACGTTGTGTCAATCTTCGGTCCAAATGAGAAGATGCGTGATTGAACTCATTGTTCAATGCACCGACACTAATCTCATGTTTAGGCTATTTGTGCTTATTTGGGCATGATCAATGTACAATGAAAGCTTTGAGTCCAACAATCCACTTTCAGAAACATCTAGGCAGAAGTTAAAGCATAATGAAATATAATGGAGAAATCTTGAAATCAGTATGCTAACTTTTTGTGATGGTAGATTTACATGGTTGTTCCAAGCAAATCAATATATCTAATATCTATTTTCTTTTCATTGATTTTTTATACAAGGTGATCGTACATAGTCACCCTCAAAGCAACAAATCATACAATTCATGTATTGTATTTTGAGCCTTTACAATTTATGTATTATCGTTACATTCATTTCACATCTGTTCTACTACAGCAGCATTTGACTAGAATTTATCATGAAGTTGGATTGTAGTAAGGAGTGTCCAAGCAAATGAATCTGGTGGACATCCGAGGTAAAACTAAAACCTTCAATTTGTCAGTGCGAGGGGATTTTGAATCATGTACGTCCTGCTCCTGGGCGACCGTTGTGGCGACCCGAGCTTCGCCGCCGGTGCGTGCGCGCTGGGCTGGTCCGCCGCCCCTGCCATGGCCGGCGCAGCCCCCGCCGCGTGCCCTCTTGTCCCTTCTGGCTACGGACCATCTCTTTGCTTTGGTCCGTCGCTGATGTCGTGGGAGGACATGGCCGTGAGGAGGAGGCGGAAGGGGGAATCATGGAGCGCCCGGTGCGGCGCGCCCCACCGCAGTTCGAGGAGTTCGTCACTGCGGCCCGTGTTGTGCGTCCGCGCGGGTGGTCTGGCTCCCGCCGCTGCCGCCCTGGCCGGCCGTCGACCCTGCGGTGCCCCTATGCTCCGACCCCCTGTCCCTGTGTTGCTCCGGGCCGTGCTCCTGCTCCGGTGGCTGGTGGGGCGGTGTGAAGGAAATATGCCCTAGAGGCAATAATAAAGTTGTTATTTATATTTCCTTATATCATGATAAATGTTTATTATTCATGCTAGAATTGTATTAACCGGAAACTTGATACATGTGTGAATACATAGACAAAACAAAGTGTTCCTAGTATGCCTCTACTAGACTAGCTCGTTAATCAAAGATGGTTAAGTTTCCTGACCATAGACATGTGTTGTCATTTGATGAACGGGATCACTTCATTAGAGAATGATGTTATGGACAAGACCCATCCGTTAGCTTAGCATTATGATCGTTGAGTTTTATTGCTATTGCTTTCTTCATGACTTGTACATGTTCCTCTGACTATGAGATTATGCAACTCCCGAATACCGGAGGAACACCTTGTGTGCTATCAAACGTCACAACGTAACTGGGTGATTACAAAGATGCTCTATAGGTGTCTCCGAAGGTGTTTGTTGGGTTGGCATAGATCGAGATTAGGATTTGTCACTCCGTGTATCGGAGAGGTATCTCTGGGTCCTCTCGGTAATGCACATCACTATAAGCCTTGCAAGCAATGTGACTAATGAGTTAGTTGCGAGATGATGCATTACGAAACGAGTAAAGAGACTTGTCAGTAATGAGATTGAACTAGGTATGGTGATACCGACGATCGAATCTCGGGCAAGTAACATACCGATGACAAAGGGAACAACTTATGTTGTTATGCGGTTTGACCGATAAAGATCTTCATAGAATACGTGGGGGCCAATATGAGCATCCAGGTTCCACTATTGGTTATTGACCGGAGATGAGTCTCGGTCATGTCTACATAGTTCTCGAACCCGTAGGGTCCGCACGCTTAACGTTCAATGACGATAGGTATTATGAGTTTATGTGTTTTGATGTAACGAAGGTAGTTCGGAGTCCCGGATGTGATCACGGACATGACGAGGAGTCTCGAAATGGTTGAGACATAAAGAATGATATATTGGACGATGTTATTCGGACACCGGATGAGTTTCGGGGGTCACCGAATAAATATCGGAGTGCCGGAAGGGTTATCGGAACCACCGGAGAAGTCATGGGCCTTATTGGGCCTAGGGGGAGAGAGGGAGGGGCTGCCAAGGGCTGGACGCGCGCCCCCCATGGGCCTAGTCCGAATTGGACTAGGGGGAGGGGCGGCACCCCCTCCTTCCTTCCCTTTCCCCCTCCTTCCTTCTTCTCCTAGTAGGACTAGGAAAGGGGGGAGTCCTACTCCTACTAGGAGGAGGATTCCTCCCCCCTTGGCGCGCCTATGAGGGCCGGCCGGCCTCCCCCTCCCTCCTTTATATACGTGGGAAGGGGCACCCCAATAACACAATAGACAATCTCTTAGCCGTGTGCGGTGCTCACCTCCACAGTTACACACCTCGGTCATATCGTCGTAGTCTCAGGCGAAGCCCTGTGCCGGTAAATTCATCATCACCGTCACCACGCCGTCGTGCTGATGGAACTCTCCCTCGGCCTCAACTGGATCAAGACTTCGAGGGACGTCACCGAGCTGAACGTGTGCTGAACGCGGAGGTGTCGTACGTTCGGTACTTGATCGGTTGGATCGTGAAGACGTTCGACTACATCAACCGCGTTACTTAACGCTTACACTTTCGGTCTACGAGGGTACATGGACACACTCTCCCTGCTCATTGGTATGCTTCTCCTAGATAGATCTTGCGTGATCGTAGGTAAAATTTTGAAATACTATGTTCCCCAACAGTGGCATCAGAGCCAGGTCTATGCATAGATGTTATGTGCACGAGTAGAACACGAAGAGTTGTGGGCGATAATAGTCATACTGCTTACCAGCATGTCATACTTTGATTCGGCGGTATTGTTGGATGAAGCGGCTCATACCGACATTACGCGTACGCTTACACGAGACTGGTTCTACCGACGTGCATCGCACATAGGTGGCTAATGGGTGTCTGTTTCTCCAACTTTAGTTGAATCGAGTGTGACTACGCCCGGTCCTTGTTGAAGGTTAAAACATCACACTTGACGAAAAATCATTGTGGTTTTGATGCGTAGGTAAGAATAGTTCTTGCTAAGCCCGTAGCAGCCATGTAAAACTTCCAACAACAAAGTAGAGGACGTCTAACTTGTTTTTGCAGGGCATGTTGTGATGTGATATGGTCAAGACGTGATGAGATATAAGTTGTTGTATGAGATGGTCATGTTTTGTTGAAGTTATCGGCAACTGGCAGGAGCCTTATGGTTGACTCTTTATTGCATAATATGCAAGTGTCATATAATTGCTTTACTTTATCGCTATGCGATAGCAATAGTTGCAAAAAGCAATAGTTGGCGAGACGACCATGTGACGAGACGTTGATACAGATCAAGATGATGGATA
Organism: Aegilops longissima; assembly: GCA_021605205.1. NCBI lineage: Eukaryota > Viridiplantae > Streptophyta > Magnoliopsida > Poales > Poaceae > Aegilops > Aegilops longissima. The sequence continues at coordinate 356,068,294 of CM038681.1, forward strand.
TCATGGTGTCATGCCAGTGACGATGGAGATCATAATGGTACTTTGGAGATGGAGATCAAAGGCACAATATGATGATGGCCATATCATGTCACATATTTTGATTGCATGTGATGTTTATCTTTTATGCATCTTATTTTGCTTAGTTCGGCGGTAGCATTATAAGATGATCTCTCACTAAATTTCAAGGTATAAGTGTTCTCCCTGAATATGCACCGTTGCGACAGTTTGTCATGCCGAGACACCACGTGATGATCGGGTGTGATAAGCTCTACGTTCACATACAACGGGTGCAAGCCAGTTTTGCACACGCAGAATACTCGGGTTAAACTTGGATTATCCTCATTGCTGCACAGAAGAATTATGTCCTTGATGCACCGCTAGGTGTCAGATCTACTGCAGGAGCAGATGTGGACATTATGAATGTTTGACAAAGCTCAGTATGATGACTACTTGATAGTTTAGTGCATGATGCTTTACGACTTAGAACCGGGACTTCAAAAACGTTTGGAACGCCACGGAGCATATGAGATGTTCCAAGAGTTGAAATTGGTATTTCAGACTCATGCCCATGTTAAGAGGTATGATACCTCTGACAAAGTACTTTGCCTACAAGATGGACGAGAATAGCTCAGCTAGTGAGCATGTGCTCAAAATGTATGAGTACTACAATAAATCAAGTGGGAGTTAATCTTCCAGATAAGATAGTGATTGACAAAGTTCTCTAGTCACTATCACTAAGTTACTAGAACTTCGTGATGAACTATAATATGCAAGGGATAACGGAAACGATTCCCAAGCTCTTCGCGGTGCTGAAATCGGCGAAGGTAGAAATCAAGAAAAGCATCAAGTGTTGATGGTTGACAAGACCACTAGTTTCAAGTAAAAGGGCAAGGGAAAGAAAGGGAACTTCAAGACGAATGGCAAGCAAGTTGCCACTCCCATGAAGAAGCCCAAAGCTAGACCCAAGCCTGAAACTGAGTGCTTCTAACTGCAAAGGAAATGATCACTGGAAGTGGAACTGCCCTAGTGGCGGATAAGAAGGATGGCAAAGCGAACAAAGGTATATTTGATATACATGTTATTGATGTGTACTTTACTAGTGTTTATAGCAACCCCTCAGTATTTGATACTGGTTCAATTGCTAAGAGTAGTAACTCAAAATGGGAGTTGCAAAATAAACAGAGACTAGTTAAGGGCGAGGTGATGATGTGAGTTGGAAGTGATTCCAAGGTTGATAAGATCACCATCGCACACTCCATTTACCTTCGGGATTATTGTTGAACCTAAAATAAATGTTATTTGGTGTTTGCGTTGAGCATGAATATGACTTGATCATGTTTATTGCAATACGGTTATTCATTTAAGTCAAAGAATAATTGTTGTTCTATTTACATGAATAAAACCTTCTATGGTCATACACTCAATATAAATGGTTTATTGAATCTCAATTGTAGAGATACACATATTCATAATATTGAAGCCAAAAGATGCAAAGTTAATAATGACAGTGCAAATTATTTGTGGCACTGCCATTTAGGTCTTATTGGTGTAAAGCGCATGAAGAAACTCCATGCGGATGGACTTTTGGAATCACTTGATTATGAATCATTTGATGCTTGCGAACCATGCCTCATGGGCAAGATGACTAAGACTCCGTTCTCCGGAACAATGGAGCGAGCCACTAACTTACTGGAAATAATACATACCGATGTATGCGGTCCGATGAGTGTTGAGACTCGCGGCGGGTACCATTATTTTCTAACCTTCACAGATGATTTGAGCAGATATGGGTATATCTACTTGATGAAACAAAAGTCTGAAACATTTGAAAAGTTCAAAGAATTTCAGAGTGAAGTAGAGAATCATCGTAATAAGAAAATAAAGTTTCTACGATCTGATCGCAGAGGCGAATATTTGAGTTACGAGTTTGGCCTTCAATTAAAACAATGTGGAATAGTTTCGCAAACTCATTCCACCTGGTACACCACAGCATAATGGTGTGTCGGAACGTCGTAACTGTACTTTATTAGATATGGTGTGATCTATGATGTCTCTTACCAATTTACCACTATTGTTTTGGGGTTATGCATTAGAGACAACTGCATTCACGTTAATAGGGCACCGTCTAAATCTGTTGAGACAACACAGTATGAGCTGTGGTTTAGCAAGAAACCTAAGCTGTCGTTTCTTAAAGTTTGGGGTTGCGATTCTTATGTGAAAGAGTTTCAGCCTGATAAGCTCAAACCCAAATCGGAGAAATGTGTCTTCATAGGATACCCAAAAGAAACTGTTGGGTACACCTTCTATCATAGATCCGAAGGCAAGATCTTTGTTGCTAAGAGTGGATCCTTTCTAGAGAAGGAGTTTCTCTCGAAAGAAGTGAGTGGGAGTAAAGTAGAACTTGATATGGTAATTGTACCTTCTCTCTAATTGGAAAGTAGCTCATCACTGAAATCAGTTACAATGATGCCTACACCAATTAGTGAGGAAGTTAATGATGATGATCATGAAACATCAGATCAAGTTACTACCGAACCTCGTAGGTCAACCAGAGTACGATCCGCACCAGAGTGGTACGGTAACCTGTTCTGGAAGTCATGTTGCTAGACCATGATGAACCTACGAACTATGAGGAAGCGATGATGAGCCCAGATTCCGCGAAGTGGCTTAAGGCCATGAAAATCTGAGATGGGATCCATGTATGAGAACAAAGTATGGACTTTGGTTGACTTGCCCGATGATCGGCAAGTCATTGAGAATAAATGGATTTTCAAGAGGAAGACAGACGTTGATAGTAGTGTTACTATCTACAAAGCTCGAATTGTCGCAAAAGGGTTTTCGACAAGTTCAAGATGTTGACTATGATGAGATTTTCTCACTCGTAGCGATGCTTAAGTCTGTCCAAATCATGTTAGCAATTGCCACATTTTATGAAATCTAGCAAATGGATGTCAAAACTGTATTCCTTAATGGTTTTCTTAAAGAAGAGTTGTATAGGATGCAACCAGAAGGTTTTGTCAATCCTAAAGGTGCTAACAAAGTGTGCAAGCTCCAGCGATCCATCTAGGGACTGGTGCAAGCATCTCGAAGTTGGAATATACGCTTTGATGAGTTAATCAAAGCATATAGTTTATACAGACTTGCGATGAAGCCTGTATTTACAAGAAAGTGATTGGGAGCACTACAGCCTTTCTGATAAGTATATGTGAATGCCATATTGTTGATCAGAAATAATGTAGAATTTTTCTGGAAAGCATAAAGGAGTGTTTGAAAGGAGTTTTTCAAAGAAAGACCTCGGTAGAGCTGCTTACATATTGAGCATCAAGATCTACAGAGATAGATCAAGACGCTTGATTTCAATGAGGACATACCTTGACAAGATTTTGAAGTAAGTTCAAAATGGAACAGTCAAAGAAAGGAGTTCTTGCCTGTGTTGCAAGGTGTGAAGTTGAGTAAGACTCAAAACTCGACCAAGACAGAAAATAGAAAGAGAATGAAAGTCATTCTCTATGCCTCAGTCATAGGTTCTATAAAGTATGTTATGCTGTATACCAGACCTATTGTGTACCTCACCATGAGTTTGGCAAGAGGGTACAATAATGATCCAAGAGTAGATCACTGGACAATGATACGTCTCCAACGTATCTATAATTTTTTATTGCTCCATGCTACTTTATCTACTGTTTTGGACTATATTGGGCTTTATTTTCCACTTTTATATTATTTTTGGGACTAACCTATTAACCGGAGGCCTAGCCCAGAATTGCTGTTTTTTGCCTATTTCAGTGTTTCGAAGAAACGGAATATCAAACGGTGTCCAAACAGAATGAAACCTTGGGACCGTGATTTTCTCACGAGCGTGATCCGGAGACTTGGACCCTACTCCAAGGAACAAAAGAGGCGGTCACGAGGGGGGGGCGCCCAGGCGCGCCCCCGCCTTGTGGGCCCCTGTTGCTCCACTGACGTACTCCTTCCTCCTATATATACCAACGTACCACCAAACGATCAGAACAGGAGCCAAAAACCTAATTCCACCGCCGCAACTTCCTGTATCCACGAGATCCCACCTTGGGGCCTGTTCCGGAGCTCCGCCGGAGGGGGCATCCACCATGGAGGGCTTCTGCATCAACACCATAGCCTCTCCGATGAAGTGTGAGTAGTTTACTTCAGACCTTCGGGTCCATAGCTAGTATCTAGATGGCTTCTTCTCTCCTTTTGGATCTCAATACAATGTTCTCCCCCTCTCTCGTGGAGATCTATTCGATGTAATCTTCTTTTTGCGGTGTGTTTGTTGAGACCGATGAATTGTGGGTTTTATGATCCAGATTATCTATGGATAATATTTGAATCTTCTCTGAATTATTTTATGTACGATTGGTTATCTTTGCAAGTCTCTTCGAATTATCCGTTTGGTTTGGCCAACTAGATTGGTAGTTCTTGCAATGGGAGAAGTGCTTAGCTTTGGGTTCAATCTTGCGGTGTCCTTACCCGGTGATGTAAAGGGTTGCAAGGCACGTCTTGTATTGTTGCCATCGAGGATAACAAGATGGGCTATTTATCATATTGCATGAATTTATTCCTCTGACATGTCATCTTGGTTAAGGCGTTACTCTGGTTTTAACTTAATACTCTAGATGCATCTTTGGATAGCGGTCGATGAGTGGAGTAATAGTAGTAGATGCAGGCAGAGTCGGTCTACTTGTCTCGGACGTGATGCCTATATACATGATCATACCTAGATATGCTCATAATTATGCTCAATTCTATCAATTGCTCAACAGTGATTTGTTCACCCAGCGTAGAATACTTATGCTCTTGAGAGAAGCCACTAGTGAAACCTATGGCCCCCGGGTCTATTCTCATCATATCAATCTCCATCACTTTAATACTTGCTTTGTTTTTACCTTGCCTTTTACTTTTCACTTTGCATCTCTATACCAAAAATACCAAAAATATTATTTATCATCTTTATCAGATCTCACTCTCGTAAGTGACCGTGAAGGGATTGACAACCCCTAATTGCGTTGGTTGTGAGGAGCTATTGTTTTGTGCAGGTACGAGGGACTTGTGCGTAGCCTCCTACTAGATTGATACCTTGGTTCTCAAAAACTGAGGGAAATACTTACGCTACTTTGCTACATCATCCTCTCCTCTTCGGGGAAATCCAACGCAGTGCTCAAGAGGTAGCAAGAAGAATTTCTGGCGCCGTTGCCGGGGAGGCTCACGCAAGAGCAAGTCAAGCACCATACCAAGTACCCATCACAATCCCTATTTCCCGCATTACATCATTTGCCATTTGCCTCTCGTTTTCCTCTCCACCACTTCACCCTTCCCGTTTTATTCGCCCTCTCTTTCCCAACCTCCTCCTCTTTTTCCCGTTGCCTTTTGTTTACTCGTGTGTTGGATTGCTTGTTTGTCGCGATGGCTCAAGATAATACCAAATTGTGTGACTTCACCAATACAAATAATAATGATTTCCTTAGCACTCCGATTGCTCCTCTTGCCAATACTGAATCTTGTGAAATCAATACTGCTTTGTTGAATCTTGTTATGAAAGATCAATTCGCCGGCCTTCCTAGTGAAGATGCCGCTACTCATCTGAATAGCTTTGTTGATTTATGTGACATGCAAAAGAAAAAAGATGTCGATAATGATGTCGTTAAATTGAAGCTATTTCCTTTTTCGCTTAGAGATCGTGCTAAAGCTTGGTTTTCGTCTTTGCCTAAAAATAGCATTGATTCTTGGAACAAGTGCAAAGATGCTTTTATCTCTAAGTATTTTCCTCCCGCTAAGATTATCTCTCTTAGGAACGATATTATGAATTTTAAGCAACTTGATCATGAACATGTTGCACAAGCTTGGGAGAGAATGAAATTAATGATACGTAATTGCCCTACTCATGGTTTGAACTTGTGGATGATTATACAAAAAATTTATGCCGGATTGAATTTTGCTTCTAGAAATCTTTTAGATTCGGCCGCGGGAGGCACTTTTATGGAAATCACTCTAGGAGATGCTACTAAACTTCTTGATAATGTTATGGTTAATTATTCTCAATGGCATACCGAAAGATCTACTAATAAAAAAGTCCATGCGATAGAAGAAATTAATGTTTTGAATGGAAAGATGGATGAACTTATGAAATTATTTGCTACTAAGAGTGTTTCTTCTGATCCTAATGATATGCCTTTGTCTACTTTGATTGAGAATAATAATGAATCTATGGATGTGAATTTTGTTGGTAGGAATAATTTTGGTAACAATGCGTACAGAGGGAATTTTAATCCTAGGCCTTATCCTAGTAATCCTTCTAATAATTATGGAAATTCCTACAACAACTCTTATGGAAATTTTAATAAGATGCCCTCTGAATTTGAGAGTAGTGTTAAAGAGTTTATGAATTCACAAAAGAAATTTTAATGCTTTGCTTGAGGAGAAATTGCTTAAAGTTGATGATTAGGGTAGGAACGATGATAGAATTTCTCTTGAGGTTGATTCTTTAAAGCTTAGATCTATTCCTCCTAAGCATGATATCAATGAGTCTCTCAAAGCTATGAGAATTTCCATTGATGAGTGCAAAGAAAGAACCGCTAGGATGCGTGCTTCCAAAGATGCCTTTACTAAAGCGTGTTCTTCCAATTCCTATGAAAATCAAGATGAAGATCTAAAAGTTATTGATGTGTCCCCTATTAAATCTTTGTTTTGCAATATGAATCTTGATGAAACTGAATATGATCTTTCCTTACCTAGAAGGCGTTCTAAGAATTCGGAGTTATTAGATCTTGATGATGAAATTGATAAATGTGGGATTGAAAGAAATAAAAACCTACATGTTGCTAAACCCACTATTTTGGATCTCAAGGAATTTAATTATGAAAATTGCTCTTTAATTGATTGTATTTCCTTGTTGCAATCCGTGCTAAATTCTCCTCATGCTTATAGTCAAAATAAGGCCTTTACCGAACACATTGTTGATGCCTTAATGCAATCTTATGAAGAAAAACTTGAGTTGAAAGTTTCTATCCCTAGAAAACTCTATGATGAGTGGTAACCAACTATTAAAATTAAAATTAAAAATTATGAGTTTCATGCCTTTTGTGATTTGGGTGCTAGTGTCTCCACTATTCCCAAAACTTTGTGTGATTTGCTAGATTTTCGTGACTTTGATGATTGCTCTCTAAACTTGCATCTTGCGGATTCCACTATTAAAAAGCCTATGGGAAGAATTAATGATGTTCTTATTGTTGCAAATAGGAATTATGTGCCCGTAGATTTTATCGTTCTTGATATAGATTGCAATCCTTCATGTCCTATTATTCTTGGTAGACCTTTCCTTAGAACGATTGGTGCAATTATTGATATGAAGGAAGGAATATTAGATTCCAATTTCCATTAAAGAAAGGCATGGAACACTTTCCTAGAAAGAAAATAAAATTACCATATGAATCTATCATGAGAGCCACTTATGGATTGCCTACCAAAGATGGCAATACCTAGATCTATCCTTGCTTTTATGCCTAGCTAGGGGCGTTAAACGATAGCGCTTGTTGGGAGGCAACCCAATTTTATTTTTAGTTTTTTTGCTTTTTCTTCTGTTTAGGAATAAATAATCCATCTAGCCTCTGTTTATATGTGGTTTTATGTTTTAATTAGTGTTTGTGCCAAGCTAGACCCACTGGATCTTCTTGGATGATAGTTATTTGATCTTGCTGTAATTTCCAGAAACTTTGCGCTCAGTGCCCGAATTATTAAAAATCACCAGAACGTGATAAAATACTGATTCCAATTGCTGCTGATCAATAAACAAAATTTTCTAGATCGTCTAATTTTGGTAGATTTTTTGGAGTTCCAAAAGTTTGTGTTAGTTACAGATTACTACAGATTGTTCTGTTTTTGACAGATTCTGTTTATCGTGTGTTGTTTGCTTATTTTGATGAATCCATGGCTAGTAAAATAGTTTATAATCCATAGAGAAGTTGGAATACATTAGGTTTAACACCAATATGAATAAAGAATGAGTTCATTACAGTATCTTAAAGTAGTCTTTTGTTTTCTTTCTCTAACGGAGCTCACGAGATTTCTATTGAGTTTTGTGTTGTGAAGTTTTCAAGTTTTGGGTAAATTCTTTTGATGGATTATGGAACAAGGAGTGGCAAGAGCCTAAGCTTGGGGATGCCCATGGAACCCACAAGATAATCCAAGGACACCAAAAAGTCAAATCTTGGGGATGCCCCGGAAGGCATCCCCTCTTTCGTCTACTTCCATCGGTAATTTACTTGGAGCTATATTTTTATTCACCACATGATATGTGTTTTGCTTGGAGCGTCTTGTATCATTTGCGTCTTTGCTTGTTAGTCTACCACAATCATCCTTGCTGTACACACCTTTTGGGAGAAGCCAATTTGATTATAATTTGCTAGAATACTCTATGTGCTTCACTTATATCTTTTGAGCGTGATAATTTTTGCTCTAGTGCTTCACTTAGATCTTTTAGAGCACGGCAGTGGATTTGTTTTAAAGAAACTATTGATCTCTCATGCTTCACTTAGATTATTTTGAGAGTCGTTAATAGCATGGTAATTATCTTAATATTAATATACTTGGTATTCAAGATATGTGAAACTTTCTTTTGAGTGCGTTGAATACTAAGAAAAGTTTGATGCTTGATAATTGTTTTGAGATATGAAGATGGTGATATTAGAGTCATGCTAGTTGAGTAGTTGGGAATTTAAAGAATGCTTGTGTTGAAGTTAGCAAGTCCCATAACATGCACGTATGGTTAAAGTTGTGTAACAAATTTGAAACATGAAGTGTACCTGGCTTGTGCATCCTTATGAGTGGCGGTCGGGGACGAACGATGATCTTTTCCTACCAATCTATCCCCCTAGGAGCATGCGCGTAGTACTTGATTTTTGATGACTTCTAAATTTTTGCAATAAGTATATTAGTTCTTTCGACTAATGTTGAGTCCATGGATTATACGCACTTTTACCTTTCCGCCTTTGCTAGCCTCTTCGGTACCATGCATTGCCCTTTCTCACCTTGAGAGTTGGTGCAAACTTCGCGGTGCATCCAAACCCGTGATATGATCGCTCTATCACACATAAACCTCCTTATATCTTCCTCAAAACAGCCACCATAGCTACCTATTATGGCATTTCCATAGCCATTCCGAGATATATTGCCATGCAACTTTCCACCGTTCCGTTCATCATCATCATGACATACTTTACTTTTGTCATATTGCCATTGCATGATCATGTAGTTGACATCTTATTTGTGGAAAAGCCACCATGCATTATTTTTCATACATGTCACTCTTGATTCGTTGCACCATCCCGGTACACCGCCGGAGGCATTCATATAGAGTCATATCTTGTTCTAGTTTCGAGTTGTAATCCTTATGTTTTAATCAATAGAAGTGTGATGATCATCATTATTAGAGCATTGCCCAAAAAAAAGAAAAAAAAAGAGAAAGGCCAAAAAAAGAAAAAAAGGGAAAGGCCCAAAAAAAAGAAAATAAATAAAAAGGGCAATGTTACTATCTCTTTTTCCACACTTGTGCTTCAAAGTAGCACCTTGTTCTTCATGTAATGAGTCTCATATATTGTGCTTCAAAGTAGCACCGTGTTTTTCATATAGTGAGTCCCATAAGTTGTCTTTTTATACTAGTGGGAATTTTTCATTATAGAACTTGGCTTGTATATTCCTACGATGGGCTTCCTCAAATGCCCTAGGTCTTCATGAGCAAGCAAGTTGGATGCACACCCACTAGTTTTCTTTTGTTGAGCATTCATAGCTCTAGTGCATCCGTTGCATGGCAATCCCTACTCCTCATGTTGACATCAATTGATGGGCATCTCCATAGCCCGTTGATTATCCTCGTTAATGTGAGACTTTCTCCTTTTTGTCTTCTCCACACAATCCCCATCATCATATTCTATTCCACCCATAGTGCTATATCCATGGCTCACTCTCATGTATTGCGTGAAGGTTGAAAAAGTTTGAGATTATTTAAGTATGAAACAATTGCTTGGCTTGTCATCGGGGGTATAGAAGTTGGGAACATCTTTGTGTGACGAAAATGAAGCATAGCCTAACTATATGATTTTGTAGGGATGAACTTTCTTTTGCCATGCTATTTTGAGAAGACATGATTACTTTGATTAGTATGCTTGAAGTATTACTATTTCTTTTATCAATATGAACTTTTATTTTGTATTCATTCGGATCTGAATATTCATACCACAATTAAGAAGATTTACATTGAAATTATGCCAAAGTATCACTCCGCATCAAAAATTCTATTTTTATCATTTACCTACTCGAGGACGAGCAGGAATTAAGCTTGGGGATGCCTGATACGTCTCCAACGTATCTATAATTTTTGATTGCTCTATGCTACTTTATCTACTGTTTTGGACAATATTGGGCTTTATTTTCCCCTTTTATATTACTTTTGGGACTAACCTATTAACCGGAGGCCTAGCCCAGAATTGTTGTTTTTTTGCCTATTTCAGTGTTTCGAAGAAACGGAATATCAAACGGAGTCCAAACGGAATGAAACCTTCGGGAACGTGATTTTCTCACCGAACATGATCCAGGAGACTTGGAACCTACTCCAAGGAACAAAAGAGGCGGTCACGAGGGTTGGGGGTGCCCCCCTAGGGCGCGCCCCTGCCTCATGGGCCCCCTGTTGCTCCACGGACGTATTCCCTCCTCCTATATATACCTATGTACCCCCAATGATCAGAACAGGATCCAAAAACCTAATTCCACCGCCTCAACTTCCTGTATCCATGAGATCCCATCTTGGGGCCTGTTCCGGAGCTCCGCCGGAGGGGGCATCCACCATGGAAGGCTTCTACATCATCACCATAGCCCCTCCGATGAAGTGTGAGTAGTTTACTTCAGACCTTAGGGTCCATAGCTAGTAGCTAGATGGCTTCTTCTCTCTTTTTGGATCTCAATACAATGTTCTCCCCCTCTCTGGAGATCTATTTGATGTAATCTTCTTTTTGCGGTGTGTTTGTTGAGACCGATGAATTGTGGGTTTATGATCCAGATTATCTATGAATAATATTTGAATCTTCTCTGAATTCTTTTATGTATGATTGGTTATCTTTGCAAGTCTCTTCGAATTATCCATTTGGTTTGGCCAACTAGATTGGTAGATCTTGCAATGGGAGAAGTGCTTAGCTTTGGGTTCAATCTTGTGGTGTCCTTACCCAGTGACAGAAAGGGTTGCAAGGCACGTATTGTATTGTTGCCATCGAGGATAACAAGATGGGGTATTTATCATATTGCATGCATTTATTCCTCTACATCATGTCATCTTGCTTAAGGCGTTACTCTGTTTTTAACTTAATACTCTAGATGCATGCTGGATAGCGGTCGATGAGTGGAGTAATAGTAGTAGATGCAGGCAGGAGTCGGTTTACTTGTCTCGGACGTGATGCCTATATACATGATCATACCTAGATATACTCATAATTATGCTCAATTCTGTCAATTGCTCAACAGTAATTTGTTCACCCACCTTAGAATACTTATGCTCTTGAGAGAAGCCACTAGTGAAACCTATGGCCCCCGGGTCTATTCTCATCATATCAATCTCCATCACTTTAATACTTGCTTTGCTTTTACCTTGCCTTTTACTTTTCACTTTGCATATCTATACCAAAAATACCAAAAATATTATTTATCATCTCTATCCGATCTCACTCTCGTAAGTGACCATGAAGGGATTGACAACCCCTAATCGTGTTGGTTGCGAGGAGCTACTGTTTTGTGCAGGTACGATGGACTTGTGCGTAGCCTCCTACTAGATTGGTTCCTTGGTTCTCAAAAACTGAGGGAAATACTTACGCTACTTTGCTGCATCATCCTCTCCTCTTCGGGGAAATCCAACGCAGTGCTCAAGAGGTAGCAGACAACGGTCAAAATTATCCTTAGTGGTATAAGGATATGTTTCTCGGTTATGGAGGTGACAAAGAGTTCATCGTAAAGGGTTACGTCGATGTAAGACACAGATCCAGATGACTCTGAGTCTCAATCTGGATACATATTGAAAGTGGGAGCGATTAGCTAGAGTAGCTCCGTGCAGAGCATTGTAGACATAGAAAATTTGCAAAATACATACGGCTCTGTATGTGGCAGACCTGTTGACTAAACTTCTCTCACAAGCAAAACATGATCACTCTTTGGGTGTTAATTACATAGTGATGTGAACTATATTATTGACACTAGTAGACCTTTTGGGTGTTAGTCACATGGCGATTTGAACTAATCACATAGTGATGTGAACTATTGGTGTTAAATCAAATGACGATGTAAACTAGATTGTTGACTCTAGTGCAAGTGGGAGAATGAAGGAAATATGCCCTAGAGGCAGTAATAAAGTTGTTATTTATATTTCCTTATATCATGATAAATGTTTATTATTCATGCTAGAATAGTATTAACCGGAAACTTGATACATGTGTGAATACATAGACAAAACAATGTGTCCCTAGTATGCCTCTACTAGACTAGCTCGTTAATCAAAGATGGTTAAGTTTCCTGACCATAGACATGTGTTGTCATTTGATGAACGAGATCACATCATTAGAGAATGATGTGATTGACAAGACCCATCCATTAGCTTAGCATTATGATCGTTGAGTTTTATTTCTATTGCTTTCTTCATGACTTGTACATGTTCCTCTGACTATGAGATTATGCAACTCCTCAATACCGGAGGAACACCTTGTGTGCTATCAAACATCACAACGTAACTGGGTGATAATAAAGATGCTCTACAGGTGTCTCTGAAGGTGTTTGTTGGGTTGGCATAGATCGAGATTAGGATTTGTCACTCCGTATATCGGAGAGGTATCTCTGGGCCCTCTCGGTAATGCACATCACTATAAGCCTTGCAAGCAATGTGACTAATGAGTTAGTTGCGAGATGATGCATTACGAAACGAGTAAAGAGACTTGTTGGTAATGAGATTGAACTCGGTATGGTGATACCGACGATCGAATCTCGAGCAAGTAACATACCGATGACAAAGGGAACAACGTATGTTGTTATGCGGTTTGACCGATAAACATCTTCGTAGAATATGTGGGAGCCAATATGAGCATCCAGGTTCCGCTATTGGTTATTGACCGGAGATGAGTCTCGGTCATGTACATAGTTCTCGAACCCATAGGGTCCGCACGCTTAACGTTCAATGACGATCGGTATTATGAGTTTATGTGTTTTGATGTACCGAAGGTAGTTCGGAGTCCCGGATGTGATCACGGACATGACGAGGAGTCTCGAAATGGTCGAGACAGAAAGAATGATATATTGGACGATTTTATTCGTACACCGATGAGTTCCGGGGGTCACCGGATAAATATCGGAGTGCCGGAAGGGTTATCGGAACCACCGAGAAGTAATGGGCCTTATTGGGCCTAGGGGAGAGAGAGAGGCTGCCAAGGGCTGGCTGCACGCCGCCTATGGGCCTAGTCCGAATTGGACTAGGGGGAGGGGCGGCGCCCCCTCCTTCCTTCTCTTTCCCCCTCCTTCCTTCTTCTCCTAGTAGGACTAGGAAAGGGGGGAGTCCTACTCCTACTAGGAGGAGGATTCCTCCCCCCTTGGCGCGCCTATGAGGGTCGGCCAGCGTCCCCCTCCCTCCTTTATATACGTGGGCAGGGGGCACCCCAATAGCACAATATACAATCTCTTAGCCGTCTATGGTGCCCCCCCTCCATAGTTACACACCTCGGTCATATCGTCGTAGTGCTTAGGCAAAGCCCTGCGCCGGTAACTTCATCATCACTTTCACCACGGCGTCGTGCTGACGGAACTCTCCCTCGGCCTCAATTGGATCAAGAGTTCAAGGGACATCACCGAGCTGAACATGTGCTGAACGCGGAGGTGCTGTATGTTCGGTACTTGATCGGTTGGATTGCGAAGACGTTCGACTACATCAACCGTGTTACTTAACACTTCCAGTTTCAGTCTACGAGGGTACGTGGACACACTCTCCCCCCTCGTTGGTATGCTTCTGTCGGTGTTCTGGGAACGGGGGTCCCCAGACTTGCCTGCCTGCGGCCCACGGCGTGGCTCTGCAAGCGGGCCCGTATGGCCCATCTTCACCAACAAGCATTCGAGACCCTCACGAGGGGCCAAGCCTCGCGAGGCGGACGACACAAGACCTCCTCGGGAGCAGCTTCACCAGGCTGGCTCACGAGGGGCGGAGAGATCAAGGCAAGGGAAACCTCACGAGGTTCCAATGACGTGAGCAATGACGATCGAGACCAGGCGGGCGACAGGCGGGTGCCAGCGCGCGCAGTGTCCTTGCTTCCTCTTTGGTGCTAAGGAGGCAAGCGCAGGCGAGGAGTACCGAGGCATCAAGCAAAGGTTTCCATATCGGTGCAACGAGACCAAGACCAGAAGGACGGCAAGACGGAGGTCACCATGGATCCCAAGGCGGCGTCACCACCAGAGCCTTTGGCAGGCGAAGACAGCTTTTGTCAGGATAGCTTGTACTAGCTATCCCCTTTCAAATTGCCCGTTGTGGCATCCCTTCCCGCTCAATATTTGGGGAGAGGACCAGGGCCTCTATAAATAGGATTAGCCACCGCAGTAGGAGGCAACTGAGCATCAGCCATCTCATCTTGGATTAGATCCAACCCATCCTCACACCCACCAAGCACAAGAACACCTCACCTCAGGAGGCTGTTCTTACCCTTGTACTGTTCATCCTCAGCCCGAGAGGCAATCCACCACACCACACTGGAGTAGGGTATTACACCACAACGGTGGCCCGAACCAGTATAAATCTTGTGTCTCTTGTGTTGCGAGTTCGTCGAGCTAGCCTTTGAGATTGTAGCGAGATTGAGGGCATGATTTGGTAGGGGGGGGGATCTTCGTGCGCACCCCAGTGTTTGAACCTTGAGGGTTTTGCCGGAACCCGAGATCCGACATTTGGCGCGCCAGGTAGGGGTGCGCCGAAGTTTTCCTTCCGTTGATTCATGCTCCACCATCCTCGCGCCCATCCTCCGTGGCTGGTGCCGCTCTTCTGACCGGATCTACGGACGCCCACTGCAACGCTCGGGGGCTCTGAGCCCTTGCTCTCACCTTGCGACAGGTGGAGTGGCCACCCAAGTTCAAGCCGGAGATGCTGCCGCGCTACGATGGCGCGGCGGACCCATCGGCTTTCCTGCTGGCGTATGGGAAGGCCGTCCTTAAGGCCCGGGGCGACGACAAGGTCATGGCCAACTGGCTTCTCATGGCCCTCACTGGCTCACCGCGCGCCTGGCTAGTCGACCTCCCCGGATCCACGGTGGCATCTTGGGAGGAGTTGCGCGGTATCTTCGTTGCGCGCTACGCGACATCGGTGCACCACGCGGTTGCGGCCCTCCTCGGCAGCTCGCAAGCACCACCCTTGGATCATCATGTCAAGCCGTTCCTTCGCCAGATCGGCGCCACTTCCAAGCACCCGGGGGCTCCACCGGGCTGGGCCGCGCCCGAGGCCGACCTCACCTTCGACCCAGGGGATCATCCCATCTCCACCGTCGGCTCCGGTGTGCTCCCAATGCTTTGCACGCCCACCATCTGCAATGTCTCCGTCACCAAGGCACTCATCGACGGCGGCGCCGGCCTCAACATGCTCTCCGTCGAGGCCTTCAGCCTTCTCCACGTACCGCTCGAGCGGCTCCGCCCTAGCAAGCCTTTCTCAGGGGTTGGTGGAGGCCCCGTCCACTCCCTGGGGCGGATCCGCCTCACCATAACCTTCGGCACGCGCGACAACTACTGCACCGAGCTGGTCGACTTCGACATCGCTCACATTGGCCTCCCGTACAATGCCATCCTCGGGTACCCGGCCCTGGCTCAGTTCATGGCGGCAACCCATCCGGCCTACAACCTCATGAAGATGCTCAGGAGCAAGGGTGTCCTCACAGTAGTTGGGGACGCCAAGGAAGCCCTGATGACTTTCAAGCTTGCCTTCAAGACCGCTGCGACAGCGCAGCCCGCCGCGACGGTGCAGCCCCCCAACGCGGACACCTCCAAGGCCAAGGGAGCCGCACCAACCAAGAAGAAGCAGTTGTTCACTCAAGACAAGTCGGAAACTAAGCAAGTGCCAGTCAAGGAGGACGGGTCCTCGGGGGCAACCTTTACCATATGCGCCAACCTTGAGCCTGGTCAGGAGGAGGCGCTGGTGAAGTTCTTGCGTGCAAACAAGGAAGTGTTCGCTTGGGAGCCCGATCAACTGGTAGGGGTCCCAAGAGGGGTGATAGAGCACCACCTGAAGGTGTGCCCCAACGTACGCCCCGTAAAGCGGAGGGCGAGGCGGCAATCCACAAAGAAGCAAGCTTTCATCGTCCAAGAGACCCGCAAGTTGGAGGCTGCGGGTGTCATTCACGAGGTTCGGTATCCCGAGTGGCTGGCGAACCCAGTCATCGTGCCCAAGAAAGGCGGGAAGGAGCGAATGTGCGTCGACTTCACCAACCTCAACAAGGCCTGCCCCCAAGACCCGTTCCCGCTTCCACGCATCGACCAGATCGTTGACTCCACCGCCGAGTGCGACTTGCTGTGCTTCCTGGATGTGTTCTCAAGATATCACCAGATCAAGATGGCGGTAGAAGATGTGGAGAAGACAGCCTTCTTGACCCCGTGCGGGGTGTACTGCTACACTTGCATGCCTTTCGGGCTGCGCAATGTGGGCGCAACCTTCCAGCGGCTCATGCACATCGCCTTGGGTCTGTAGCTCGGGAGAAACGCTGAAGCCTACGTCGATGACATCGTGGTGAAGTCTCGGGAGGCTAGAACCTTGATCCAAGACCTGGAGGAGACCTTTGAAAGTCTCCGCCAGGTGGACTTGTGACTCAACCCGGAGAAGTGCGTGTTTGGCGTCCCTTCCGGCAAGCTGCTGGGCTTCCTTGTGTCCCACAAGGTGATCGAGGCCAACCCAGAGAAGGTCAAGGCCATTGAAGACATGAGTCCACCGCAAACCCTCAAGGAAATGCAGAAGATTGCTGGACAAGTGACTGCGTTGGGACGCTTCATCTCCAAGCTGGGAGAGTGCACCCTACCCTTCTTCAAGCTGATGAAGAAGAAGGGCCCATTCCAGTGGACCCCGGAGGCCGACCAAGCGTTTCAAGACCTCAAGAGATACCTGACCAGCGCTCCAGTGATGATGGCGCCGCGACCTCTCGAGCCCCTAGTGCTTTAGCTTGCCACCACTCCCTACTCCGCCAGCGCGGCTCCAGTGGCGGTTTGGGAAGAATGCCAAGCCAAGGGCGCACCACGCCGAGCTACGCCCCCAGCAGGGACGGCGCAGGACCAGGAGGGTGCCGCAAAGGCCGCAATTGCGGCAGCAGAGGATCAAGCTTAGCAGGGCGACGCCCCCGAGCCCGCAGGGACCCCGACAAGCGATCAGGCATTGGGGGCTCCACCGCCTCAGGAGGCGCCCCAACTTCCGGAAGGCACAAGCCTCATCAGTTCACCTGCCCTTGTCGAACACCCGTTATACTTTGTCAGCACGGTCTTGCGGGATGCAAGAGTACGGTACCCCATGCCTCAGAAGCTCTTACTCGCGCTCTTGGTGGCCTCGTGTAAGCTGCGGCATTACTTCCAAGGCCACCCCATCAAGGTCGTCTCAGCCTATCCACTTGAGAGGGTGCTCAGGAGCCCCAACTCCGCCGGGAGGGTCACCAAGTGGAACATCGAGATGCATGCATTCTAGTTGGAGTTCAGCACCACCAGGGTCATCAAGGGAGCTGCGCTCGCCGATTTTCATGGCAGAATGGACGGACGCCCCGGCGCTTGAAATAGCCGAGGATCAGTCCCTCTCGCCAGGAAGTGAGGCGCCAGACGGCTGGGTCATGTATTTCGATGGTGCCTTCGCGCGCCAGGGCACAGGAGCTGGAGCAATGCTCATCTCGCCCACTCAGGACAAGCTCTACTACGCCGTGCAGCTCTGCTTCGAGCAGGGCGAGAAGGTCTCCACCAACATTTTAGAGTACGAAGGCCTCATAGCCGGCCTGAAGGCTGCGGCGGCACTGGGGGTGAAGCGTCTCACCATCAGGGGTGACTCGTAGCTCCTCGTCAACTTCTCCAACAAGGTATACGAGCCAAAGGACAAACACATGGAGGCATACCTTGCGGAAGTGCGCAAGATGGAGAAGCAGTTCCTGGGCCTGGAGTTGCAGCACGTGCCCCGAGGAACCAACAAGGAAGCCGACGACATCCCCAGAAGGGCATCCAAGCGAAAGCCCCAAGAGCCTGGCGTCTTCGAGGAGTGGCTCTTCAAGCCATCGGCGACACCACCGCTTTCAAGGACAGCGCAGCCTAGGGAGGAGCTCCCGCAGCCACCTGCCACGGGAGCCCCAACCTGTGGCCCTACTTTGGGAGCGCGTCTACTCTTGGTGCTCGAGCCCCAGGAGGGATGCTGGACCAAGGAGTTCAAGGAATACCTGATGCAATGGACGCTGTCGGAGAAGGAGGAGGACGCGGAGCGTGTGGCCCGGCAAGCCACGACATACTGCATCCAGGACGGTGAGTTATACAGAAAGCGGCCAAATGACGTTTCACTGCGTTGCATCTCCAGGGAACAGGGGAAGGAGCTGCTAGCCGACATACGCGGCGGGGACTGCGGGCACCACTCGTCGTCACGAACCCTCGTCGGCAAGGCATTCCGCAGCGGATTCTACTGGCCTATGGCGCTCAACAACGCAGCTGAGCTGGTGAGGTCCTGCGAGGCCTGCCAATTCCACGCCAAGCAAATCCATCAGCCAGCCCAGGGCCTACAGACCATTCCACTCTCATGGTCGTTCGCAGTCTGGGGACTGGACATCCTGGGCAGGTTCCCTCAAGCGCCTGGGGGCTACCGATACCTCTACGTTGCAATCGACAAGTTCACCAAGTGGGCGGAGGTGGAAGCCGTCCGCACCATTCCAGCTGGCTCCGTGGTCAAGTTCATCAAGGGTCTCGTGAGCCGTTTTGGGGTCCCCAACCGCATCATCACCGATAATGGCTCACAGTTCACCAGTAATCTCTTCAAAACGTAATGCACTAACCTTCGAATGTAGATTTGCAACGCTTCAGTGGTGCACCCCCGGAGCAATTGTCAAGTTGAACACGCCAACGCGGAGGTCCTGAGAGGCCTCAAGACCAGGACCTTCAAGAAGAAGCTCGAAGCCTGCGGCAGGGGCTGGCACGACGAGCTGCAGTCCGTGTTGTGGTCCATCCGCACCACCTCCACCAAGCCAACGGGCGAGACCCCGTTCTTCCTCGTCTACGGAGCAGAAGCGGTCCTCCCTCACGAGGTCAAGCATCGCTCCGCACGGGTCCTGGCGTTTGATAAGATGCAGCAGGACGCCACATAGGGGATGGACCTCGTGCTGGGGAGGAACACCCCTGCGAAGCTGCACTACGGGTGGCAAGGTACCAGCAGGCGCTGCAGCGGTACCACTGTCGCAGCGTCTGCTCCAGGACGCTCGAGGTGGGTGACCTCGTCCTAAGGCGGGTGCTCTCCAGGGAAGGGCTGCATAAGCTCTCACCCATGTGGGAGGGACCGTTCAAGGTCGTCCATGTCTCCACGCCCGGCTCCGCGCGCCTGGAGACACAGGACGGGGTACCCATCCAGAATGCCTGGAACATCCAGCACCTCCAGAAGTTCCACCCATGAAGAAAGGCTCAACGCCTGTGAAGAAGGCCCAGTGCGTGTGAAGGTCTCCGCTCGTGACACTCTCACGTAATAATGAGTGGGGCTGTACACGCCCCGGAGCCTCAGGAGTGCCGCCCTCGGGCCTCGAGGGCTCCCTCCCACGTCCTAGTGGCAGCACTTAGCTCCGCGCTGGTGAGAAGACATGAAGACTAGACTAGGTGCCGGACGCAGCTTTTCATTTGCTTTCCATAGTTGGCTCGCCCCTCTTTAATTGAAGTTTGCTTCTGGAGTTCTCCGCTGATTTGGTTCCGTCGCCTTCTGCCTCTGTTTCCATCTTCAGTTTAGCCTGTACTCTCTCTCGCATTCCTCGTGAGGGGGCTGGAAGGTGCCCTCGTGAGCGTTTTTTCCTTTTTCTGCCTTTCATCTGCTTTTCGTGAGGCACTCTCGTTCGAGCCCACAAGCTGGCGCACCTCTCCTAATCCGTGCCCCTCGGGTACCGCGATACGAAGCGCTGGGTCAAGGCCAGCAGCGTCTGTGACCAAGGCTCGGGTGAACAATAAGCCTCCTAACGAATTTTTTGCAGTTCCTAAGCGCCTACCAGGCCAAGGAGGCCTCGACAGGCACCAGGAAGCAAGCGCCTCGTGAGGAGGAAACTACTTCGAGCAAGTCAAGCTAAGTCATCTCTACATAAACGATGATGTTGCGACACATCACATGAACGATAAACATAGCATAATAATTGAGAAATCATAGTTTGTTGCACGCCCCTCCGGGGCCCATACTGGTTTCTTTCTTAATACAAGAAGGAAAGGAAGAGCGAAATAAAAGCGGCGCGTGACCCTACAGCGGTTCGCGAGGGCGGGGCCGAGCTCAGCCAGACCCCTCCTCGTGCTTCACAGAGGCGAGGCGACGAGACGACCCGCTGACGCCTTTGAAGCGGGCGTGGTGGCTGGTCGTAACCACCGCTGCTGGAGCTGTCGCCGGGGGAAGATCCGCTGTAGCTGGACGAGGCGTGGTCGGCACCAAGGGCGGGTTCGCCCACATCCTCATCACGACCGTCGCCAAGGCCGAGCACCTCCTCCCAGTCGTTGACCTCGGGGCAGCACCCGACACGGCGACCATCTTCCCCAAACACCCTCATGTAGAGGGTCGCATCACCGTCATACTTGAAATGGAGGGTGCACCGCCTGCCCAGGCCGCGCACGCGGGCAAACGTCTGCCAGCCGTGGGCCAGGGCTATGTTGCCCGCGACAGAGACTTCAACCGCGACCCAGGAAGCCCTGCTGCAGTAGCCGTTTGCCTGCAGCTAGAGCCCGCCTGGACCCGAGGCCGGCAGCTCGTCGGCGAAGAAGTGCGAGAGCTGAAGCCAGTTGCTGGCCGGGTTCTCCGACCAGACGACGAACTCCGGCAGCACCTCCACCGAATGGAAGCGCAGCCTCGGCACGTCTCCCTTCATCAACAGGGCTGCCACGACCGGAGCGACCCCTGCCACGTGAAGTGACACCGCCACGGCCGCGGGGGGCCACGGCTGGGGAAGCAGTGTGCTTGCGGGGACGGCCGCGTCCACGCTTGGGCACCGGAGGGCCGGGCCCCTCGCGAGGGGCCTTCCCCTTCTCCGTGGCGGAGAACCTCATCGACGTCACCATTGGTGTCACTACTGGCAATGGAGCAAAGGGGGACAAGCGAGCGGAATGGGAAGAGATGGGCGACGGGGCTCTGCCCCCTCCCCATTTATAACAGAAGAAGACCAACCAGCGCCCCCACGATCACAGGTAATGATTGTTTTTCCTTGCATGCAGCAGGGACTCGTCAAGTCGGGCAGTTGCTGAGGCAACGCGGGGAAGCGGAGATACCCACGTCCAATCAACTGCCATGCGTCGACCAAGGCCGCAGGCTATTGGGGCCCGCGGTGCTCCACACTTTCCCTTTGGCTTCGCCTCGAAGCCAAGCCCGAGTGCGCCTTGGGCCCGGGGGCTACTGTTGGCGTTCTGGGAACGAGGGTCCCCAGTCTTGCCTGCCTGCAGCCCATGGCGTGGCTCTGCAAGCGGGCCCGTATGACCCATATTCAAAAACAAGCATTCGAGACCCTCGCGAGGGGCCAAGCCTCACGAGGCGGACAACACAAGACCTCCTCGGGAGCGGCCTCACTAGGCTGGCTCGCGAGGGGCGGAGAGATCAAGGCAAGGCAAACCTCGTGAGGTTCCAATGACGTGAGCCATGACAATCGAGACTAGGCGGGCGACATGAGGGTGCCACAGCGCGCAGTGTCCTTGCTTCCTCTTTGGTGCTAAGGAGGCAAGCGCAGACGAGGAGTACCGAGGCGTCAAGCAAAGGTTTCCATATCGGTGCAACGAGACCAAGACCAGAAGGACGGCAAGACGGAGGTCACCATGGAGCCCAAGGCGGCCTCACCACCAGAGCCTTTGGCAGGCGAAGACTGCTTTTGTCAGGATAGCTTGTACTAGTTGTCCCCTTTCAAATTGGCCGTTGTGGCATCCCTTCCCGCTCAATATTTGGGGAGAGGACCAGGGCCTCTATAAATAGGATTAGCCACCGCAGTAGGAGGCAACTGAGCATCAGCCATCTCATCTTGGATTAGATCCAACCCATCCTCACACCCACCAAGCACAAGAACACCTCACCTCAGGAGGCTGTTCTTCCCCTTGTACCGTTCATCCTCAGCCCGAGAGGCAATCCACCACACCACACTGGAGTAGGGTATTACACCACAACGGTGGCCTGAACCAGTATAAATCTTGTGTCTCTTGTGTTGCGAGTTCGTCAAGCTAGCCTTTGAGATTGTAGCGAGATTGAGGGCGTGATTTGGTAGGGGGAGATCTTCGTGCGCACCCCAGATTTCGAACCTTGAGGGCTTTGCCGGAACCCGACATCCAACAGCTTCTCCTAGATAGATCTTGCGTGATCGTAGGTAAAATTTTGAAATACAACGTTCCCCAACACGGTGTCCTCCTCTGGCCTGGCCCTGGCTGCGACCGAGCAACTAGACTCGGTTGTGGTTGGGCCGGTGGCCTGGGGAGCGGCTACGCCGTCGCTGCCGCTACTGGCGGCGGCTCCGGCCAATGGGGCCGGTGCGCGGGTCCGATCCTTTTAGGGTTGCGCGGTTGCGTGGGCCAAGTTGGGCCTGCGCAATGGCCAGCCCAGGACGCACATGGGCCAGTTTGCAGGGATGTGGGCCTTCTGCACAGCGGCGGGCTGGGCCGCCGGCCCATGAGGTGGCGGCGGCGGCGCGCCGGGCCCAAGATGTGCTGGACGCGACCAATCGGGCCTGGTGCCTCGCCCCGGCTGATCCCGCCCATTAGATCTGGATCCAACGGGGCAGATCGGACCTGACTATGGGTGCGCCGGCTTCAGGCTGAGGTTCGCCGGTTCGGCCGTTTTGCTCGCGTGCTTCGCTCCTCCTCCCTGTCGCCGCCTTCTGCCCTTGCTCTCCCACCGCTGCTCTCGTCGCCGGTGGCCTCCCCCGCCCCTCTCCCTCGTCGGCGTCTTCCCCGGCACCGTGCTCGTACCTCGAAGTCCTCATGGCACGTGAGGCTGATGACAGGCAGTCGCGACCTAGGAGGCCCCTGGATGCTGCGTCTGCGCGCCCTGACCCCGAGTCGCGCCGGTCCGGCCGGTCGCCGGCAACCTACGCTGGCATGTCACTCCGGCAGCCTCCCCCTCCTCGGGACCCGGCCAGGGACCCATGCCTGCCACTGCTAGGCTCTCCGGGAGAAGCCCGACACCGTGAAGCCGAGCGGCGGCGGTTGGACGACCTGGCGCAGGAGGATGCCCTCCGGTCTGAGCCGGAGGCCCGGCCGCCGGGCGGGATGATGTGGCCTCCTGGTCGGATGCCCCTCGGCGTGATGGGCCACGGGCCTCGGACGACGGCTGGCGCCGCCGCGGTTCGGATCGAGGCGATTCGTACGCCTCTCGTGGTAGCGCCTCCGAGTAGGGAGTGCGCCGTGTGGATGCTGTGTGTGCGGACCGTGCTCCCGTGCCGGCTCTTTGTGAGGACCGTCACCCCTCCCGTGATGATGTTCCTGAGGGGCGCCGGGAGGACTCTCGTTCTGGGCGGCCTGCTTCCCCGTGTCGGTCCCTGGATGCTCCGGGTGTGATATGTCTCCAACGTATCTATAATTTTTTATTGCTCCATGCTACTTTATCTATTGTTTTGGACTATAATGGGCTTTATTTTCCACTTTTATATTACTTTTGGGACTAACCTATTAAACGGAGGCCCAGCCCTAATTGCGGTTTTTGCCTTTTGAAGATTTCAAGAAACGGAATATCAAACGGAGTCCAAACGGAATGAAACCTTCGGAAACGTGATTTTCTCACCGAACGTGATCCAAGAGACTTGGACCCTACACCAAGGAACCAGAGAGGCGGTCACAAGGGTGGGGGGCCCCCCTAGGGCGCACCCCCTGCCTCGTGGGCCCCTCGAAGCTCCACCGACATACTCCTTCCTCCTATATATACTTACCCTCAAGCGATCGAGCAGGGCCAAAACCTAATTCCACCACCGCAACTTCACAGATCCATGAGATCCCGTCTTGGGGCCTGTTAGGAGCTCCGAGGGGGCATCCATCATGGAGGGCTTCTACATCAACACCATAGCCTCTCCGATGAAGTGTGAGTAGTTTACTTCGGACCTTCGGGTCCATAGCTAGTATCTAGATGGCTTCTTCTCTCATTTTGGATCTCAATACAATGTTCTCCCCCTCTCTCGTGGAGATCTATTCGATGTAATCTTGTTTTTGCGGTGTGTTTGTTTAGACCAATGAATTGTGGGTTTATGATCCAGCTTATCTTTGAATAATATTTGAATCTTTTCTGAATTCTTTTATGTATGATTGAGTTATCTTTGCAAGTCTCTTCGAATTATCCGTTTGGTTTGGCTAACTAGATTGGTAGTTCTTGCAATGGGAGAAGTGCATGGCTTTGGGTTCAATCTTGCGGTGTCCTTACCAAAGGATGAGAAGGGTGCAAGGCACGTATTGTATTGTTGCCATCGAGGATAACAAGATGGGGTATTTATCATATTGCATGAATTTATTCCTCTACATCATGTCATCTTGCTTAAGGCGTTACTCTGTTTTTAACTTAATAGTCTAGATGCATGCTGGATAGCGGTCGATGAGTGGAGTATTAGTAGTAGATGCAGAATCGTTTCGATCTACTTGTCTCGGACGTGATGCCTATATACATGATCATACCTAGATAACCTCATAACTATGCTCAATTCTGTCAATTGCTCAACTGTAATTTGTTCATTCCACCGTAGAATACTTATGCTCTTGAGAGAAGCCACTAGTGAAACCTATGGCCCCCTGGTCTATTCTCATCATATCAATCTCTATCACTTTTATACTTGCTTTGTTTTTACTTTGCTTTTTACTTTTCACTTTGCATCTTTATACTAAAAATACCAAAAATATTATCTCTATCAGATCTCACTCTCGTAAGTGACCATGAAGGGATTGACAACCCCTAATCGCGTTGGTTGCGAGTAGCTATCATTTTGTGCAGGTACGAGGGTCTTGTGCGTGGCCTCCTACTGGATTGATACCTTGGTTCTCAAAAACTAAGGGAAATACTTACGCTACTGTGCTGCATCATCCTCTCCTCTTCGGGGAAAACCAACGCAAGCTCAAGACATAGCAGGGTGCCGCTGTTCAGACTAACAAGAATTAGAAGCACAAGAAGAAGAAGGCCCTGGGGCTGCCCGATAGTTCCACTCCGGTGGGTGCGTTGGAGCAGGGGGCTCTGGAGCTTCCCACTCTTGTCGGCCGCCCCAGGATCCATGAGGAGACGATGTCCATCAACTGTGGCTGCACGGGGCACTTCCACTCGGAGTGTGAGGCCACTCCCCGACGCCCTACGACCCTAGCCTACCTCGGGTACGGGACTGAGGGGGTGGTTTCTACTATGTGGATGCTGAGATTGAGGAGGAGGCGGTTAGGCTGCGCTTGGCGACGGTCACACTTGCCCCTGAGCAGGACTTGCTGTCTGGGGTGGTGATCTCGACCGACCTCATCCAGGCTGAGCTCGCCGCCTGCATCGGCGACTTCCGCGACTCCGCCTTCACTTGGTAGGCGACCGAGATGGCTCCCCTCGTCTTCTCGGTCCGTTTCCCCTCCGCTGAGCTGCTCCGTGTGTGTTCCCATGACGTCATCCATTGCCCCATCAACAAGTTCCCGATCTCTGTCCCTGCTGCTGCCACAGAGCCTGACCCTGTGCCTCCTCTGGCTAAGGTGTCGGTCCTTGTCTACGGCTTGCCTCGAGGTGGCAGGTCGGCGCCGCGGGGTGTCAAGCTTGAGAACATCCTCAAGGCGATCTCTGAGCCGGTGGGCAAGCTGGTGACTGCCGACCTAGCGTCCTTCAAGGATGATCGCCCCGCCCGCGTTGAGATTCTCTGCCCCGCTCCGACAGAGATTGACGGTCTGTCCCTGGTTTTCTACTTCGGCACTAAGGGGAGGCGTCTGACCTTCGAGCTCGAGTCTTCGGACCCTGAGGAGCTGCCTGGCTTGGCCCCTGCAGCCACTCTGCCTTGCCCGGATGATGGGAATGGTGGAGATGGAGGTTCTTCAGGGGGGAGCTCATCCAGTGAGGAGGATGATGATGATGAGGTTCCCCCGGCCCTGTCTGTTAGGCGACGTAGCTCAGTTTCCACTAGTGGCACTACAAGAAAAAGACACATCCGTGACATTTTGGGCCGAACGAATTTTTTTTCTGTCATACTTATGACACTTCTATGACGATAATTGTGGTTGGGTCCTACTTCTATGACAAAAAATCATGACAGAAAATGGGCTTTTCGTCCTGGGCGGGCCGGAGACGCAGCTGCATGACATTCTTTGGGTCTTCCATGACGGAAAAAACCGTGGTAGAAGCGATGGCGAGGAAAATATTGGGGTGTTCCCGGTTACGGTGGGTGGTCGGGGCCGAGCGATGCACGTTTCTCTCGTACACGCACGCGCGTGGGTGCGAGGCGTTGGGCGCGACACATTACTGAACCCGAGCGATCGTTCGATGGCTGTTAACTGAACCCAATCGAGCGATTCCTTTGCTACTACTGCTAACTGAAGCCGATCGATGCTGCCTCTGGATGAACAGTGAGCGTTGCTGGGGGGGGTTGGATGAATAGATCCCGGTGGGGGTGGATGAACAGGACCCCGTGGTGTTGCCTCTGGATGAACATGACCCCAATCGATCGAGCCGGTTGCGGCTGGATGAACAGGACCCCGTGGAGGGCAGGATGAACAGGACCACCCCGTGGAGGGCTGGATGAACAGTAGATGGTGGAGGTCTGGATGAATAGTAGCCCGTGGAGGGGTGGTTGAACAGGAGCCCGTGGAGAGGCCTGGTTGAACATTAGCTGGTGGAGTAGCGCGCGGTGGAGGCTGGATGAACAGGAGCCCGTGGATGAATAGTCGCAGGTGGAGGCTGGAGGAGGTCGACGGTGGATGAACAGTAGCCCGTGGAGGCTGGAGGGGGTCGACGGTGGAGATGAACAGTATCCCGTGGAGTCCCATTTTGCGGTACACCACACCCCTCCCGATGAACAGGACCCCCGTTTCAACCATAGCGCTCCAACACAAGTCCGTTTCCTCCATTTTGCGGTACGCCACACCCCTCCCGATCAACAGGACCCCCATTTAGACCGTAGGAGGTCCATTTCCTCTAATTTGCGGTACACCAGACCCCTCCCGACGAACAGGATCCCGTTTTGAACGTGGCCGGTCGAACACAAGGCCGTTTCCTCCGTTCTGCAGTACGGCAAGCCTCGTTTCCATCGGATGTTCCGTCCAAGCCGGTTGGCTCCCACGCGTTTCGTTGCCTCCTGATGAACACGACGCATTCCGTTGCCTCCCCATGAACACGACGACGACGCAGTTTTTCTCCGTTCCGACCCAGCCATGTACACAAGCCCTGGACGTACGTACGCGCGAGTAGGCGTTTGAGACCCCGCCCGTATGTACGTACATGGCCGTATTTACTTTCTTGCACCCTGGCCGCTGTACGTACGTGTAAATGCTATGTGCGCGCCTCTAATACGATACATGCGCGCCTCTACATCAACCAGTATGTACGTACACGTTCGTGACCAGAATGACAATGCTACGTACGCTTCGACCAGGTGGATCCCGATTGTTAGGCACTTCCTTGCCTGCGAAAATGTAGCTGGTGGGTCCCAGCAGTCAGGGGGGCGAATCGTTTTTTTGCTCGGACGCACTTCCTTGCGTGCGAAGATGTAGCTGGTGGGTCCCAGCAATCAGGGGGAAATGTTTTTTTCGCGAAATACGGTGGCCTGTCCGGTGGGTCCCCGCTGTCAGGTGGAGGAATAATTATTTTTCTCGTAATAAGGAGGCACTTCCTTGCTACGGCCATGGACCTAGCTGTCAGCCTCTCCATGTACAGTACTCTTCCGATGGAAGTCATTCCTTGACCACGTTGACCACGCCGCGCCGAGAGCACCAGGGTGGTGGACGACGGCGAGGCCTAGGAAGGGGACGACACGGAGCCGGGGAAGACGCGACAGTGGAAGCCCGCGCAGAGAGGAGTACGAGGGTTCACTGGTTTGGCTGCGGTGTGAGGCTGCCGTCGCCGCAGGGCGTGGCCAGCGGTGGGAATAGTAGGGGCGGTTAGGCCTCCTCGGCACCACAGCCGGCCACGAGAGGATGCGTGCTATGTAGAGCCGCTAGCTGCCGGAGGCCGGACCAGGCGGTCCCGGCGATGCTGGATGAAGAAGACGAGAGATTGAAGGTGCATGCCGACCAAGTTGACAACGTCCTGCGTAGGCTTTGACCTATTGGCCCACATGTCAGCCTGCAAAAATGTGGCATATATTTAACCCATGTTTTCTAGAATGTACAGTCCATTTGCTGGGCTGGGTGAACAAATAATTTCGCGTCAATGCGGCCCATTTATATTATCTAAGAAATCCTAGCCCATTTGCACTTCTTTCAAATACACGAATTAGCTGGGCTCGTTATATATATAATGTTATGTTAGAAGGAGCAATTAATATCAAAAATAAACCGGAGAGGCACATTTTTATAGACATAATTAACAAATTAGCGAGTTATTTCTCAAAATAGAAATGAGCACGTTATTATTACATTGGTCCATAAAATCTTCGCAAGCTTTTGTACGCAATCACCAGGATTTTCCT
This sequence comes from Aegilops longissima, assembly GCA_021605205.1. NCBI lineage: Eukaryota > Viridiplantae > Streptophyta > Magnoliopsida > Poales > Poaceae > Aegilops > Aegilops longissima. Next base: position 356,097,114 of record CM038681.1, read on the forward strand.
TGCCTATGAGTCAAAAACAACCAGGATTTTCCTTGCCAACTTCTGTTAAACATTTACTTTTATAAGTTAATAACACGTGGGATGTTTTCATAATGTATATATAAGTCTCTATAAAATATACGATAATAGTAATAATATAAATATATATAATGTGGTTAAAAAAATACATTGGGCTGCCGATCTTTAAGAAAAAGCCCATAGGCCGGTATGGACCTCAAAAAATAAGTTGAAACCACTGTCACCCATATGTCGTGGGCTACGCATGTTAAAATACAAAACCTAGGCCTAGCTAATACTTGTTCGCCCTCTGGAAAAAAATGATAACAGATCCCCGAGCCAACTGGATTATAGAGGGGGCCGGCGGCACGACTGAAGAAGCACATCAGGAGCGATTTTTTTTCTTCAGTGGATGGCTCTCGATGGCGTTTTTTTACTTGCCTCTGCACCATACAACTTGTATTTTTAGCCTCCCATTCTGTGGTGGACCAGCATCCCATTTGTTGGGCGGGTCAACCTACAGAAACCAGCACTCGATTCTTCATCAAGCCCCAAAAACAACGCAGTACTATGTTTGTTTTGAGGCCGAAAACATTACGGTAGGGATTGAGCGGGGGAGGGGGCAAGACAGAGCAAAAAGATTAAAAAGAGTTGATGCGCCGTTGATACCCGAACAAAGCAGGTGCAATTCTTTTCGAGAAGAAGGTGTGCCGTTGACACCCACACGCCACATACCCCATAGTAGGCATATTAACAAGTTCACACAGAAGCACAACAGAAAAGGTAAACATTCGTATCAAACTCAGGTTCACATGACACGTTCATATTCATAGCCAACATTCACTATCAACAACTCAAAAGATTCATATATACACAAGTTCAGCATGTCTATGGATCCAAATGATTGATAGATCACACAACAATATTCATAGATAATTCACAAAAAGATTCAGATATACACATGTTCGTTATGTTTATGCATCCAAATGATTGAGATTACAACCAATATGATCCATGGACGAACTTTAATTACCTAGGGTACAAACTGGTAATGGTGTTCAGTCGGAGGTACTTCTTGCTAAAATTAATGCTTGTACGAGTAAACTTTCGAGTACATAAGAGGCAACACAAACAATCTGAACTTTGCTTGTAGGTTTATCCTCAAATAGTGGCCTCGTGCCGAGGGAGGTTTGAGCAACTTGGCCACTACTTTCATCCAACTAGTTTACTGGCCCATCTTGGTCCTGTAGCTCGCCAAAGTTCTACATTGTAGACTGGTAAATGGTGTTCAGTCGGAGGTACTTCTTGCTAAAATTAATGCTTGTATGAGTAAACTTTTGAGTACATAAGAGGCAGCACAGACAATCTGAACTTTGCTTGTAGGTTTATCCTCAAATAGTGGCCTCGTGCCGAGGGAGGTTTGAGCAACTTGGCCACTACTTTCATCCAACTAGTTTCCTGGCTCATCTTGGTCCTGTATCTCGCCAAACTTCTACATTGGAGACGAGAAAGGAGGCGGTTGAGAAAATGAACCACCCAAATTTTTTGTGCAGTTCAACTGAAATGGAGCATCCCTAGCGTGCAGACTGATTAAGTGCCAGATGAATATACGCGTCAACCAACTTGTCTGGAATCTTTAGACTCCATGCCATACAGTTTGCTATAATATGTGCCGATAACCAAAAGGCACAAGTTGGGACCAAAGACTGGACTGCGTTTTTCTGGGCTATGCGCCAAGCAATATTTTTGGCGTTCACTCTCCTAATACTTGGAGTTTGAGAATTGGTTGACGCCGGTTTATACTTGAATGAATATAGGCACTTCTTCTTGTCAACATCGATGCTTGTCTGAGTGAACTTTGGAGTACATAGCAGCAGCATAAGTACATGTCCATCTGATCTTTTTGTGCAGTTCTACTGAAATCACCCGATGTAATGATTTGCTTGCGAGTTCAGTCTCCAAGCTACTACTTTATGAAATTGGCAAACAGTAGCACAATACCAAATTACTAATACATATGACAAGCACAATAATCAGGATAAAGACCAGTACCAACCTGTGTGAGGTAGCATATCAATTACTATTTCCTTTGACTGGAAGCCGAGATAAGCCAAGCGATCGACAAAGCAAAGGAAGAATGCAAGCCGAGATTAGCGACTAACAGAAAGGAAGGAAGCTGTCGAGGCAATGAAGCACCCAAAGTTTTGTGCAGTTCCACCAAAATCGAGCATCCTGTTGGCACATATATTGAGAGAGTGAGATTACTGTAATAGTGGGACTAGTTGATGAAACATACACTAAGAAATAGAGGCACCCTCGTTATCTTAATGGGTAAAGTTAGCATTCCCTCCCTGCTCCACCACATGATTCACCTCCATAGACAAACATACACACGCATATGATTCAAAGATAGGGTGCTACTAAAGATTTGTTTAACTCTGACAGGAAAATTAGGCAGCAATAAATTAGTGGTACTTAAGTACTACTAATTAATTGAGACAACAGAAGTGGAAGGGCTACCTGGAGGATCGTCTCACATGTAAGGTAGTCGTTGCCGGAGCCCTTGAATGGCCTCGACTGAGGCCTCTGGCTTCAGCTAGATCGCCTTGGCACTGTTTACTCTTCTTCTTCTTCCTCTTCATGCTCTGTTTCTCATTCTCCTCACCAGTTGGTGAAACCAAGTACATGATTGGCCTTCTATTTCAGAATTGATTTTGTCAGTAAGGGAGTACAAGCGTACTAGTAAAAATAGCATTATTTTCTCATGGCAGTCGCAAAATAGAGATGAACACATGCATTAAATATCATTCTTACCTAAAGGAAGGTTATGGTGCCAATATGGATGATGAGGATTGGAACACAGATCTCCCTTTGTGCAGTTCCATCAAATGAACCAACTGCTCAATTTCGACATTCCAGATTAAACAGCACAAAATTCACTTCTTTTAAGAAGAGTTTTGTGTAGTGCACCAAAGGTCACAACAACAACTGTGTGAAATGGATATCCTGTTTGCACAAAAAGCTACAGAGGAAACAATGAGTCTCAAACAATTACAGCAAAAACATTTGGCTAAACTTGTCATGGCTTATAACAGTGGCATGGCTTCATTTTTACCAGGGCATTAGATTAAGAACAGCTAAATATTTGGTATAAGGGCATGGGACAGTGGGTGCACCAGCAGTCCAGCACCATGTACCTAAACAGGGGCATAAAGTGGTGATTCATAGTTTGTTGCCCCGAGAAACAAACATCCAAGAAACATATCTGGGTTGGTCCCATTTTTTTCACTCTAGCCACCTACTCCTATGTGTGGATAGCAAATCTAGTCATGGTCATACCACTGTGTACAGCGTTACCCCTATATTTCCCTTTTCGACCAAGAGACCGGTTGGATGACTAGTCTGTACTACTTTCACCCCCTTTCCTTCCTGTTTGTACCAAGTCCGATGTACTACATACTAAATTCCCCCACCCCCACTTTATTTCTTTTTTTAACCAAGTACAATATTCGACTCCATGAAGTAGCTTTACCTCTAACAATAGAAAAAAGGTGACGTTGGACCATCCGATCGAGAGGGGCTGAGAGGTAGAAAATGATGCACATGCAGCGACGTAGCGAGTTGGGGAAGTAGAGCTAAGGCGGTTTCGAAGGAAGATTTACCTGAAGGTCGTCGGGACGTGGATAGCTGGGCGGCGGGAGGCCGGATCCGCCCACACTAGGGCAACGACGAAGGGATCGGAGGACATCCCGCACCGGCGCTCGGCCAGAGATAACGGTGCGGCCGCCAGTGGGTCTCCTCCCTCGCTGTCGACAATGTCCTAAACGCTGCCCCTCCTCCCCTTCACCGGCGGAGGGGGATACGTCCGGATCTGTTACCAGCGGTGAGGATATAAAGACAGTGTTTTTTGAAGGGAGAAAGACAGTGTTACCACCCCTGTCTTGTTTAGATCTGGAGAGGATGAGAGTGTGTGAATAGAGCAACCCTAGCAAGCAAGCGCGGAGGCTCCGGCCTATATATACGTAGTGGGGTAGTTTTCCTTTTTCACTCCATAAAAATAATCGTTTAAAATTGTGTACTACGTGCCAGGTCGGCGTTTTTTTAGTTGTTGATTGTTTTTTGAGATAGCTACCCGCTTGTTTCAAGTGGTGTTACGGTGTGCCAGGTCGCACTTTGTATCGTTCAAGTCTGGTACAAGTCCCTCCATTAAATGAACAACCACCCCCTCGTAAAATTGTGAACAAGCCCATGGCTAAAATTATCGGAAACGTGGGTTGCCCCAACATGCATTATTATTTATATTTTCTACTCCCTCCGTTCCTAAATATAAGTCTTTTTTATTAGCCACACCTAAGACAAGATTTTTTTATTAGCAGTGAACCCCACATGTCATAGACACAAAAAGTGTGGCAAGATTCCCTTAGGCAAGCCAAAGTGTGTCTAACAATTTGAGTAACTCAAGTTAGGCAAGTTTGGCAAGTGTGGGAAAAATAATGTGGCAACATAAGACAAACATAGTCACAATCCAAACAGCCCCGTAATTTTTTGTGACATGCATGAAAATTTGGTTAGTTAAATTTATAGTCAAAATTTGGCAAGGTGCATCAAATCAACACATGCAAGTATCAAAAGGGAAGTCACGGCATGCATGCATGCGTTGTACTCCCTCCGTTTCCAAATATAAGTCTTTTTAGAGATTGCAACAAGTGACTACATACGAAGCAAAATATGTCTACATACATCCGTATGTAGTAGTCCATTTGAAATGTGTAAAAAGACTTATATTGAGTGCAGTGCTTTGATGTGTCGCGTCAACTCGTACTGAGCTCCGGTGCCTTAACTGGACCTGCCTTTGGAGGTAGGTGCCTTAACTGCACCTGCTATGATATGATCCCTATGACCTTCCTATCATAGCCGTCCACCGAAGTAGGCACGTGCAGTTAAGGCACCGGATCTCATATCGTCATATCATAGACGTCCACCAAAGTAGAGCTCATGTAATGCCTCCATGTGAGCTTATCTTAAATTCTTTGATTCTGCCCAAAATTTCAGCTTCTGAAGCAAGTATATTTTATCTTGCTCCATTATTTCTGCCAATTTTTCTAGGCCTTCTATTATCCATATGACCTTCCTCCACCCATTTAGGGCATGGTTCATCAAGCCATTATTCCTCTAGAATTTTTGCAAGTTTCTGGTCAGCAAGGATGTTTGTGAAGCAAGTACCATTTTGGTGAATCCAATTGGTATGAAACTTATACAGTATCTTTATATGATCAAATCATGAAGCCTTGCCTAACTTGAGATCAAGTGGCCACACCACTTGAGTGCATCATCCAAATCTCATTTCTGGACCAGATTTGGCAGTTGCAAAGCAACTATGATTTATCTTGATCCAAATCTTCTCCAAGTTACCAGGATGAAAGTCCTTCTTTACCTCAACCTCGAAGACAACTCCATTGGATCCAAAACCCTTCCTGTTGATCACCAGTGCTCACCCAAGTTTACTGCAGTAAACTTTAGAGGGTTCTTACCGTTTAATCAGATCACTTTTAACCAAGCTACCACCGGAGTTGAAACCTACCCTGAATGAACTTCCCACTAGACAACAAGTTCCAACCCCTCTCCCCTGCTACATGCCAGTGCACGCGGTGACCGCATTAATGGCAAGCCTGTGCGCGCGCTCTGCTGCCGTTGGCCGCACCCAGGATGGATTCTTGCTCGGGCCCCTCTCCCCCTCGTCGTCTTAGCGCGCGTGAGCATGTCCATTGTCTTCCTCTCATCGTCTCCAATCACCTGGACCCCGCTCCCCCTCCGGCAGCTTCCTCACCGATGCAAGGCGCCGCGTGACCATGAGCGTACAGTGGGGTTTTGGCTCGGTTCTTCGCCGTCTTCTTCCTCCCTGCGCCCCCTTGGCCTCCTCTGCCCTGTGAGAGACTCCACTGTGCCTCCCACATTGCCTGCCTCCAAGTTCATGCGCGCGGGCGCACGTCCGCGGCGACGCCAGCTCGGCCTCCTCGCCCCGCGCCTATATAAGGCCATCCCGATCCCGTATTGCTTCACCACTGGCCTCCTGCACCTCCTCTAGCCTCACCTGACCTCTTCCCCGAGCTCGAGCCGCCCTCCACGACCACCATTGCCGCCATGGTCGCCGGCCATGCTCGGCTAAATCCACTCAACGTCGTCCCCCTCCTTGCCTTCCACCACCACCAGAGGTCTCCACCACCACCCTCGAGCCTCCCCAGCCGCTCCATACTTCGCCGGAGCACCAGAGTCATGAGCCCGTCGATGCCCTGGCTCCTTCCGCCCGTGCTAACGCTCCATCGCTTCCCGAGCTCCCGGCAGCTGCTATGCACGGGGACGATCTGTCTCGTCCCCGAATCAGTAGGTAGGCCGGGCATCACCAGAGACGGCCGGTAGCTCCGGCTATCGCCGTCGGGCGCCGGCTCTGCCGTGGCCAGGCGCGGGCGAGCGTGATGGGGATGACGACCTGGGGCGAGCGAGGCGACCTGCAGGCAGGCCCCGCGTGTTAGCCACTCCGCGTTGACCCAGCCGGGTGCTGACGTGGATAAGTGGAAGCGCCTTTTAGGTGAGTGCGCTTTCAGTTCTTTGAAAGCGTATTTCACGGACTACACTTTCATTAGCCCGAAAGCGTATTTCCTTCTTCTGTTATCCGGAGTGTGTTTTCCTATTCAGAAAGGGTATTTCTGATTTTGCATCTCTGCCTTATCCACTCAGGGACCTATTTGCTGAAGAAATATTCACAGATTCGTCCGTCTTCTTCCACACCTTATAACTCCGCAACCGTAACTCCGAATGAGGTGATTCCAAAGCCCACTTCTTCGTTTCGTCGAGCCCGTTCTGATGGAAACATTTTCACCATGTTTTGGCATTATGAAAATGACCATTTTTCCCCTTCCCTTAATCAGCCCCCTCCAAGAATGAATGTTTTCCGGCGATTCTTTTCGCGAGCTTCTCGCACTTTCTCCCGGTGATTTCTTCCGCCCTAGGCAAGCCACACCCTCCATTTGCATGATTGCAATGGAGTGACATGGTTTCTTTATTGAAACTTGTTTAAAATATTGTGTTAGCTATGTATTATTTGTTCATGGCATTTCTCGGAGTATTGTTTGATCTTGATATTGCCATGATATTGCTTGGAGTTCTAGGATTAATATTTTGATGATTATGTGGATGACATGTGCCTTTGGATTCTTAGTGGTTATTATGATTATTTTTCATGATGGTATCTGGTATTATTTCGAAGTATTACTTTGGATATCATGTTGCCTTTGGATTATTAGTGGCTTTTATGATTAGTTTCATGATGGCTATGGATATGATATTTTGGAGTATTACTTTGGATATCATGCTGCCTTTGGATTATTAATGGTTAGTATGATTATTTTCATGATGTTAGTGGATGTTCTGTTGCTTGGAGTATTATTTTCGGAGATGATGTTTACATGTGGATCTTAGCCGAATAGCTTTATTTTTGTTATTGGAGTAGTAGGATTATTGTTTTCGGATTCATCATGACAGTAGTGTTGTGCTACCCTTGGAATATTTTGAGATGATGATATTATGCTTGGATTATTTGTTGGATATTGCTATGACTTGGCTTATAGTTTGATAGTTGATATTGGAGTAGCAGTTACCACAATTATATTTTTGGGGATAAATTCCGTCATTAAGTTGGTCAGGTGCCACCGAACCGGGCTCTTCCAGTGCAATCACATTTGCCTTATGGGAAGGCCCTAATGCGATCTATTGTCATGTCTCTCGCCGGTGCCTCCAACGAGGGAAGGTTATGGGCGTGCGTACCCTGGCCCGGTAAGCAGACATAACCTTGTGTGCCCGTAGTTGTTAGGCGCCTTTTTGTCCCCGTTGGGACGTTTATGTTTTGGCCACGATAGTGGTCGTTGTGTCTTTGGTAGACATGGGGCCACCTAGGACTAAACCCAGAAGGGGTGTTGGTCGCAGTGGCCGGGAGAGTGTCATGGCAGTAGATCGGTTTTGTCGGAACGCCGTTGGTCCACCCGAATGGGAGTACGAGGCCATGGGTTCTGTTGTGTGGGTACAGTGTGCTACCTCTGCAGAGTGTATTTAATCTATCGATAGTCGCGTCCGTACTAGATCCCACCGTTCGATCAACACTCACGTGACATAATGACTTATAGGTGATTTATATGTGGATATGTTGATATGTTGAGCAGTACAGATTGGCAGGATGTTGATGATGATGTTTGAGACCAAGTGTTGGTCATGGTAGTGATCACCGGAAAGATCACCGTTTGAGACCAAGTGTTGGTCGTGGTTGTGATCGCCGGAATGATCACTGTTTGGATTTGATCACGAGGTGATCGAGATGGTATATTGCTTGGCCGGTTAGCCAAGAGAGATATGGTTATGGAGATCTGAGATGGTGATTTATTAGTATTGTATTAGTTTCATCCCAGGCTTAGTAGTTGTTTCATCATAATAGTTGTTACTTTAATTAACCTATTAAATGCTATGTTATTGTTTTGCCTTGATGTTTATGGTTGTTGTGAGCTTGCAAGTACATTCAATGTACTGACCTGGCGTGTCATGCCAGATTGGAGGTGATGCCTTGATTGCTTGATTGCTTGTCGATGGTTGTCGTGCGTGCGAGCTAGATCGTGTCCCAGCCAGAGTCCCTGTGGAGTGGAGTTCACCACCTTCGTCGTTGTTCCGGTGCTATAAGTATTCCGCTGCTACGAGTTGTTTCGCTGCTAGCATAGAGCAAGTGTAGTATTGCAGGCGTAATGTCGCCGTGCTGATGTGCTTCTTTGTAACATCAGACCCTTTTATTAGTATTCTTGTAATAAGAGCTGATTTGTTCTATGCCAAGCAGTGTCGTATTCCAGAGACTTCACCTCGATCTTTGGGCTGGAATACGGGGCATTCCGGTTTCTCTGAGACGGGGTGCCACAAGTAAGTCAATGAAGCTGCGTCCCTCCCTCGCGCATGAGCGTGGTGGCTGGCAGGACTAGTAGGAGCTTTCGCTACACGCTTCTTGACGGCGGCGAACGTGCGGATGGAGTTGACCATCATGTTGTCCATGCGTGAGGCGAAGCCGGCGTCGGCAAGGATCGACGCCGGGCGGTCGCCGAAGATTGTCTGGAAATGCTGCGGGTGCGGGCATGAGAGGCAGCGCTTGGATGATTTGGCACACCGATCGCTGCTCGCGACCATCGCCTCCGTGAGGTGCTTACGGCCCTGGTCACTTGGTCTTGGATTGGGTGAGCAGTGTTGCCTGAGAGACTAAGGAGTAGATGGATTGGAGTGGTGGGCGCCTTTATATGAGAATCCAAACTCTGTTGCATTCACATCGTGCTGGCGCTATTCTGCTTCTCCAATTCATTCCCTCTGCATGTAGAGTAATTTCAGGATGCATCATTGACCGTTCAACGTCTCGGGAACCGCTACCCTCTCCCTCCTTGGCATTCAAGCACCTATGGAGGCGACTGCCGCTCGCGTTTATCGCGTGTCAGGAGACGTTCCCGTCAACGACGAGGTGCCTATGGTGACTTCGTAAATTTCAAGATGATAGTACTAGTATACTCAATATTGTGCACCACGACCAAGGCCGAGAGGAAAATGAGAGAACTATGTATTTATTTACGGTGTAGATTCACTCATTTTGCTCCATATGTACTCAGTCTCGGTGTAGTCTAGTCACTTGTTGAAATCTCTAGAAAGGCAAATACTCCTTTCTAGTTTACATGGCTATACTAGCAAGTAGTACTACAATAGTGGGCTCACATAGCAATTTTGTCTCATGCAAGAGCCTGGCTATATGCATGCTCCAAGGTTCGCAACTTCCACGTTCGGGTTGCTCTTGGCTCTTCGCCTCTTCGAGAAGACGAACAATGATGTTACTACTACTGCTTCTATAGTATCGAATCCACTGCTGCATGTTTGAATCCACTGCTGCATGTCCGTCCACCGCGAGCGGGAGGGATAAGCAAAAGCATGTCCTCGTCTGCGAGCCACCGCGCGCATGGGCGAGGGAGAAGGCGTGTAGTAGTAAAATCAAGCTTCTCCTCGTTATGCGAGTTGTGCGACACATCATAGCACCGCCCCCATGGTTTCCTCTAAACTTGGCTAAAAGACCCATGATGTACAATACTTCATTTGCTGCAACCTCTAACAATTACCCCACCACAAATTAAAATATATATTCTGTCTTAACCAGATGAGCATGCAAACTAGAATCACCGGGATGTGGTAGGGCCGGAAGATTATTTTAACAAAATATATAGCACGGAGCCGAATTTCAACGATTTTAAGCTTACATGCACGGTACACGCTATCCTAGACTACTCTACATGAAAGCGCCACACGGCGTCCGGGCTGCGCTTGGCTCTTCGCCTCTTCGGGAAGTCGAACAATGGCCCTGTTTGGATACTCTAACTTAGTTAGAGGTTAGAGTTAGATTCTAACCCCGGACTAACTGTAACCAAAAAGGTGTTTGGATAGCAGGGTTAGATGGAGCGCGGATACGGCGAGGCGCCGTCACGGGCGGTGCGAGAGTGAGGGAGGGAGAGGACAAGAAGCTTCGAGGAAGTGAGGAGGGATCTGCCTCGAGGAAGTGCCATCTGACATCGATTGAACTGTTGCATGTCCACCGCATACAGGAGGGAGAGCGTGTAGAGAACGAAAGCTTATCCTAGTCCTGCCAGCCACCACGCTCATGGGCGAGGGAGGGACGCAGATTCATTGACTTACTGCTCCTTCCTTTGCGTCCATGACAGGTGGGCCTGACAGATCGGTGGCCCACCTGTCATGCAGCCAAAGGCAGGTGCGGTTAAGGCAAGAGGGCGTTGTATAATCAAACTTCTCAGTCTTGTACGAGTTGACGCAAAACATCAAAGCACTGCACTCGATATGTTTCAATAATTTGCGTTTACCGATGCATTAATTACAATGCATGCATGCATGCCGTGACTCTCCTTTTGATACTTGCATGTGTTGATTTAATGCACCTTGAATTAGTATGAATATGTGACGGTAAAGCTTTGTAATGCCCCGGCCCTAATAAAGCGAGAGATGGTTGTGCACGAGGAGGGCGAGATCATGCAGACGGAACAGGACCCGACGATGGAGCTCTCTATGGTCTCGATGGACCTCACCTTGCTCCACTGCCCCTTGTGCCTTCGCCCCTTGAAGCCTCCAGTGTATGAGGTTCAAATACACCTCGTCCGTTCGGCTGATCGAGCAAGGTGCAGGTTTCTTGATTGATGTGTTGTTCGATTGATTTGTGCAGTGCAAGGGAGGGCACCTGGCTTTAACGGACTGCCATGTCGAGCGCCCCGGGGACCAGCGGCAGTGCCAGAAGTGCGAGCGTGGGGGTGGCTTTGACGTGCGGAACACGGCGGTGGACGCCGTCCTCTCCTCGGTGAAGGTGGAGTGCCCGCACGAAGGATGTGGGCTCTACGTCACTTACCACAAGCTCGCCGATCACCAGAGCGTGTGTCCGCTCGCGCCCTGCAAATGCCCTGTGAGACGGCTATGAAGGCCCGTCGCCGGTGCTCTCCCACCACATCAGCATCGTGCATCCCATGCCAGTGCACAGGATCCAGTACGGCAAGGCGCTCGAGCTGCAAGTGCCACTGTCGGAGCCACGACTCTTGCTGTTCACGGAGGAGGACGGCCACGCATTTTTCTTGGTCGAGGCGTGCTCGACATTGGCGCGCCTATCACCGTGTCGGTTGTCTGCATCAGAGCGGGGGCGTCCCCACTGTTGCACTACGTGGCCAAGCTGTGGGCGAACGGCCCGCCGGGGGAGCCTAAAGGCAGGACGGACGCCGTCAAGGTGGAAATGGAGGTGACAAGCAGCAGGGATCCCGACGACGTCGCCGTGCAGGAGCTGACCTTCTTCACAGTTCTACCCAAGCTGCTGGCCGGGGCTAAGCTAGTGTCCCTCCACATTCAGATTGACAAGCTCACGTCCGAAATGATTCTATAGTGCCTTCTGTTCATCTTGGTAATATGCTAATATAGGGGTTAGCTCGGTATACTTTAGCTTAAGAGATGGTGGGTTTTGGTGGCGATGCAGCAATTACCTCGACATCAGATCAGCGGTGAAAGTAATTCGAACAATCGAATGGATATTTTGTGTCTGTTGGATATAAAGATCCTTTGGTAAGAAGTAACAGCTTATGTGCTTTTTTTCGAAACGGAACAACGATACTAGTATAATTTTTGTTGACATGCACTAATATTTTTGAAATGGATGTCGGGATGTAGCTAGAAGGGCGGTTGGGACACGGCATTGGCCCATACCGCGGTGACCCCCGATTGGGACGCACCGACTGTGGATTTTCTCCCTCGTCGATGTCGACCGCATCTACGCAGAACATTGTTCCCTTCCCCCAGCTGCGGGATCAGGCCGGATATGTGACCAACAGTGTGGCCACCGTCATTCTATGCTTGTGAAGAGAGCAACCCAAGCAAGAAGGCTTGTAGCTTAGGCTCCTGCTAGTGTATATATAGTGGTTTTCTTTTTCTCTCCATATCAACCATTTTATATTGCGTACGTGTCATTGAAGAGTGAAATGATGGTTGCTTCTTCCGACTAACTTCTTTGTGTGATTTATTTGCTCCTTTAGTGGCCCCTACACGCATTCCCCTACGTGTATGCAGCGACACTGCGTACACATGGACACAACAACGCGCACGATGCCCTAATGCATGCATGTCTGAGCACACGACGGAACACACACGGTCACGCTCAAGTGCTCAACCTACATGTGCATGCACACACATACTCAGCCAGGGTGAGCTAGTGACTGTATAAACACCGGAAAATGTATATATTGAGCGCAATGAGCGTATTATGAAGTCCACTGATCATATTTTTACAAATATACAGTGACATGCAGTGTATTTATCTCGTTTGATATTAAGCCATAATAACCGGAGAGGAGGCAGTATGGACTAGCATTACTTTGCTGTGTCCCATCAACTTGCCGAACGAGGAGAAGCTTGCAGGACGGGAGAAGCTTGCGCGTGGTGGCTCGCAGGACAAGGAGAAACTTTTGACTAATGCAAGTTGTCCTTCGCTCAGGCGGTGGACGTGCAACAGTTAATTCAGTGTCAGATTGCTAGAAGCATACACTATACTTGTACTATTATTGTTGCACTTCCCGAAGAGGTGAACAAACCAAGCGCAAATTTTACTAGTACTACTACTATAGTCTATAGAGGTATGTACTACTATACTAGTACTAGGATCCGGATGGAGGAGCGTCTGCACTCTTATTTTTTAAAGAAAATGTGATAAAGCAATCTTCAACACATTTAGTTCTCTTCGAGGGTTCTCGCATGTGATAATGGAAGTGGATTGCATGGAACACTCGCCACAATTCTCGCTTAATTCTGGCTCATATCCTGTTACAAATAGGAGCGCTCGGTAATATTTCCTCTTTTTCTGTTATTCAGCATGTAAACAGGTCAGCAAACCTTGCGGCGCATCTTTGTGCGAACCATGCTTGCTGCACTTTGAATGTGGCCGAGAGCTGGCTTGATGAAACACCTCGCTTCCTACTTCTTTTTTTGCAAGGTACCTCGCTTCCTAGTGACCAGTGTCTTGGCTGATCGTCCTAAGAATGCTTATATATGAATAAAGCTCTCTAATTTACCCGCAACAAATATTAAGCCATGTTAACCGGAAAGGAAGGAGTATGGACTAGCACTAGTTGTTGGTGTGTCCCGTCAACTGGCAGAACAAGGAGAAGCTTGCAGGACAAGGTGAAGCTCGCTTACGCCTTTTGACTAATGCAACATACCCTCGCTCAGGCGGTGGACATGCATTAGTTCATTTGGTGTCAGATTGCCAGAGGCATATACTGTAGTACCGAACATGCGGAGTACCATCATTGTTCGACTTCAAGAAGAGGTGAAGAGCCAAGCGCAAGGTTTAGTAGTACGAGTAGTACTACTACTAGAACCGCATGGTGGAGCCTCCGTACTCTTATTTTTCTTAATCTCTGATAAAGTACACATTTATTCCGGAGAAGGGTAGAAAACGTCAGCCCAACATGTAATGATGATATCGATCAACCATGCTCGAATATATCTTGGCCTCCGTGCGAGCCCGTCTGTGTGTTCTCGCTCCTCATTTCTCTCAAGGAATGGCGGGTTGGCCATTTTGCCGTTAATTGAGATCGGTTGGCTCACACTCCGGTCTCACATGTCAGTGATATGCCAAGAGGAGGTGCGTTGACCGACTGGCCATACGCGTACTTGGTTTTGCACCTTCATACTACTCCTCCCTCCATCACAGTTTACAGGGCGCGCTTCATTATGATGCATTTCTCTGAATGCATTTCTCTGAATGCATTTCCACCACCAGAGAGACTTTAGATGCGCTTGGTTTAATGCTCAATTAATTAGGGCGTGGTAAGCGCAATTTTCTCTCGATGTAGTACTACGGAGTGGAGTAAGTGCATGCATGTGTGTACCCGGGGTGGAAGCACTGCATGCATGTGTGTACACATTATTTCTTCTAGTAATAGACGCCGTGCTATAACTAGCAATGCTATTTTTCAGGCCGATCGCTAGTTGCCTTGGTCCCGAGATTTTCTCTTTTTACGGCAAGCTCTCTATAAACAAAGTGACGGATGGAGTAGTATGGCGGATTCAAAGAAGAACGTATTGATGGTTGCTTCTTCCGAGCAACTTCGATTGGGAAAGGTGGGGCTTATGATTTGACTGCTCATTACTCACTATTAATGCGGTATAGCGACCGGTCTGAGTCTCCCATGCGGCTGTGCACTACCCCCTCGGTTCTTAAATATACTCTGGAGTATTTGTATTTCTAGAGATTTCAACGAGTGACTACTCAAATATTTGTCTTTTTAGATATTCAAATGGACTACTACATACGGATGTATATAGATATATTTTAGAGTGTAGATTCACTCATTTTGCTCCGTATATAGTCACTTGTTGAAATCTTTAGAAAGACAAATATTTAGGAACGGAGGGAGTACACATACGAAGCAAAATGAGTGAATCTACACTCTAAAATATGGCCATTTGAAATTTGTAAAAAGATAAATATTGTTGATGACAGTTGCGACAACAAAAAAGAAGCATATTCCTTGTGCTAAGGGAAGATAAGAACACGGTTGTGTTTGTCTAAAAGGGTGTGAGGACGAGATTGCAATATGAAAGTATGCCGGACGAGCTACGTTTTGTGCAAAGAACTATGGAAGATCCACATGCAGCGACGTGGGAAGACGGACATGGAGCAAGGCTGGAAGGGATACCCGGAGGTCGTCGGGATGTAACTAGGTGAGCGGCGGCGGGCGGAATCTGCCCATACTGCGGCAGCGAGCAGGTGGCGTAGGCCCTACCGCGCCGGAGCTTGGTCAGAGAGAACGGCGTGTACCGTCGATCGGGACGTGCTGCCTCGGCACCGTCGAACGGAGAAACGATGCACATCCTCCCTTTCCGCCAGTGGACGGGATGCGGCCGGATCAGTGACCAACGGTGAGAGAGAGAGAGAGAGAGGCCACCACAACCTTGTGTGATATACTCTGAAGAGAGACAAACCAGGTAGGGAGGCTCCATTGTATATAGTGGAGCGGACTACCTTTCTCTCCATAAAAATCGTTTTATATTCTGTGTACGTGCCATTGAGCGATATAACTTTATTTAAAAATAACGCGCCAACGCATCAAGTCGAACTTTGTTTCGTGCACGCGTGGTACATGACCTTCGTAGGTAAACAACCGCTACACGCGTTCAAATTAGCACGTGGGCTGCCATTTCAAACATGAAATGAGCTCCACTTGTGTACCAGCTGGTGTGGCTGGGCACGAAGCATGAGTATCGTGCGTGCGGTGCACCTATTCTCTTCTTGTATACGTACACCACCTACGTGGGGTTGTGTGAGAGAGATACAAACGTAGAGAGATATAGTGTGTGGGTTGGTGAGAATTTTTTTAGGGAGGGTCAATCAAAAAATGTAACATATGTAATGTGTGTGAAATAGAGTCCTGGATATATAATATATATAGAGGGGGCAATCCACGAGAAGAGAGTGGAGGTATCATCGACTTGAGGTGTCCATAGAATCGAAGAGAGGGATGATGTGTGTGTGTGTGCGCGCGCGGTCGATAAAGAGTGCCATCGAATTTTTGTGTGCCCACCTCAAAGAAATAGAGTGGCTGGCCTACTAGAACGAGAGAGGGGACAGGTGCAGTTTGTCGCATGGATACCTACCTACAGCGCTCGACTATCGGTGTGTGGTGGGGGGGAGGAGGGAGGCTTAATTAACTATAGAGTTACAATGGCTAGTATATGTGTGGAGGAGGAGAGAGGCCTACCTCATGTATTAAGGGAGATCGATCTACCTCATTTATTAAGGGAGATCGATCGACATCCATGCATATGTGTAGGAGAGGAATAAGGTTGGGAGAGAGACAAAGCTAGAGTGTTGGAGGGGGTGGTAGTGGAGTTGCTTCTAACAAATGGTGGGATAGGCTTGCTAGACAACTGGAGGGCACGCCTGCAATATCAATAAGAGAGGGATGGCTGCCTGCGTGCACGCGTGCGTGTGAGAGGCAGGGGGGAGGCATGCACGAATGATGAGGGGGAAAGATATGGCTGTGGTAAGAGACATAACTACATAGCAAGATCAACTGTCCTTTGTCGGAGAAAGGAGACATAACTTGTGAGGTACGTCGATCGATGGGGGGGGGGAATAGTTAAAGTCGACCTAGGTATATGTTGGGAGATCGATCAGTATACATGCATGTGTGTGTTAGAAGCAAATGAGGCACGGGGAGAAGGATAGAGAGAGAGGGATGCATCTAGGAGGTGGTGCGAGAGTCATACTATATCGAGGGGAAGGATTGTGTAGTCTGAGATCGATGAAAAGAGTGGTGGGAGTGAGGCATGGACGGTGATAAGAGATGAGGGGAAGCTTGTGTTTGTGCTAGGCACACCTGGCTAGAGAGGCATATCGATCGATGTGTGCCGTAAAGAAGGAGCTGGGGGGGGGGGGCTACACACACCATGGGTGAACGACCTAAAGTGAAAAGACGAATTTGCACGATGGAGCTAGAGAATGCTGAGGGAGGGTGAGAGGGATGCGGGCGTCTGCATGCACGAGAGAAAGTTAGCTCTAGCTAGCTACAAAGATATGAGGATTGTGTGGGTGTAAAAGACGAATAGAGATCATACTTCATTATAAAAAGTGAATTCGGATATTTGAAAAATTTATCATAGTGTTTTAAACTGACGCATGTGTGAATATATATAACGGTGATACACATGGTGTGGTTATGAACATGTTATACTACATATAATATATTTTATCTCTACTCTTAAAAAAACGGAGTTGTTGATATGATGGTGCCATCCTACAATATAGGCCGTCCGATTTATATCTTACGGATAGGAAGGAAACTATGGAAATTTTGAAAAAAGATACCCACACCCATCTCCATATTTGCAAATTAGGCCTCCCCTTGATCATGTTGATGTTCTGTGGAACGCATGGGCATCTTGCTAGTACTACGTATAACATATAGAACATTGATCATAATTTGGGATAATGTGTGGATTTTGCAGCTCAGGTCTAAATACTTGTCATAATGTAGGGGGCGGGGCACTATACTATGTGTGATAAACATGATGTACACGTATGGAACATGGTTTAGATTATGAATATATAGTTAGTACATCAAATGTACTATTATTTGGAATCAACATCAAGTGTATTCAAAAAATAGAATTCGAGTTCATGTAGTACACATAGTTCTTATCTATCTCTATAGTAATCATGTGGTGTGTTATTAAGGTAATACACGAATGATGGTTGAAGTTGGCAACAATCATGATTATAGATTCTTATTGAAATAGAGAAACGAATTCAAATTCAGTTCGAATTGCAGCGGTAGTATAGACATTTGGAATGCACTAAAATGTTGGTATGAGTAGGTTACATGCATTATACAACAAGCGAAATTTTTTAATTGGACATAACATGGATTCATACTCCCTCCTTCCATCTATATAGGGGTAATGCATTTTTAAGACCGCCTTTGACTATTGACAAGATTAATAGTACATGCCATGCAAAATGTAAAAATTATATCGTTGAAAGAACCTTTCACAGACGAATTTAACGGCGTGCTTTGTTTAAGTTGCATGTCATATATTATTGCTCTAACATTTGGTCAAAGTTAGCATCGAAAAACGCATTAGGCCCTATATAGATGGAAGGAGGGAGTAGCTTTGAATAGCATTTTTATAGTAAAACGGGGCAAGACTCTCTCTTTGTGTGGTGTGAATAGTTTTATTTTTTTCGTTTTCTTTTTGGTTGAGGGAAGTGCGAATTGATTTGGTACGTACAAGTACAATATTACACGTTAGGCTTGTCCCTAAAATTCAACCCGCGCCTTGTTATATCCTGAAAATTCAGATATCGTGCTCCAAAAACTGGCGCCTTCACAACCCGCGCCTTGCTATCCCAAAATTACAACGCGCGCAAAAACTCCCTCCAGCTGCCAAATCCCGACACGCAAAATCCCCCTTCTAACCCTGAGCCGAAAGGGCCGCTAGTTCAAATCGGTGGGGGGTACTTTTGTAACACACCCTACATTTTGGACAAGCGCGTCCCTATGTCATGGTTCACCCCCTCCCATCGCCTCCTTTTTGCCATTCGAAATCCCAGGCCGCCATAACCTCTCCGCTCCAGCCGCGAAACCCCACCCTCCTCCGTCCGCCACCTCACCGTTGCCCAGCCGGAGCCTCTTCCCCGACGACGACGTCCACCGCAACAGCTCGACGTCCCACGTCCACCTCCCCGGATGAGGATCCGTCGTCCATCTCGTCGTCCCGCCAGTTCAGCTGCCCCGTCCTCCACCTCCAAGGAGCTACTCCGACGATCGCCTCGTCTATCGCGGCTGCTCCATCCCCACAGCGCCGCCTTAACCTGCTCCACCGGAACCGCAACATCCTCACCGACTCCTCGGACGAAGCCGAGGCCTACTCGGCGCCACCAAAGAGGTTGTACACTCATCGCATCGATCCTTCTCCTTAGCTAGACCTCCTGGTACCGACGGTTCTCCATCCCGCAACCCCATGGAGCGGGCGACATCTCCACGGCGGCTGCGGCGGCGTCCATACCAGCCGGATCTGCTGCTGCTGCTCCGGCTCTCGCTCGATCGCTTGCTACCCAGCTGCTGCTGCTCCGGCTCTCTCGCTCGCTCGTGCTGCTGTTGCTGCTCTCCCCCTTGCTCGTGCTGCTGCTTCCCCCTCGCTCGTGCTGCTGCTCTGCTCCAATTTAGCTACACTTCAGTCGACTGAATCGACTTTTGGGTCAGTCGATTTTCAGGGGGTGTGGGGCTCGCCGAAGTTAAGGAAGAACTACCCGCAGCGGGGACGAGGGCTCGCCGGAGAGGTACCCCACTATCTATCTTAGGGTTCAGGGTGGGGGCGGGGGGCCTATAGGGCTTGCCGTGGCGGCGGTGAACCAGCGGTGGGGAGTTGTTTCGGGGCAGCGAGGCGGCGCTGGGGCCGGCGGTTCGACGGGTGGTGGCTGGCGGCTCAGGGGGGTGCATGTTGAAGATGAACTGCAGGCCCTCCCTAAACTACATGCCAAGTGCCTCTCTGCTACCATTGCGTTCAGTTTCGACAGTAACATTCAGATTCCACAGTAAATTTCAGTTTCGACAGTTACGTTCAGAGTCAATAGTTTTTACCTCATCTGTTGTAGTCAGGTGGTTTTTGGTGATGTAAATTTTACATCTATTTTACATCATCTATCGGAGATGCTATTAGAGTCCCACTTGACATTGACGATGTACGTCTTGTCTTGCTTCAGCCTTGGCGTCTTACGGCTCACCGGGCTGCTCCAACGACGAGCGATCCATCACAACAAAGCAGTGCCACGGACGCCGCTTCTCTGATTCCTCGAGATATTCCTCCACACCTCCGGCAGCCACCTCTGCCTCAACTACTTCAGCGACCAACCCAATGATCTTTGAGGTAAACACGACTACGACAAAGAGGTTGTACACTTGTTGCATCACTTATTACTATACATTCATGTCGATCCATTAGGGCTATTTTGGTTCAATGGAAAAACATAGCAATAGGGAATTTTCAATGGCACTCTACTATTCAATTATTCATGCATTTTGTTGAAAGGAATGAAGCAAAACATCCACTGGACCTACTTTTCAAAATCCTATGCATGAAAACAAGACCAAGTGCATTAGTGGCGAGAATAACATTCTAGCACACGCTTTCATATGGTTTCACTTTATTTTGGCCATGTTTCTTTGCATTCCTCCGCTCTTCCAATTCCTGTAAACCAAACTCTCAAGTTGACATAAATCCTGTGTTTACAAATGCTTTGTTTACCATGTGCATTCCTACCCTATTCCAGTGTTTTTCCTATCCCCGCGTTTTTAGAATCATGCAAGCCAAATGAGCCCTTACAGAATTACTTCAGTTATAGGTAGGTGTCGAAGGGAACTTTGTGTGGTTTGTCCTGCTCCTGTCGCGACGTCGTCCACCTCAACTGAGCTGCTCCATCGACAGAAACATCCACCAAACCAGACATCACGACTCCTGATCGTCTTTCGCCGCCTCAGATCTCCTTCCTCGCCAGCCGGCACCACCGCATAGGCATCACCATCATCGACTTAGCAGATGAACCTGAGGAGTACACGGGTCCACAAGAGAGGTCGCACTCTTTTGTTTCTGCTTACGTTATGCATTGCTTAAAATTACCTGCTACATTATCGTCCTGTTCACCTCTTGGACTCCAAGTCAGGTCCTAATTAATGTTCAAACTTGAGTTCTAAATTAGTTGTGGGGCACATATCGAGGAAGCAATGAATAGTATCTCTGTCTAATATTGGGTTCACCTAGGGTATGCCTATGTTGTTCATCTTGGGTGGGAAATAAATAGTAAAGAAATCATCATCTGTCTTTTTATTAAATTAAAGCAATCATCAGCCTGCTATCATTATTTTTGGATCCATCCACTGGTTGTTACCATCACTCTGAATTTCTGTTTACATAATCTCATCATATTTTTTTGTATGCATATTAGTTATTGTACACAGTCATGCTGAACATGTAGAGAAAAAGAGAAGAGTTTTGCGCGGAAATACAATGTCATGCAGACATCGCTCCATGGTGGGTTCAATGGCAAACCCTCCCCACCCCTCTCCAGATTGTAATCCAGAGGAAGATATCTGTTTTGAGGCGGATTCAGACACCGCTGACCACTCCTATTTACCCCCAAGGTGTTTGCTCTACCTTGGCATGATGATGTTAGTCATATCATGCATATGTTGCCTTGTAGTGCCTACTTTTGACATCATATATGTCATCTGCTTAGTTTAGACATGTTCTGTAATGCCACCTGTTTAGTTTCTATAACATATATGGGAATTATGCAGTCTCATGTCTTTTAGCCAGCCATAATATACGTGAAATGTGCAATGCCATCCTATTTAACCAGACATCATATATTTGAATGATATCTTGCCCATCCTTTTCTTCATTACATTTCCATTTGTTGACAATGTTTGTACATTAAACTACTATTCCTGTGAATCAGCCATTTGGGTGGGAGATTGAAAAATCTGGAGTGAAAACAAGGCCTTGAGCGAGCGATTGCTACGTGTCAAGCAGATCTCTTGTTGGGTCCCGATAGCTCCTCAGAGATGGATACAGAGACAGATGACCAGTCCTATTCCCCCATCGAGGTGTATGCTCTAACTTGGCACGGTTATAATGCTCATATCATGCATATGGTGTCTTGCATTGCATAGATTAGACATCATATACACAATATTCAACACCATGTTCTTAGTTCAGACATCATATCTAATGCCCTCTGTTTAGCATATAAATCACACATGTGAATTAAATGGTGCGATCCTGGTTACTTAGATAACATATAGGTGAATTATGTCATGCGATCCTGTTTAGTTATTCATCATATCTTTGAATTATGTTATGCTATGCTATCCAGCTTAGATAGACATCATATATGTGAAATTATGTCATGCTATCCGTTTTAGTTAAACAATATACATGTCAACTATTTCATGCCCTCTTTTTTCCACACTATCTATTGCATCTGTCTCTCATACAATGTCTTCAATTATGTTTCCTGTTTATCAGCCATTTGAATTGGAGCGGGTGATGCCAGCATCTAGCGGACTAAAAACGTGGTCTTCAAATAAAACAGTGCTACCTCTTGGTGGAGATAGCACCCCTGTTGTACATGCACAAGAACCAGCCCTACCACACATAACCCAAACTCTCACAGATTGTACCCCTACTGCGATGGACAGAGAACCAGCTTCACCCAATCTAACCCCAACCCCAGCAGATAGTAACCCAGTTCCTGTTGACACAGCACCATCTCCACCACAGAGCTCCCAAACAAGAGCAATTAGTAAGGCAGCTCCGGTGCCCAAAGGGCGAGACTACCACGGCGAACCCCAACTCCACGGTTAATCGCCTATTCCTGTGGAGGAAGCACAACCAGCTAGTCATAGTTTAGCATCTATCACATTTGATGTTGTTAAATCGTATGTGCGTATCTTCCCATCTTGGAAATATTATACTGAAGATGAAGGAAAATGCCAGTTGAAGGTGTTTGTCCAGGAGTTATGTGTAAGTAGTGTTATTCATCACAATTACTTTGCTTTGTCCCATACATCCTACCTCCACGATGGTTATAATATAGCAAATTTTCCCATTTTTCTCTATAGAGAAGGACCGATTTGGAAACTCAGGATGAGGTAACCTGTGCTAATACGTCTGCTATCTTCAAGAATGCTTGGTCGCAGTATCGGAATTACCTAAAGAAAACGTACTTCACTGGCAAAGAAACTCATCAAATTCCCTTTCTCCTGAGACACATTCTTCGGGCGATGATTGGGAAGCATTTGTTCTGCATCTTGGTCCCGAACCAAGAATGTGGTAAGGTCTATGAGCTCATTTTCTATTTTTAAGTACTATATTCTTACGTCTTACTGTACTCTGTTCATGTAGAACAAGTGCCTAAACCTGAAGAACAACTGTTCTAATTTAAGATTCCATTGCTATCATAGTTCAAAAAAGCGCTAGGCGTTAATTGTGCGTTTTACCACCGCCTTGCGCTTTACTAACCAAAGCGCATGCTTATGCGCAGTTATGCACAGATTAAGAATATAGTAATATGCTGCTCATTTTCTATTATGTTTGTGTTTGTTTGATGCTTTTATTATGTACTAGTACTTGGCAATGGGAAGACTTGGTAGTTTAATCCTGTCCACCTTACTAATGAACTTGTTCACCGAAATGAGTTTCATATACTAGTACATGCTAAACTGTTATGTGTCTGCTTGTTTCTTCTTTTAGAATGCTGATAGAATATTGGGGAAGAGTGCCTTATTAAGCAATGGTAAAGGAAGTAATGCCGATAAGGTTCAGGATAGTGACACATCCTTGTTGGTCTCCAACAAAGCTGATAAAACAGCTAAGGAAGACTATCTCGAAGACAGTGAGACAACCCCAAAGTCATGTCTTGGTTTAGTGTTGATTCTTGGCCACTACCGCTTGCACGCTATTCAAACTCATTTGTCTCGAATCAGTTCGATTTCTTGAGTCTCAACTACAAGTGAAAGACATCGATCAGTTGTGCTGCGACAAGAAGCGGAAGGACATGAAGTCCTGGAGCATTCAGATGCATACTTTACCGTGCAACGATGGCGTTGGAGGATTTTAGCGTAAACAGGACAAAGCTAATAAGCTTGCTAAGCTTATTGCCGCATAGTGGATACCATGTTTCTTGAGCTCTTCTGAAGTTGTTTGATTATTCTCTTGTTTTGTTGCGCGTTTATTTGCCTTTGGTGGCCAATTTTGATGGCGTGTATGTAATATCTGCTTTGTTCCCTATATTTGCTTTGGTGGTGAACTTTGATGCCCAGTGGATGTAATATGTGTAATAGCGGTAATAGGCTAGCGTTAATTGCTTGCTTATTTATTTCCTTATTGTCTTGTTTAGTTGTTTGTTTGTAGTCACTACAGTTCTTTTTCTGTGTTTTTCTAGTGGCCACAATAACCTATTTTTGGAAACTACGCCAAAATAATCATGGCAACACAGGGACTGTTGTAACCATGGGTCTCCTGAGGGCCGTATGATCCATGGGCCTTCTACGGGCCGTAGGATCCATTGGCCTTCTATACGGACCGTAGGATCCATGGGCCTTCTATGGGCCGTACGATCCATGGGCCTTTTACGGGCCGTAGGATCCGTGGGCCTTCTATGGGGCGTATCATCATTTCACCAATCATGGGCCGTACTATTCGTGGACAATAACGGCCTGTTTATTGGCCGTATTTGATAACTCTATGAAAACAGCCCAACGGGTTTTTTCGACATGAAAACGGCCCAACGTATTAACGGGCCACAAACGGGCTGACTGTGAACACAGGCTAAATTTGGCCCACAAGCAGAAAATGATAGTAACGGGCCGTAAGTAACCGAATGTTGGAAATGAGCCCAAGAATAAATGGGCCCTGAGAAGGCCGAAAGATATCATGGGCTAGAAATGGCCCAACGGAATAATGGGCCGTTAATGGGTATAAAGTGATACACTGTTCATTACGGGCCAGTTTTACCACAGGCTATTAAGGGGCCGAGGCTTACTAAGGGCCTCATATGGGCCGAAAGACGTCATGGGCCGTACATGGGCCGGAAGTTAAAACGGGCTGTAATTATATTGGACGACCCTGATGACACTACTGGGCCTAATTCAGATAGGACGTAAACGGGCCCTGGGATAACGGGCTGTAAATGGGCTATATGCGAATAGGCCGTTAACAGGCTTGCTATGGGCCGACCCGCCACCTTTTGACCAAGTCAAACGGGCCGGCCTTTTCACAGGAATGGGCCTCTGTTGGGCCATGCCACGTGTCGACGTATCATAGGCGCTTTGGGTCCAATGAGTGGATGACATCTGTCCCAACGGTGAGCCGACACGTGTTTCCTCCAGCTAATGATGATTTTACACGCGGAAAATCCCCATTGGTTGGGGCTGTTAACGGGTTATTGGATCAACCGGAGCCGATAGCTTAACGGCGTTCCGTTACGGTGGATGGCACGTGTCGGTCACCCTTGACGAAAGCACTACTGTGACACGTGATTTATCGTCATGGAAATGGACACTTCTGTGATGATAATTTTGGTAATGTCATGGAACACTTCTACGACAGCACATGTATGACTATCTTGATTCTGTCATAAATTTGTCTTGGATGTACATGCATGACAGAAAACGTGACCTACTGTGACAAACACGTATCATCACGAAAGTGTATTTTTTTGTAGTGTGGTGGGTCTTCCGGTCCTGCTAGGACGGCTTCTCTGGTGGCGTCTGAGGGTGGGGTCGCGGCCTCTCTTCCTCCCGCGGTGCTCCCGGAGGCTGACCTGGAGGTTGTGGAGGAGGACGTTGAGAGTGTGGG
This sequence comes from Aegilops longissima, assembly GCA_021605205.1. Classification (NCBI taxonomy): domain Eukaryota; kingdom Viridiplantae; phylum Streptophyta; class Magnoliopsida; order Poales; family Poaceae; genus Aegilops; species Aegilops longissima. The sequence continues at coordinate 356,122,629 of CM038681.1, forward strand.
GATGGAGGTTCACCCCACGTCTTCGCCGCGCTCGCCTGGGGTGGTCTGCTACTCACGCTCGTCGGGGTCCCCTCCTTCTCTGGTCTTGGGGTCCCCGGACTTGGCGCCGCCTTCGCCCTTGGATTTGGCAGCAGTGACTCCTACCGAGGCCGGCTCCAAGCTGTGAAACGGGCCTTCTCCGATGGAGGCCACGCGGCAGAGTGCGAGGCTGAGCTAGTCCCGGGTCCTCCCAGATGGCCGTGTCTCGACGATCCTGGAGAAGGCCGCCATGCGTGCGGCTGCTCGCGACTTGTCCTCAGGTACTCCCATCACACCCTCAGATCCTTCTAGTTTTGGTTCTTGATTTTCTGTGCTTGGTTTCGCTCCCTTGTCTCATCTGGCAGAGGTGGCCACCGATAGTGGTATTGTTTTTCATGGCGAGAAGGGGCCCATCCTTGAGCAGATTTATCCTATCTGTGCCAAGGAGCGGCTCGATGGGGCGTAGGTGGAAGCCCGTGCTTGTGCTGTGCATGGTGGACCCAGCACCCCGGCTCACACTGACCCTGGTCATAGAGAGACCAGGGCTGGTGCGGAGCCCCCTGTGGCGATTGTGGCGGACACGCCCCTTGCTATTCCTCCCTTGGCGAGGGCTCTGCGAGGGCGTCCCCCCGCACGTCTCAATCCCACTGAACACCAGATAGAGGTGTGTGGGTCTAGTTCCAAGTCCACTTCCCTCGGACTGGAGGCCTCCGTTGCCCCTCCTACACGGGGGCGACATGGCCGTCCGGTGAAAGCATCCCCCCGACCCGCGATTGTCGGGAGGGCTAGCTCGGCCCCGCTTGCGGTGCCTAGGGATTCCACTAAGGTTATTAAATGAAGCTCCTATGTTCGAACATTAGGGGCTTCGGCCTCACGGGCCAGCGTCGGCAGCTCATCGAGTATTTGCGGCAAGAAGAGATTGACATCGTGGGACTTCAGGAGACGATTCGCTAGGACTTTAGCATGCATGAGTTTCAGGGGCTATCCTGCCAAAAAGTTTGCCTCGCAGTGGCTACCAGCCACGGGATAATCGGGAGGCATCCTGCTCGGTGTCAGAGAGGATGCTTTCTCGGTTGAACATATGGACCGAGGGGAATTCTTCCCGAGCATGTCTATCACCGACCGATGAGTTCACCTCAGCTGGGAGGTGATTCTTGTCTATGGTCCTGCGGATCATGGGCGTTCGGCTGCTTTCCTTGCCGAGCTAAGAAATAAGGTGGAGAGCTGCACCACTCCGGTCGTGGTGGCCGGGGATTTTAACCTCATTTGGTGGGCTTCAGATAAAAGCTCTCCTAATGTTGATCGGGTCCGGATGCGTCTATTTAACGACTGCATTGCAGACCTTGCTCTTCATGAGATAGCCCATGTAGGGGCGAGGTTCACGTGGATGAATAAGCAGATAGACCCCATTCCGAGTGTCTTGGATCGGGTCTTTGTGTCGGCTCAGTGGGAAGTGATGTTCCCATTGTGCTCCCTCAAGGTGGTCACTCGGATTGGCTCCGATCATATCCCCTGCTTTTCTCTTCGGGGGATGATGCTCCCCCTAGAACCCTTCGCTTCCGCTTTGAGGCATTTTGGTTGGAGCAATCAGGTTTCTTTGAGTTGGTTCGCAACCACTGGTTAGAGGCTGTCGCGTCTCCGCCTCGCGTGTTCTGTGTGGATGTCTGGCATCATTGTGCTAAAATGGCCCGTCAGGTCATGAAGGGTTGGGGGGCGAACCTTGGTGCTGATCTTCGGGCCCGTAAAGGGGCCCTGTTAGACCAGATTAAGGTGCTAGATGGCCTTGTGGACGGGCCTGGCCTGTCTCCTGACGACTGGGTTAGGAGATAATCCCTCGAGGCCTCGCTCATGGACATTTACAAGAGTGAGGAGCTGTTTTGGCAGCGTCGAGGGGGCCAGAACTGGCTCCTTAAGGGGGATGCGAACACTGCCTACTTCCAGACGATAGCCAATGGCCGCGGACGGAAATGTGCCATCCCTTTCCTCTGGGATGGGGATGTTCTCCTGGAGAGCCCAGTGGACATATCCACACATATTTACCCCTTCTATAAGGAGTTATTTTTGGCTGAGCCGCGTGGAGGTGTCTCCCGCTACGCTGACTTCTGGCCGCTTCCAGGTCAGGTCTCTTATGCGGAGCTTACTCTCCCCTTTTCTCCCGAGGAGGTGGGACTGGCGATTGCTTCTATGAAAGATTGCTCGGCCCCAGGGCCGGATGGCCTTCCTGTAGTCTTCTTCCATAAATTTTGGGAGGTCTTGCGTCCGGTTGCTACCTCTTGAGCACTGTGTTGGTTTTCCCTTTAAGAGGAAAGGGTGATGCAGTAAAGTAGCGTAAGTATTTCCCTCAGTTTTTGAGAACCAAGGTATCAATCCAGTAGGAGACCACGCTCGAGTCCCACGCACCTACACAAACAAATAAGAACCTCGCAACCAACGCGATAAAGGGGTTGTCAATCCCTTCACGGTCACTTACGAGAGTGAGATTTGATAGATATGACAAGATAATAATTTTGGTATTTTTATGATAAAGACTAAAAGTAAATAAAGCAAAATAAACGGCAATAAAAATAGCTAAGTGTTGGAAGATTAATATGATGGAAGATAGACCCGGGGCCCATAGGTTTCACCAGTGGCTTCTCTCAAGATAGCATAAGTATTACGGTGGGTGAACAAATTACTGTCGAGCAATTGATAGAATTGAGCATAGTTATGAGAATATCTAGGTATGATCATGTATATAGGCATCACATCCGTGACAAGTAGACCGAAATGATTCTGCATCTACTACTATTACTCCACACATCAACCGCTATCAAGCATGCATCTAGAGTATTAAGTTCAAAAGAACAGAGTAATGCTTTAAGTAAGATGACATGATGTAGACGGATAAACTCATGCAATATGATATAAACCCCATCTTGTTATCCTCGATGGCAACAATACAATCGTGCCTTGCTGCCTCGCATCACCGGGAAAGGACACCGCTAGATTGAACCCAAAGCTAAGCACTTCTCCCATTGCAAGAAAGATCAATCTAGTAGGCCAAACCAAACTGATAATTCAAAGAGACTTGCAAAGATAACCAATCATACATAAAATAATTTAGAGAAGAATCAAATATTGTTCATAGATAATCTTGATCATAAACCCACAATTCATCGATCTCGACAAACACATCGCAAAAGAAGATTACATCGAATAGATCTCCAAGAAAATCGAGGAGAACTTTGTATTGAGATCCAAAGAGAGAGAAGAAGCCATCTAGCTAATAACTATGGACCCGAAGGTCTGAGGTAAACTACTCACACATCATCGGAGAGGCTACAGTGTTGATGTAGAAGCCCTCTGTGATCAATGACCCTTTCGGCAGGACGCCGGAAAAGGCCCCAAGATGGGATATCACAGGTACAAAAGGTTGCGGCGATGGAATTAGGTTTTCGTGGATGCCTCTGATGATTTGGGGGTACGTAGGTATATATAGGAGGAAAAAGTACGTCGGTGGAGCAACATGGGCCCCATGAGGGTGGAGGGCGCTCCTGGGGAAGGTGGGCGCCCCCCCTACCTTGTGCTCTCCTCTTTGATTGCTTTACATAGACTCCAAGTCCTCTGGATCACGTTTGTTCCGAAAATCACGTTTCTGAAGGTTTCATTCCGTTTGGACTCCGTTTGATATTCTTTTTCTGCGAAACACTGAAATAGGCAAAAAAAACAACAATTTGGGCTGGGCCTCAGGTTAATAGGTTAGTCGCAAAAATAATATAAAAGTGTATAAATAAGCGCATTATACATCCAAAATAGAATATATAATAGCATGGAACAATAAAAAATTATAGATACGTTGGAGACGTATCAAGCACCCCCAAGCTTAATTCCTGCTCGTCCTCGAGTAGGTAAATGATAAAAAATACAATTTTTGATGTGGAATGCTACTTAGCATAATTCTCAATGTAATTCTCTTATTTGTGGTATGAATATTCAGATCCGAAAGATTCAAGATAAAAGTTTAATATTGACATAAAAATAATAATACTTCAAGCATACTAACTAAGCAATCATGTCTTCTCAAAATAACATGGCCAAAGAAAGTTATCCCTACAAAATCATAGTCTAGCTATGCTCTATCTTCATCACACAAAGTATTTAATCATGCACAACCCCGATTACAAGCCAAGCAATTGTTTCATACTTTTGATGTTCTCAAACTTTTTCAATCTTCACGCAATACATGAGCGTGAGCCATGGACATAGCACTATATGTGGAATAGAATGGTGGTTGTGGAGAAGACAAAAAAGGAGAAGATAGTCTCACATCAACTAGGCTTATCAATGGGCTATGGAGATGCCCATTAATAAATATCAATGTGAGTGAGTAGGAATTTCCATGCAATGGATGCACTAGAGCTATAAGTGTATGAAAGCTCAACAAAACAAACTAAGTGGGTGTGCATCCAACTCTCTTGCTCACGAAGACCTAGGGCATTTTGAGGAAGCCCATCATTGGAATATACAAGCCAAGTTCTATAATGTAAAATTCCCACTAGTATATGAAAGTGACAACATAGGAGACTCTGTATCATGAAGATCATGGTGCTACTTTTGAAGCACAAGTGTGGTAAAAGGATAGTAACTGTCGGGGGTTGGGTGCGACATATGCCAAAGGATGGCTTTTCATGGATGGGGCGAGTAGAACGTCGCTGGTGCCTGGAAACGGGATGAGGCGAAGACATGCACGCCGCTAATCTTACCTCAGCTTGTGGCTCTCCGAGGAGATAACACCCCATCACTGCTGCTCAAGGGGTCTCCGATGATCACTATGGCAAAGTGGGTACAAGAGGCTCCTTGAGCTGTTCGGGTGAGGAAGGAGAAGGGCACGGCTTGCTATTCTCTCCTCTATGTGTGTGTCTAAAACTACTAGCTTCCAACCCTTTGCATGGGTGCCCCGGGGTTTATATAGGTCTACCCCGGGTACAACGGTAATCCGGCTGGGTGTGGGTCCAAGCCGTCTGATCTCTAAGTCGCCGTCTTCTCTGCCGACTCCGGGCCCACCGACTATCGGGCCTCACGACGGCCCAACATGGGGCCGACAGCCCTTGTCCGCCATGGTGGGTCTTGCCGGCTGCATATTTCAGTAGCTGTGCTTCTAATGATGCGAAGCTGGTCATGGGGTTATGGCAACAAGGCAGCCGCTCGGTGGCGATCACCGCTGCCATTCCTCGTCTTTGTCCGCAGTTAATGGCACGTGGATCCCGCTGGAGGAGCCGGGCCGATTCCGGAGGCCGACTCCATCGGGTCCGCCCTGGGGTGCTCTCGCCGACAGCGGTCCGCCGCCTTCGGTCGCATGACAGACAGCCATCGTGGGTACAGTGAATCTGCCCACAAAGAGATGATAATGGGGCAAGCATGGCAACAAGGTGGCGCCGACGGAGATCTCCGCTTGCACGACGCCTGTAGCCATACCTGCTCTTTATGGATCGGGCGGGGATGGGCCGCGAGGTGGCTTTACTCCCATAGTCGCCAGCGTGAGGTGGTGGAGGCCGTGGGCCGACTCCTTGTAGCCGGCCTCGCCGGAGGTCGCTGGCTTGGAGTCGGCTTGTCTCAAGGCGCCTCGACTCGGCCAGAGGGGTAGTCGGCGACTCACATCACTATCTCAAGGCGGCTCTTGTCTTGGGGTCTTGAGGGCGCACCGCCCGATGTTTTCAAGGTTCAGGGGCTCGGGTCCGCCACCCGTAGTCCATTACTCCGATAGTAGTCCCCGGCCGGGAGGCGCCGAGGGCAGCTCGTCGAGGAGCCTCGGCGACTTCATCCTTTGATGGAAGAATCGATTCGCCCGCCGCCTCCATCTGGAGTCGGCTTTGCAGGGGCCGCCTTGCTCTTCAAAGGTTTCAAGGTCGGGCGGGATCCGGCGGCGTGCTCGAGCAGCTTCCGGCAAGAGCCCTGTCGTGGCCGCCACGCGGCAGGCTACCTGCAAGCCCACGCTGACAAGATAGGCCCGCCAGCGGGCCCGCCACTACCATGCCCCCGCGCTGCAGCGGATCCGCCGCGGTCATGCGGGCGTTGATTTCACGCCGTTATGCGCGCAGTAACGCCGTGGGTTAAATCGTGGGGCGGAGGACGGGCGCAGCTAATCCCACGCCACCGGCCAGCAGCCTCAGGCGCCTTATAAGTAGGCGGGGAGGGAGGGGCGCGCGCGACGCCGCACTCTCTCATCCCCGCCCTGCCTCGCCTTCTTCCTTGCTCCACCGCTACTGAGCCTCGCTTTCTTCCTCGCCACGGAGATGAGCTCATCAGCCGCCAAGGCCCCACCGCGCCCGCGGTGGGACGGCTCCATCATCGACACGATGTAATCGAGTTCCTTCGCGAGACGCGCCAGATCCCCGCAGCCACCTAGTGCGAAGCCTGCGTCTCACGGAGGGCGAAATCACGCCGCGCCGGAGGAGGGCGAGCGGTGATCTTCCACAGACCTTACGCTGGTTGGGCTGCCGGCGAGCGGCTTCTTCCGCGCTCTTGAGTTCTTCGGCTCCAGCCGCACCACCTCACCCCAACACGGTGGTGCTGCTGGCCGCCTTTGCATCCTTATGCGAAAGGTTTCTGAGTTCTCCCCACCATCGAGCTGTGGGGGAGTTCTTTCGCCGGCTCGGGACCCACGCCGCCGCATGTGGCCGGGCTCTGGCGGCACGCTCATCGCCAAGAGGAGGCCGGTGCCGAGAATCCTTTCCTGCCATCCCCTCATCAAGTCGGTGAAGATGTGGCAGCCCTCGATTTCTACGCCAAGAACGCCGCCTCGACGGCAATCTGGTCAACTTGCCGCCCACGGGCGGCGAATCGGGCGGGTCGACCCACCAGCCTGGTCCTACAGGCCCGGACGACGACTCGCAGGCGCCGCCGCCGTCCCGGGCTCAGCGTGATGATACAATGAGGGCCCGACCGAGCAGACTTGCTCGGCCGCCGCCGGGCGCCGCCGAAGTTCTCCCTTCAGAGGCCGCCTCATCTCGATCCGCCAGATGAGCGGCCGCCGGGACCCCAGCCGTTGTGCTCCAAGGACATGCCCCACGCCAAGGTGGTGGACACGGTGAACTTCTTGGCTAATCGCGACCTCACGGAGGAATGGCGCTTCGGCAAGGAGCCATACTCGCCAATCCCCACCGATGGTAAGTCGTCCCTTGCTTCTTTGTTTTTCCTTAGCCGAATCCGCTCTTACTTTCCTTGGTCCTTTCGACTCAGAATCCTCTCATGCCGCCGACCGACCGCCGTGGGGGCGGTGGCGACTTCGCCTTCGACCGGAGGCGGAGAGTGACGCCGACGACCCCGACTTGGGCGTGGCGGCGATGGAGGCCGATGCCGAAGGAGGGGGAGGGGCCGATGACTTCAGGCCCTAGGCCACTTTTGCAGACTGGCCTGATGATGAAGTCGCCCTTCGTCGCCAAGCAGAGGGTCGCCCATCCAGGCGCGAGCTCCTCCGCCTTTGGTGCCGAGGCGGCGCGAAGAAGCGCTGGCCAGGCCGAGTCACCAAGCGGCCAGGCCAAGAGAATCAGGGAGCGGCGCGCGAACTCAGTCTGCCAAGAAGCGGTCGCTAAGGCTAACCGCCTCGCAAGGAGGTGAAGAAACCACCGCTGGTCTCCGCGTAAGTATCTTTTTATTCTGTCTTGTTTTCTTATGGTCCGTCTTGCCCAAGTCTTCTCATGTCCTTTTTCTCATCGTGGCTCCCCTCACTTTGAGAGGGTCGCCGCCCCCGGCCATGGGGTCGGCGGAGACGCCCGCCAGCAATCGGCGGGTTGACCGCGCGCCCTCCGGGAGGCAACAAAGCGGAATGCGCAGGAGAAGTGCGACGAGGAGGCGCCGCCGAGAGAAGGCGGCGGCCGAGAAGGCGGTCGAAGCCGCAGCAGAAAGAAGAAGGCAGCCGAGGAGGCGCGCGCCTTCAATCGGCGCCGCTTGTCACTCCGCTGAGCTCGGGGCCACCACCGCCGAGTTCACGGGCAATGGGAGGATCGTGGTGAGGTCCCGTTGCAGTGGAGGGAAGGCGGCGAGGTCTCTTCGCCGGGCGCTGCCGCCGCCACCTTCGCCAGCTCCGAGGTCGCTTGAGGCAAACAGCCGCGGATTCCACCCTGCCGCCGACCAACGACGAGGCCGTATGCGCAGCTTGCTTCAAGTCGCCGCCCGCCGGGCGCCGTTTTGAGAAGGCGGACTCGGCGCCGCGTTCTTTGAGACCGGCGCCGCCAGCTCGGCCATCCTCGACGCCTGAAGCGACAAGCGCCGCGCTCACCGGGTGGGTGCGAGGAGGCGCACGGGCCTCTGAACACGGCGCTCCCGACGCCCAGCGAAGCTGGGTCAAGGCGCCGCCTGTAACCTTTCCAAGGCGCACTGGCGCCGCGATCCGCCGCAAGGGTATGTTTTATTTCTGAATTTTCTTTTGATCTTCCGTAAGGCCAACGGCACCCACTGGTGTAGTCCCGAAGTTTTGGGTCGGCCGACGAGCAAAGCGGCCCGAACTTTATTTGCTTACTTCCAAGTTTTTATCGTGGTCTCGAATCCTTGTTACAGAATATCACAACCTCGGTGCTACCGCCTTCAACCGCAACGTTGAAGAGCTGAACAAGTTGGCTGGCCGACGGCAAGGAGCCGAGGTGAGTTTTCTTCGCAGGGCGCGCTTGCGCACCATGGGCTGGAGTCCCGAGATTCAGCCGATCACAGTAGTCAGGCCGGATCTTCCCGGCGACCTTTCTTAACAGCGATTTACTTCGCTGCCCTTCTTCTTTTATTCTTCAGATCCAACACCGCTCAATGGGCAGCTGGTACGACCGAGACCGCTTTTGCGCGCCAAAGAGGAGGAGGCGGTAAGCTCGCCCAGAGCGACCTTCCGCTACGCAGCTGGCGGAGCAGCAGGAAGCTACTCAAGGTGGCGAGGGCCGAGGCGGAGAAGAAAGAGGCCGCCTCCCCGCCGAATTTGAGAGCGAGCGCCCGCCGACCGACAGAGAGGCGCAATGACCTCCGCTTCCATGAAATCAAGATATCATCGATGGTAAGTTTGTTTTACTTTCTTTTGGGTTGCCGACTATGGGTTAAGCCGCCCTGCTTTTTCTAACTTGCTTTTTTCTTCTTGGCAGACTTCTTCCCTGGTCATACGCAGCGCCAATCAGGCCATCGAGGCCGAACGCGAGGCGCGGAGGGCGGTGGCGCCGAGATCGCAGCCAATGCCCCTCGGACCTTGACGAGCAGCTCCCGAGCATTGAGGCTCGCCCTGCGGCCGCACATCGGATGTTGCGCCATCTTGGCGTGTCGGGCCCGCACGATTGCTGCCCTGCGGGCGGACATGCCGGTTCTCAAGACTTCCAGCCGGACCGCCGACCGGCCGGAGGTCGGCCGGGCGCTCTTGAGGCTTGAAGGGCTCATGCCGGGCCGGAGCTCGCCAACCCGGAGTTCATCAAGGCATGGTATCAGGACTCGACCGACCGGCTGGCCGCTGCCCGGCGAAGCTCAGCGGAGCTGCAGGCTCGCTGGCGCCTCGCCGCGGCGGGCGGCGGCGATCGCCGACTATACGGACACCGAGGTCTTCGCCCCGAGAAAGTGGGCTGAACACGTGGGAGGCGCCACCGGAGTGGTTCAGATGAACCCGGACCACGGCGAGGACTCATGGAGGTGATCGACTCCAGACCGAGGATGAAGACGAGGCGGAGGACGGAGACGGCATGGAGGCGCTGAAGACTGAGCGGGCGGCCAGCTCAGCTCGACCGGCCCAAAGAACGAGCCGCGCCCATCTAAGCCAGCCGCCGCCAGAGACGATCAAACCGAGATCGCTTAGTTAGGCCAGGCCCTTGGCGCGACGCCGCCTGGCCGCCGGGCCTTCCAACCCCATCCACGCTTCTTAGGCCGCCGCTTTGACTTTATTTTATCTCGCTTGTTAGTCTTTCGAAAGAACTTTGTTAATTCGCACACCCCACCTGGGTGTATTGTGAACCTCTGCTCAAGATTCGCTAAGGGCCTAAGTTTGTGTAAATATTATTCTAGTTTCGTGTTTCTTGCTTATTGCTCTTGTGGCTTTTTTCCTTTGCCGCTGCTTTAGATGTCGCTTTCTGTTGTCAGTGCAACCGCCTGCTGGATTGCCGCCCAGGTCAAGTGCTTAGCTACTTTGAGAAGGCAAGTACTTGGCCATTTTTAGAGTCGTTTAAGCAAGTTGGGTAGAAAACGCAAGTCGGCCTCTTAAGAGTCGGTTTCACTTAAACGGGCTGGGCGCCGATTTAAACGATGTGTATGCTTTGGATCCTTAGCCATTTTTTTTTTCGTAGGGCGCTCGCTTACCTTACTCCTGCCCACCAAACAGCCGCTTCTGCGAAGCTGCGGCTTCGACAGAGATTTGCTTTTGGGCACCGTGACGCTACTTGTCGGACTTCGTGAAGCACTTATAGCTCAAAGCGGCGAGTCCTCGGCCGACTAGTCGAGCCCGTGCCAAATAGCATAATAAAAGGGTAACATACCCAAAGGCATAATTTTATCATACAGATAACAAAGAGGGCAGTCCCCGAGCCTGCCTCTGGGGGCCCGAGTCTTGGTATTTCAAACACAAAAGGGTAGCGTGGTACATAACGTGATCAATCTGTAAACCTTCGGAGAAGATTCAGATTCCATGGCCCCTCCGCCTCTTTGCCGGAGTCGCCCCTCTTGCGTGTTCCGGGCTTCGAAAGGCCGATCGTAGTAGGAGTCGTTGCTCAAAGACTTCATCGATGATGAACGGTCCTTCCCATAGGCCGACAGCTTGTGCTGGCGGCTGTTCGCTGGATCAGCCGGAGCACAAGGTCGCCTTTCTAGGAATGATCTTGGCTTGACCTTCTTGTTGTAGTAGTGGCGCAGGCTCGCCGGTAGATGTTGGACCGCTGAGTGCCAAAGAATGCCCTCTTCCAAGAGATTGACGCCGCCTTGACGTGCTTCTTCTACTTCTCCTCGGTGTACATGGTGACTCGTGGGGAGTCGAACTCATATCCGCTGGGATGACGGCCCGGCACCGTGAAGACGAGGAAGAAGGGTGTGAAGCAGCTGACTTGTTTGGAGTCGTTACGCAGACTCCAGAGGACGGCTGGCAACTCCTCAAGCCAGCAGCCCGCCGAACGTTCCATTGGTTCGACCAGACGAGGCTTGATGCCAGACAAGATGAGGCCGTTCGCTCGCTCCACCTGGCCGTTTGGCTGTGGATGGGCAACGGACGCTAAGTCCAGTCGGATGCCCTGTGTCGCGCAGAAACGGGCCAGGGCACCCTTGGCGAAATTTGTGCCGTTGTCGGTGATGATGTTGTGTGGTATGCCGTACCGAGTCGTGATGTCGGCGATAAAAGTCACTACGGTAGGACCGTTCAACTTCTTGATGGGTTTTGCTTCTATCCACTTGGTGAACTTGTCCACCGCGACAAGTAGGTGAGTTAGGCCACCTCGTGCCGCCTTGAATGGTCCCACCATGTCCAGCCCCGAAAAGCAAAGGGCCAGCGATGGGGATAGTCTTGAGCTGACCGGGCTGGTTGAAGCGGCTTGGAGCGAACACCGCACCCCTTGCATTTTCGAACTAATTCCTTGGCTTCTTCTAGGGCAGTCGACCGTAAGAAACCGTGGTCGGAAGGCTTTGGCGACGAGTGCTCGAGGCTGCATGATGGCCGTGACTCGCTCTGATCGATGTCTTCGAGGATTGCTTGGCCTTGCTCGATTCGACGCAGCACTGGTAGACACCGTGACGCCGCGCCGACCAGCTCTCTATTGATTATAGTATAGGCTGCCGCCGGGCGCTGTAACTTGCCGAGCCAAGGTTTCATGGCCAGTAGCTCTCCGCTACCAAAAACTTCAAGATGGGCTGGGCCCATGAGGGTGTCTGCTATTTCTTCGACTGCGCCAAGATCGCCACTTGGACGAGGGCGGTCAAGGCAGGGAGGCGGCGGGTTGAGTCTCAGCAGCTTGCTGCGTTGAAGAAGTCAACGGGCCGACATGCATTCCCGGCCGAGTAATCGAGTCTTTATGGTTGTCGCCAGAAGTCCCCGGCCGGGTTCAAGTCCCCGGCCGGGTTCGACCGCCGCGTTCTTGGGGGCGCCTTCAAGGATTCTTTTGCCGCCCGCCGAGGCTCGAGTCGGATCTGCCTTCTTCGTGGGGAGCCGCACAAAATGGAGTCTGATTTCGTGACGGTTTGACGGATGGCTTGAGAAGGCGCTCAAGGGCGACGCCGATGGTATTGTCCGTCGGTGGAACCGATTTTGCTGTGGCATCCGCTTGGTCGTTGTCGCTCCTTGGTACATGGAGGAATTCAGATCCCTCAAAATATCCACTCAGCTCATTGTACCAGAAGCGGTAGCTCACCATATTTGCATCTTTGGCGCCCCACCGGATGATCGTTGGACCACCAAGTCGGAGTCGCCATAGCACAGGATCCGCGAATGCCGAGTTCTTTGGCAAGCCGGAGCCGTGGATGAGCGCCAGATTCGGGCGACGTTGTTGGAGGCAGCAAATGGATCTGCGCTGCGATTTGAGCTTGTCGCTTTAGGGAAGTGAGGACCACGCTGCTCCCAAGCCGGTGCGCATCTTGAGCCATCAAAGTGCATCCGCCAATGGTGGAGTCGGCTCAACCGCGGCAGATATCGGGTCTCGCCCAATCGACGAGGAAGTCGCCGCTGCTTGTGACTTGATGGCGTAAAGGGGCTGGTAAAGATGGTGTAGGGGCCAACTCTATGGCCCATTTGGCCACTCGCCCGAAGCATCTCGGCCCGATGATCTTCGCTAGTGGGGCCGTAAACCACGGCGATTGAATGCTCTTGAAAGTAAGGCATCAACTTCTTGGCAGCAAAGTGCACGGCGAATACATCTTCCGTAGTGGGGTAGTTCTGCTTGAGGTCGACAAAGACGTCGCTGTGTAATATGCTGGTCTCTGGATAGGTAGCGCCTTGCCTTCCTCCTTGCGCTCAACCACAATAATCGGCTTGACTACCCCGCCGGTGGCGGCAATATATGGGAGCATGGGCCTTTGGAGTCGGAGCTGCCAAAGATCGGGGAGTAGTCAGATTCTTTTCAACTGAAAAAAGTCATTCGCTTTGAGTTCCATTCAAGAAGGTGGTCTTCTTCATAAGCTGGCAGAGGAAGGGCTTTTTCACTCAGCCGATCGATGAATCGACCGATAGACGCCAAGCAGCCGTGAACTTCGCACATCCAGCAGTCGTGGGGCACTTCCATTCTCTCAATTGCCTTGATCTTCACGGGTTGCACTTATGCCGCTGCTCGATACCGTGAAGCCAAGGAGCTGGCCGCCGGCATTCAAGACGATTTCTTCGGGTTGAGCTTGATCTGAAATCGGCGCAGGTTTTCAAAGGTCTCTTTGAGGTCTTCCAACAGCGCCTCGCCTCTCCGTCTTCACCACCACGCCGCCCACGTAAACGTATGCTTTCGCCAAGCTGCTTGAGGAGGCACTTCGCATGCAACGCTGAAAGGTAGCGCCGGCGCTCCTCGCCGAATGTCATGGTCGCAGCGTAGGCTCCAAATGGCGGATGAAGGCGGTCTTCAATCTGCTCCGCGGGTTCAGCTTGATCTCGATGATATCCTCGAATATGCATCTAAGAAGCTCAACACCGCATCCCACCGTGGAGTCTATCACCGATTAATTTCGGGTACAATGAACGGGTCCTTGGGGCAGGCTTTGTTGAGGCTTGTGTAGTCAATACACATCCGCCAACGCTTGTTCTTCTTTAGTACCAGGACCGGTTCGCCAACCATTCCGAAAGAAAACTTCCACGATGAAACCGCTGCAAGGAGCCGGGCTATCTCTTCTCCAACAACTCTTCTTTTCTCTTCCGACAGCGGCGTAAGGCTGCCTGATGGGCTTCACATCAGGTCGGACATGTAACTTGTGCTCGGCGAAACTGGCCGGGTACACTGGCATGTCTTTGGGGACCATGCGAAGATGTCCCAATTTCACGGAGGAAATCGACGAGCTCGCCTTCCTATTTGTTGCCGAGGTTCGCACCTATGACAGCAGATTTCTAGGTGCTCCGGTCCAAGGGTATCTTTTGGTCTCTTTGGCGGCTTGAACGAGCCTCAACCTCGACTCCTTTGGGGTCGGACGATATCTCCGCTGCTTGCCGCCATCGCCACGACCTGATCCAGAGCCGCTTTCACCGCGATCACTGTGGACTCGGCTAGCCGGCTGCTTTACCGCAGACAAAGCGGACGACTTTCAGAGTCGCCGCCACGGTCGAATCCCTTGAACTCGCATCTTCATCTTGAGGTAGGCGAGTGGGGGATCGCCATGAACTTGGCCAAAGCAGGTCGGCCAAGCAAGGCATGGTAGGGGCTCGAGGTCCACCACTTCAACCAGACCGCTCTCTCGAAGTGATCCTTGTCCCCAAAGAGGACGCTCATCCGAATCTTGCCAATTGGTGAGCAGGAAAGGCCAGTACAATTCCGCGGAACACAACCGACTATGTCAAGCTGCCGCTGATTCCTAGCTTCTCCATCATATCCTTGTACAGGATGTTGATGCTGCTGCCTCCGCCTATTAGTACCGCGAGAAGCGAGCGGCCCGCCTATCCGTGGGCAAGGTGGCTCCCAAGACCAGCGCGGGAGCCCGGATTCGCATCACCGGGTGATCGGCACGGCTCCAAACCGATGGGCTTCCGACCAAAGGCATGAATTCGGGCGCTTGATGCTACGGCATTCACCTCTTGTTGCTGCTGCCGCTGCCGGGCGATCATCAACACGCTTGGTAAACACGACATAGGCGCGCGTGCTCTTCCGGTAATCGTTTGTATCGCGCCGACTGGCCGGACAGCCGGCTGCCGGGCGGTGGAGGCGGCGCCCAAAGAAAGGGGAGGGGCAAGGCCGCTCCCTTGGCGATCCCGTGAGCCAGTGGCACTTCCGCGTGGTGTGATTTGATGGCTTCAGGCCGCTGTGGAACTTGCGGTGGTCCGCCCAGAGTCTCTCAGAAGAGAAGGCCGCAACCGCTGGACTTGCCGCTTTTCGCCGCTATGTGAGGCTGCCCTTTCGCTGCTGGTTCGATCACGCCGCCACCGGCCGGCTGTTGGAAGCCGGCTGCGGGCCTTGCGCCAGGAGCATGAGGAGCTATTTTTGCCGGCCAGACCGACTTCGATCTCCGCCTTCATGGAGGAGTCGGCAGTGGCGATTTGTTCGCTATGACTAGCAGCTCGCCGAGGGTCTCCGCCGCCGCAGCGAGCTTGGTTTGAGGAGGGTGCCTTCTCGCACCCGGCGGTGAAGTACTCGATTGCTCGCACTCTCGCACTCCTTCGCAGGAGTTCCGGAGTTTCGCCCAACAAGCGCGACGAGTCGCGAGTGGACTCGCTGGGGCCTTGTACGCACAAGGACAGCCGACGAGGCTTGGGAGGTCGCTTGTATGTGCTCGTGAAGTTGCGACGAAGGCCTCGGTGAAGTCGACTCCAGCCGCTGATGCTGCGGGGCTTCAAGATGTTCAACCATGTCCGGCCGTGCCCGGAGCATGAGGGGAACATACTTACGGCAACGCGCTTGTTGCCGTCGCTATGCCGACGGCCGTGGAGTAGTCCACCAGCCAGTCCTCCGCTTCACGGAGCCGTGTATTTGGGTGTGTCTCGGGGACAGTGAATCCGGGAAGGGCCCGTCGCGGATGCGAGGTCCAAAACAGGGTGGGCCCAACTCATCATCTTCTTCTAGCGCCAGGATCGTGGAGTCGCCGATCCGTGGCGGGCGCATTCTTCTCCGACTCCCTCTCGGCGCCAAGGCGGTCGCCAAGAGTCGGATGCTCGACGGTGGCGGGAGACTCGCTTTTCTCGCGGGAGGAGGAGGCTGATAGTCGCCCCGCCGCTCCACCGCCTGGGCGGCTGTCTTCGTCGCTGCTCGATCGAGATGTGAGTCCGCTATGGCTCGATACCGGATCTCTGGTTCTTTCTTCCGCGGACGCCGCCGGGCGGCGCCCGAGATGTCGCGCTTGATCTCGGCGAGGAGGCAGTCGCCGTGTTGTCGCCGTGGCGCCTGCGGCGGCAGCCGGTTGGTCTCGCGCGCGCGGCGTTGCCGAGTAGCTGCGGACTCACTCCGTCATCAGCGGCGCCTCGCCCGGTTATCCAGCTCGCCGCCGCCGCCGGGCAGCGCGAATGTTCTTCGCTGGCGTGGCATACAGGCGCGATCGCCCCAACAGATTGGTGAGGGCAGCTGCCAGCTGCGGGCCGCGCTTAGGCGGTTAGGGCCTGGGCCGGAGCCGGGCGAAGGCCCATAGCGCGATCCATCTCGCCTGATAGGCTTCCGACAAGCGCCCTCATGCTTGCCAGCTTCGTACGCCCACGAGGAGCCGAAGGCGCACGCCTCCAGCGTTCGGCGCCGGCGCCCTCCGGAATGGAGGCGGTCAGTCTTGCGAATAGCGCCGAGGGTCACGAGCCCCCGCCGAGGGCTCGCCGTGATCGATGACGAGTACTTCTATGACGGCATTCCCGCCGCTCCGCGCGAGGGAGAGGTTCGTCGAGACCACCACGCGAGGGGAACGCGCCGAGCGACGCGGCGTCGAATCGACCAAAGATCGGTCGGTGGAGCCCACGGACTCCTGTGTCGGGCGGCAGGCTCGCTGTCGACGTGGAGTTGCTCGAGGAGGCCCGCGAGGAGGCTTCGGGGGCCGTCTGCGTTCGCGCCGGACGCAGGCTCGCCGGAGAGGCGAACTCGCCGACAAGTTCGGGCGAGGCAACTCGCCGCACAGGCAACCTCAGCGCCATACAGCTCGTCGGCGCAAACTCCATCTGGCGTGCCGGGCTGGCTGCGCTCGCCAGGGAGGTAGAGGGTTCCCGTCCGGAGCAGGTCTCCAGACGACGGTGCACCAGGCCCCACGGTGGGCGCCAAATGTCGGGGGTTGGGTGCGACATATGCCAAAGGATGGCTTATCATGGAGGGGGCGAGTAGAACGTCGCCGGTGCCTGGAAATGGGATGAGGCGAAGACATGCACGCAGGCGAATCTTACCCAGCTTCAGGGCTCTCCGAGGAGATAACACCCCATCGCTGCTCTGGGGGTCTCCGCATGATCACTATGGCAAAGTGGGTACAAGAGGCTCCTTGAGTTGTTCGGGTGAGGAAGGAGAAGGGCACGGCTTGCTCTTCTCTCCTCTATGTGTGTGTCTAAAACTACTAGCTTCCAACCCTTTGCATGGGTGCCCAGGGGGGTCGAGATAGGTCTACTTCGGGGTACAACGGTAATCCGCTGGGTGTGGGTCCAAGCCATCGCCTAGTCTTCTCCGCCGACTTCGGGCCCGCCGACGGCTCAAAGATGGGGCTGACAGCCCTCGTCCGCCGCTGGCGGGTCTTGCCGGCCGCAGACATCAGAAGCCGCCCTTCTAATGACGCGAAGCTTGGTCATGGGGTTATGGCAACAAAGCCGCTACCGGGCGGGCGATCACCGCTGCTATTCCCTCGCCTTGTCCGGTTAATGGCGCGTGGATCCCACGGAGGAGCCGCCGACTCCATCGGGTCCGCCCTGGGGTGCTCTCGCCGTCTCGGTATTCCGCCGACAGCGGGTCCCGCCGCCTTCGGTCGTGACAGACAGCCATCGTGGGTACAGTGAATCTGCCCACGGTGTTGATGTCGTACGGCGGCATGGCAACAAGGCGCCGGACGGAGATCTCCGTCGCTGCACGGGCGCCTCAGAGCCATACCTGCCCTTTATGGATTAAGGGCGGGATGGCGAGGCGGCTTTATCCCATAGTCGCCAGCGTGAGGTGGTGGAGGTCGCGGGTCGACTCCTTGTAGCCGGCCTCACTGGAGGTCTCTAGCTTGAGTCGGCTTGTCTGAAGGCGGCCTCGGGACTCGGCCCGTAGGGGTAGTCGGCGACTGCTGTCGGACTATCTCAAGGCGGCTCTTGTCTTGGGGTCTTGAGGGCGCAATCTGCCCGATGTTTTGAAAGGTTCAGGGCTCGGGTCTGCCACCCGTAGTCCATTACTCCGACAGTAACATTGTCCCTTCTCTCTTTTTCTCTTATTTTTTTATTTGGGCCTTTTCTCTTTTTTTATGGCCTCTTTTTTCTCTTTTTTTTCGTCCAGAGTCTCATCCCGACTTATGGGGGAATCATAGTCTCCATCATCCTTTCCTCACTTGGGACAATGCTCTAATAATGATGATCATCACACTTTTATTTACTTACAACTCAAGAATTACAACTCAATACTTAGAAAAACAATATGACTCTATGTGAATGCCTCCGGCGGAGTACCAGGATATGCAATGAATCAAGAGTGACATGTACGAAAAAATTATGAATGGTGGCTTTGCCACAAATATGATGTCAACTACATGATCATGCAAAGCAATATGACAATGATGAAGCGTGTCATAGCAAACGGAACGGTGGTAAGTTGCATGGCAATATATCTCGGAATGGCTATGGAAATGCCATAATAGGTAGGTATGGTGGCTGTTTTTAGGAAGGTATATGGTGGGTGTATGATACCGATGAAAAGTGTGCGGTATTAGAGAGGCTAGCAATGGTGGAAGGGTGAGAGTGCGTATAATCCATGGACTCAACATTAGTCATAAAGAACTGATATACTTGTTGCAAAAATCTATTATTTATCAAAACAAAGTATTACGCGCATGCTCCTAGGGGGATAGATTGGTAGGAAAGACCATCGTCATTCCCCGACCGCCACTCATAAGGAAGACAATCAATAAATAAATTATGCTCCGACTTCATCACATAACGGTTCACCATACGTGCATGCTACATGGAATCACAAACTTTAACACAAGTATTTCTCAAATTCATAACCACTCAACTAGCATGACTCTAATATCACCATCTTCATATCTCAAAACAGTTATCAAGCATCAAACTTTTCTTAGATGCACTTATAAGAAGTTTTTTTTTACTAATCTTGGATGCCTATCATATTAGGACTACCTTCTCAATTTAAGAAAATTACCATGCTGTTTTGTAGGAATCTCAAAATAATATAAGTGAAGCATGAGAGAACAATAGTTTCTATAAAACAAAACCACCGTCGTGCTCTAAAAGATATAAGTGAAGCACTAGAGCAAAAAACTATATAGCTCAAAAGATATAAGTGAAGCACATAGAGTATTCTAATAATTTCCGAATCATGTGCGTCTCTCTAAAAAGGGTGTGTACAGCAAGGATGATTGTGGCAAACTAACAAACAAAGACTCAAATCATAAAATAAGCTCCAAGCAAAACACATATCATGTGGTGAATAAAAATATAGCTCCAAGTAAAGTCACCGATGGATGAGGACGAAAGTGGGGATGCCTTCCGGGGCATCCCCAAGCTTTGGATTTTTGGTGTCCTTATATTATCTTGGGGTTCCATGGGCATCCCCAAGCTTAGGCTCTTGCCACTCCTTGTTCCATACTCCATCAAATCCTTACCCAAAACTTGAAAACTTCACAACACAAAACTCAACAGAAAATCTCGTGAACTCTGTTAGCGAAACAAAACAAAACACCACTTCAAGGTACTGTATTGAACTCATTCTTTATTTATATTGGTTTTAAACCTACTGTATTCCAACTTCTCTATGATTTATAAGCTCTTATACTAGCCATAGATTCATCAAAATAAGCAAACAACACACGAAAAACAGAATCTGTCAAAAACAGAACAGTCTGTTAGTAATCTATAACTAAAGCAAACTTTTGGAACTCCAAAAATTCTACCAAAATAGGAAGACCTAAATAATTTGTTTATTGATCTGCTGCAATTGGAATCAATATGTTATCACGTTCTGGTGATTTTTAACAATTATTTTCGTGAACAGAAAGTTTCTCGAATTTTCAGCAAGATCAAATAACTATCATCCAAGAAGTTCCTATAGGTTTAACTTGGCACAAACACTAATTAAAACATAAAAACAAATCTAACCAGAGGCTAGATCAAAGATTTATTCCTAAGCAAAAATAAAAAAAACTAAAAAGAAAACTGGGTTGCCTCCCAACAAGCGCTATCATTTAACGCCCTAGCAGCAAGTTTTCTTTGAGGCAAGCAAAAGTAATCAGAAGGGCTAAATTTAATGGGACAGAAGTCCCCAAGATCAATTTTGGGAGGTATAGGTTCCTCCTTCGACCCTTCATATTGCACAACCAATTCATCATTATAAGCATTCTTTTGACAGAACTTAGTGAGCCTATACTCGAGAGAATATCCTAGCTCATTATTTCGAATAGCAAAATCATTATTAAGTTCGGAAATTCTATCAACTAGAACATTGGTAGGAACCTTTTTTCTAAGGTTTTCATTAGAAGCAACATAGTCTAAAGATTAAAGACGCATTATTTCCTCTTGATCAAAGAGGATAGCCTCTATGGGAGGACGTCCAGCGTCCACCCTATAGTGCGCAAAGATTTCTTAGGCCTCTTTTATTATAAATCTAAATTCATGTGCCAAAAAGATAGTAGTGGCGCACTTTATAGAAGAATGCTCAATATTAGAAAATTCTAGGAAAATCCTCTGTATGCAAGGATGCATGTGCATAAATTGCCTTTCAAGTTCAACTATAAGCATGGCAACAACGTCCGCAAGACTACTAGTTCTATGGAGAATAGAACCACCCATAGAAGGCAAAGCACCGGCACAAGTAAAGAAATCTTGAATAACCCCTTTTTTCCAATAATATTACCACTACCGATTTGGAATTTTTTTGTATGTAAGATAGGGGATTCTTCAGCAGGAGCCACTACAAAAAAATACACTTCCGTGATGATACGTGTTTGTCACAGTAGGTCATGTTTTTTGTCATGCATGTACATCCATGACAAATTTATGACAGAATCAAGATAGTCATACCTGTGCTGTCATAGAAGTGTTCCATGGCATTACCAAAATTATCATCACGGGAGTGTCCACTTCCATGACGATAAATCACGCGTCACAGAAGTGCTTTCGTCAAGGGTGATCGACACATGACATCCACCGTAACGCAACGCCGTTAAGCTATCGGGTCCGGTTTTGGATCCGATAATCCGTTAACAGCCCCGACCAATGGGGATTTTCCACTTGTAAAATCATCATTGGCTGGAGGAAACACGTGTCGGCTCACCGTTGGGACATATGTCATCCATTCATTGGACCCAAAGCGCCTATGATACGTCGACACGTGGCACGGCCCAATAGAGGCCCATTCCTGTGAAAAGTCCGGCCCGTTTGACTTGGTCAAAAGGTGGCGGGCCGGCCCACGGCAAGCCTGTTAACGGCGTGTTCGCATATAGCCCATTTATAGCCCGCTAACCCAGGGCCCGTTTACGGCCTATCCAAATTCGGCCCAGTAGCGTCATCTGGGCCATCCAATATAATTCCAGCCCGTTTTAACTTCCGGCCCATGTATGGCCCATGATGTCTTTTGGCCCATCTGAGGCCCTTAGTAACCCTTGGCCCATTAACGGCCCGTGGTAAAACTGGCCCGTAATGAACAGTGTATCACTTTATACCCATTAACGGCCATTATTCCATTGGGCCGCTTCCAGCCCATGTTATCTTTCGCCTTCTCGGGGCCCATTTATTCTGGGCTCATTTCAAAGATTCGCCATTTACGCCCACATCGCTATTTTTCGCTTGGGCCAAATTTAGCCCGTGCATACAGTCGGCCAGTTTGTGGCCCGTTAATACGATGGGCCGTTTTCATAGCGTCATCAAATACGGCCGATTAACGATGGCCCATTATGGTCGGCCCATGAACGGACGATTCCAACTCTAGCCCGTTTACGGCCATAAAGCGGTATGTTATTGGCCCATGTTTCGGCAATCGATCATACGGCCCGTAGAAGTCCCATTGATAATACGGCCCGTAGAAGGCCCATTGATGATACAGCCCGTAGAAGGCCCATTGTTTCTACGCCCCATAGAAGGCCCATTGTTTCTACGGCCCATATAAGGCCCAGTGTCACTACAGTAAATATGTAGCCCATGGTTATTGTGGCGTAGTCTAAAGCAAAAGGTTATTGCGGCCACTAGCAAACCGCGGAAAAAGAACAACACTGACTACAAGCAAATAAATAAACAAGACAACAAGGAAATAAATAAGCAAGCAACTTACGCTAGGCTATCACGACTATTACACATATTACATCCACTGGGCATCAAAGTTCACCACCAGTGCAAATATAGGGAACAAAGCAGCATATCATATACACTAGTTGTTAAAGTTGGCGACCAGTGCAAATAAACATCGCAGCAAAACATGTCCAGAACTGAAACCACTTCAGAAGATCTCAAGAAACAATATCCTTGGTACCCATAATGCTGGCAAGATGCTTAGCAAGCTTATTAACTTTCTCTTATTTGGCGCTTAAATCCTCCAGCGCTTGTTGTTGCACTAGAAAGTATGCATCTGAATTCTGCAGGGACTTCCTCAGTCCTTCAGCTTCCTGTCGCAACACATCTAATCGATGTCTTTCAACTTGAAGCTGAGACTCAAGAAGACGAACTTATTCAGGCAGCGAGTTCGAAGAGCTTGTGCCAGCGGTAGTGGCCAGTAACTCGAACAATACATCAAGACATGACTTCTGGGTTCTCTCACTGTCGTCAAGGTAGTTTTTATCAGCTTTCTTGGAGACCAACAGGGATGTCTCACTATCTTGAACCTTATATGCATTACTTCCTTCACCATTGCATAACGAGGTACTATTCTCCAATATTTTGTTCGCTTTCTAAAAGAGAAACAAGCAGACACATCACAGGTTTACCATGTTGTATATGAAACTCATTTTGGTAAACCAGTTCAGTAGTAAAGTGCACAGGATAACAGCATGAAACAAACATATATCTATGTACCATGGTCACTTTATGGTCTATATCATTCTAGTTTTTGTTGCCAAATCAAGACAGAGACACAGTTCAAATAATATTTGTTCAAGACAAAGCAGAATAAACAGAATATTATGTGTGGGAAACTATAGAGACGTAATGTGCATGACATGAGAACATAACTGTTTATTCAATTGAAACTGAAATCAATATAGAGAAAGTTACAACAACAAACCAGTTAAAGAAACAAGTTGGTCTGAAACATACCTGTTGCGCCATTGGAGTTTCAATTCCATCCTTCAAATTTGAAAATAGTTGGTCTGAGTAAATACAGTGATGCAAGAGCAAAGGAGTATGAACCATAGCTACAGAACCTGACCTGAGAACAATTCTTCTTCTCCTTTAAGTGTTGAGTTGGGATTCGGAGTGGTGGTCCTCGTGCTTTGGGCACTGCAGTTCCCTTACTAACTGCTCGTGTTTGGGTGCTCTGTGGTGGAGACGGTGTTGTGTCAACTGGAACTGGGTTACTATCTGCAGGGTTGGGGTTAGAAGGGGTGTAGCTGGTTCTTTGTCCAACTAGGTAGGGGTACAATCTGCAAGAGTCTGGGTTATGTGTGGTGGGGCTTGTTCTTGGGCAAGTACAACCGTGGTTCTATCTGCATCAACTGGTAGCACTATATTTTCTGAAGACCATGTTGTTACCCCTTAGATACTGCCATCACCCTCTCCAATTCAAATGGCTGATAAACAATAAAAGTAATTGAATGTATAGACATTGTATGATAGACAGGTGTAATGGATAGTGGGGAATAAAAGAGGGCATGAAATAATTCACATTTATGCTGTCTAACCAAACAGGATAGCATGACACAATTTCACATATATGATGGCTATGTAAACAGGATGACATGATATAACTATATAATGTGTTTATTAAGTAGGTTGGCATGCCATAATTCACATACATGCCGCCTATGGAAACATGATAGCATGATATAATATCTGATAGAATGACATAATTCAAAATATGATGACTGTAAACACTAAACATGATGAGATGATATAACTATATGATGTCTTTATTAAATGGGTTGCCATGCCATGATTCAGATAGATGTTGTGTATGTAAACATGATGGCATGATATAATTCAAATATATGATTTATATAGTAAGCAAGTAAGCAGATGGCAATCCATATATGATGTAAAAACTAAGCAATGCAAGACAACATGCATGACATGGGTAATATAACCCTGCTAAGTTTGAGCATAGACCTCAGGGGGGAAATAGGACTGGTCATCAGTCTCTGAATCCTCCTCTGAGGAGCTCTCTGTATCCAGCAAGATGTCTTCTTCAGCAGGTAGCATTGTCTGCTCTGAATACCTTGTTTTCACTCCAGATACTTCCATCACCGCTTCAAATGGTTGATGCACAGGAAGAGTAGTTGAATATACAAACTTTGTCGACAAATGGAACACGTAATACAAAAAAATGACAGCATGATATAATTCACATACATGATGATTGGCTCAACAGCATGGCATTGCATAATTCACATATATAATGCCTTTGCAACAAGATAGCATTGCATAATTCACATATATAATGTCTTGCAACAAGATGGCAATGCATAATTCACATATATGGTAATTAGACACTAAACAGGTGGCATTCACACAAAGCATGTCTAAACTAATCAAATGACATCGCAATGCAAGACACCATACGCACGATATGAGCAACATAACCCTGCCAAGTTAATTAGAGCATACACCTCGGGGGGAAATAGGACTGGTCATCTGTCTCTGAATCCTCCTCTGAGGAGCTATCCGTAACCAGCGAGATATGCGTTTCGTCAGATAGCATAGTCTGCTCTGAAGAACTTGTTTTCACTCCAGAATTTTCGATCACCGTGTCAAATGGCTGATGCACACGAAGAGTAGTTGAATGTACTAACATTGTTGACAAATGCAATACGTAACGAAAAAAAGGATGGCCTGATATAATTCACATATAAGATGACTGGCTAAGCAGGATGGCATTGCAACATTCACATATATGATGCCTGGCTAAACAAGATGGCATTGCATAATTCACATAAACGATGAATAAACTAAGCAGATGGAATTCACACAAAGCATGTCTAAACTAAGCAGTTGACATATTTGATGTATAAAGTAAGCAATGCAAGGCACCATATGCATGATATAACCAACATCAGCATGCCAAGTTAGAGCGAAGACCTCATGGGGTAAATAGGAGTGGTCTTCGCTCGAATCCCCTCAAAACATTTATCTTCCTCTTGATTACGATCGAAATGGGTGGAGGGGGGCCTGCCTTTGCGCCCACCATGGAGCGACGTCTTGCATGAAATTTTATTGCCACGCAAGGCTCGTCTCTTTTGCTCTACATGTTCAGTTCCATTGTGTACAATAACTGACATGCATAGGAATAAAACATAGTGAGATTATGTAAGGAGTGCATGCACAAATCCAGAGTGATGGTAGCAAACTATGGATAGACCCAAAACCAATGATAGCAGGCAGATAATAGCTTTAGTTAAAAAATACAGATAATGGCTCCTTTAATGTTTGTTTGCACCCAACATGAAACTCATAGTAGACACCCGAGATTAACCAGATAGTAGACAGATAGTACTGATTGCTGCCCCAATATGTACCCCACAACCATTTAAAAACTCAAGTTTTAGCATAAGTTTGGACCTGAGTCGGAGTCTAATAGGTGAACACGACGATAAAGTAGCATGTCATCATATTAAGCGATGCATAATGTAAGCAGACACGGAAGAGTGCGACCTCTCTTGCGTGTAGTCCTCAAGGTCATCTGCTCAGTTGATGATGGTAATGCAGTTGTCGTGGCTGCCAGCGGCGGGGAAGAAGATCTGAGGTGGCGAAAGACAGTCTGGAGAGCGGATCCCTACTGTGGTGAACCCTTCCATCATTGGAGCAGCTGAGCTGGGGTGGAACACATCACCGCAGGAGCAGGACAAACCACACAAGGTTTTCTTTGACACATATCTGTAATAGAACTAATTGTGTAAGGGCTTGTTTGAATTTGAGGATTCCAACAATGCAGGGATAGGAAATAGACAGGAATAGGATAGGAATGCACGTGCAAAACAGAGAATTTAAAAACACAGGATTTCGCCAACTGGGTGTTTGGTCTACAAGAATTGGAAGATCACAGGATGCAAAGAAGCATGGTGAGATTAAGTCAAACCACAAGAAGATGTACGATTATAATGCTATTATGCTACTATCTCTTAGTCTTGTGCTTCATGAATAGGAATTTGAAAAGGAGGACAAGTGGAAATTAAAATTCCTACGGTTTTTCTTTCAAGGAGACACTAAAGGAACAAATCCTACAGTTTTCCTTTGCTCCATTCCTTTGCACCAAATTCATGAAAGTAGTACCATACGAAACTTTCCAATTCCTATGTTTTTCATTCACTTTTCCTTTCAAGCACTGGCGATTCCAGTAGGCAGGCTTGAGCAAGGAAAAGCCTACACTAAATTTTTTTGTGCTACTTCTATTACTTTGGACCCAGGCCACTGCCCTACTAGCTCAACTCCCAGGGCCATCGACAAATGCACAACTCAAACGCGCAGTGATAAATAATGATGGCGTTCAAGAGAGTCCATCACAGATAGCTAAGTTGCCTGGTACCTAACTGCTTGTCATATAGTAGGATAAAATAATCGTTTTTCCTGTTACTCAGCGTGCTCATTGGACAATATATATAACATGTAGAGTAAAAAAGATATGCAACAAGTGTACAACCTCTTTGGCGAAGCCATGTCGATCTCAGCGTGATTGGGTTGGCCGGAGAGGATGCTCCGCTGACTTGGCTGTCGGAGGAGGGAAGAAGATCTTAGGCGCCCGGAGATGGAGCTCGAGGTATGCTCCGCTATGATGGAGGGTTTCATCGCTGGAGCAGCTCCGTGAGTTGTACGACGCGAGAGGCTGAAGCAGACAAGAGAGACAATGTTAACCTGAGTGGAATTCTAATAGCCTCTCCAATAGATGACGTAAAATACATAACCACAAAGTGCTAGATGTATACATCAGCCGCTCATCTCTGAACTTAACTTTCGAAACTGAATTTAACTGTTGAAACTGAACTTAACTGTCGAAACTGAATTTTGCTGTCAAAACTGAATTTTACTATCGAAACTGAACGCACTAGAGGTGAGGCTACATGTTAGTCGACTGATTTTTTCATCTCTAGTCAGTCGATTTTGCAGCCGTTGGATACGAAATCAAGGGCCTGCAGGTCATCTTCAACCTCCACCCCCTAAGCCGCCAGCCACCACCGGCCAAACAGCCGCCCCGCCTGCCCCGAAAACACTCCCCACCGCCGGTCCGCAGCCACCCCGGCCATCCCTCTAGGCCCCCCGTGCCGAGCTTTTTCTCCGGCGATCCCCACGCCACCGCCCCACTACCGCCGGCGACCACCGCCCCCACCCTGAAACCTAAGATAGATAGTGGGGTACTTCTCCGGCGAGCCCCCTTCCCGCTGCGGCTGGCTCTTCCTTAACTCCGGCGAGCCCCCCACCCCCTGAAATTGACTAACCCAAAAGTCGATTCAGTCAACTGAAGTGTAGCTAAACCGGAGCAGCATCGCAAGCAAGAGCAAGAGCGAGAGCAGCAGCGCGAGCAAGAGCAAGAGCAAGAGCAGACCAGGCAGGGGACCGAGAGCAAGAGCAGAGCAGCAGCGCGAGCGAGAGCTAAAGTAGCAGCAGCTCCTACTTATGTGGACGTCACCGCCGAGGGAGCAACGCCGTGGAGGAAGTGGCTGGTGACGCTGCGGTGGATGGAGCCGCGCCGTGTCGGCTCGGGACCGAGCGCCGGCAGCACCGTGAGATCGAATCAAGAAGAAAATGCGGCGATTAGTGTACAACCTCTTTGGTGGCACCGATTAGGCCGCAACTTCATCTGAGGAAACGGTGATGCTGATGCTCTTCCGGTGGTGTAGGTGAAGACGACGGTGTGGGAATGGAGGTGGCGCGAAAGACGAGGGGAACGTCGGGGCAGCTCCTTGGAGGTGGAGGACGGGGTGGCTGAACCGGCAGGATGACCAGATCGACGACGGATCCTCATCCGGTACGGTGGATGAGGGACGTCGAGGTGTTGCTGTGGACAACGTCGTCGGGGAAGAGGCTCCGGCTGGGTGGCGGACGGAGGAGGGTGTGGGGCGTCGCGGGTTTTCCCGGCCTCGGTGTATGAATGGGTGAGCGGATGAGATGGGAGTGGGGAACCATGGCTTAGGGACGCGCTTGTCCGAAATTTGGGGAAAGTTACGAAAGTACCCCCACCGATATGAGGCGGTTCTTTCTGTTCAGGGGTATCACGGGCATTTCGCGTGTCGGGATTTTGCAGGAGGTGGGAGTTTTCGCGCGCGTTGTAATTTTGGAATAGCAAGGCGCGGGTTGAGATGGAGGGATTTGTCGGAGCACAACGAGACAAAGATATATCTTAAATATTTCGGGCTAACAAGGCGCGGGTTGAAGAGGTGGGAGTTTCGCAGCACGATAGACAGAGACGCTAGCTTGAAATTTTGGCATAACAAGGCGTGACTTGAAATTTCGGGAGAACAAGCTTAACGTGTACCCAAAAGAAAAAAAGAAAATTTAGACTAGTATGATATACTACGTACAATGTGTTTAACACGCACAACACACACACAGACACCATTTAGACTAGTAAGGTACATGTGCATTGCACACATGAGATTTGGCAACCAAATTATGAATAAATACCACATTATAGCATGTAAGCTTTGAGTCATATATGCATGATGTAGATGTTCGTTTAATTCTTATAGTTCATTTCATTGAAAATCATCTTTATAATAAAGCTAATCTATTTCAAGATTCATGGAATTGTGCGTTGTAAGTCATAAAGTAAAAACAAATCGTGTAGAAAAACATTTGGGCAATTCTGATATGGAAGATTCTAGAACAAAGAAGAAGTGCTTGTGTTTTGAGGTTTGTGCATTATGCTTAAGTTCAACCATAGAGTCTTCTAGATTGTACATGTGACAAAATCTGGTGGAATCTAGATGATATCCAGCGGCCAGTAGTGCTCAAATTTGCCAGCTCTGCACCATCGGATTGGCCTCATCCAACGACCATCTTTCAAAGCTAAGTTATCCACACACTATATAAAAAAATATAAAATATAATATATATATATATATATATATATATATATATATATATATATATAGGGGTATAGATATAGATATGAGATGCGAAAGCCACCCATCATCTCCAATTAGAATAGTTTGTGCATGCACGGATGCAATGTGGCCAAACGATGTTTGCCATCGGTATCTCAAATTCAAACCAATCTGACCTTGTTCAATGTGTATACATTGCAACATGCTCGTTTCCAAACCACACCGCGCAGATCTCCGTTATATTCATGCATGCATGGGTTTCAAACATCATGATCTCTTATTCAAATATTTGAATTCAACTTTACATTGATTATGACCTCACCTAGTCTTTTACACCCACACATTGGTCTTCTCTTTATAATTGTACCACTAACTTCCTCTCGTGCATGCATGCACACACACTACCAGTCGGCATTATCCATCGCACACATGCAATCTTTTTCTTCAGGTTGGTCTCCCATGAAGGCACACACACACACATCTCCCTCTCCATCATATCGGGCATTCTTTATCTCTGACGTGCATGCGCAACGATCGATGTTCCTCTATGTTTGTGCGTGTATATAGCTAGGTCTTTCAAAGTTTTCCACATAAACCGATCAATCTATATATCTAGTGAGGTCTCACCCTCTTTCCCACGTCCACATCGATCAATCTATACCTCTCTATATAGGATTACATATATAGCTAATACACCCACATTAATTATATATCCAACGCCCCCCTCTCATCATCCATGCCTTCCGCTTCATCTCTCAGACGCACGCACAATGGCCAAGACAGGGGGCAGCAAGGGCCCTGCCCCCTAGCATCACTATATATCGAGGCTAATATGAATGTGATCATTAGACAATTGCTGGTAAAAATGGTTTAAGTTGATGAATTGGCCCTCCTTGTAAAGGATTAGCAATGCTTGGCCCCCTAGCTCATGGGACATTTTTCATGCATGGCTCCGCCACTACGTGCAACAGCGCACGTTCTCGCCCCCTCTCTCTAAATATCGATCTCACAGTTCTGCACTCCTTCATAGTCTCCCTCCACTCGGCCCCTCGCACCATCTTCTAGCCCCCCACCGGATTTGGCCACATGTACAATCTAGCACACTCCATGGTTGAACTTAAGCATAATGCACAGATCTCAAAACAAAAGTGGTTCTCCTTTGTTCTAGAATCTTCCGTATCGTAACTGCCCAAACTTTTTTTCTAGTTGAATTGCCATTCTTTTTTTTGTACTTTATGCTTTACAACGCACAATTCCATGAATCATAAAATAGATTAAGGGCTTCTTTGATTCAAAGGATTCTCGAAGGAATTTTGGAGGATTCTAATCCTTAGGAATTTTCCTATCTCGGTTGTTTGATTCGTAGGATTGTAAACCATAGGAATTTTTCCATATGATTCATTTGCACTAGATTTCATAGGAAACATCCCATCCACTCAAACCTCCTTGAAAGAATTCTGCGTCTTTTCTATGCACAATCAAACACTCGTACCATCTTGTAGGATTCAAGACGACATTCCACTCTAATCCCATGTTCTTCCTATTCCCGTGTTTTGGAAATCCTACGAATCAAAGAGGCCCTAGGTTTTTTATAAAAACTAATTGATTTTGAATGAGATGAACTATAAGAATTAAACTAAGGTCTACATCAGGCATATATGACTCAGATCTTACATGCTATAGTGTGGTATTTATTCGTAATTTGGTTGCAAAATCTGACGCGTGCAATGCACGTGTACCTTACTAGTACTTCGAGTATGTGCAAAACACAATGGCACGCTACACAGTGTCTCTCTTATAGTTCATGAAGCCACGTGGGCACGTGGCACATGTGGAGGCGTTGTCGTGACATCCTTGTGTGGATTGATCACAGTGACGTGCTGCTGGTTCTAGAAGAATGTACTCGTCCTCCCTGAGCCGCACTGACGGTACATGCATGAAGCGAAGATGTGCATGCACACCACGCACACACTCATTCCCTCGCACGCACACGCGGGTACACGGGCGGACGTAATTTTGTACCAAGATCCACACCATGTGAAAATTTGACGCGTGTAAAGTCCTTCACTTCATTGATGGTCAATTAATACAGCGCATGCAAATTGAGTGGACGTGAGGGCGGAAGAAAGACATTACTACTCCACTACGCGCATGCGAGTAGTTAAATCATGGGTTGCTAGTAGTACTTCCATTGGTCTCCTTCATATTTTGTGCCAATTTTTGATAGTAACATAATATTTACGCATCTGAGCAGTGCAGTCTACTTGAAATTTATGTTCCACTAAACTCATCGGGAGCCGTTTCGGGCCTCGAAACCAAAAACCATCAATTAATCTTTACCTTGTTCCCATCACATTCAAAAGTACTAGTGCTATAGTTAAGTGCAAGCCTGCTCACACCTACCAGTACGTACCAAACCTAAACGTGTTCCCACTATGCAGGTTTTAGTACTAGCTCTAGTACTTAGGCTATAAAAAGGGGAACTACCTAACAAAAAATTACTCTACCTTCCTCCTCATAAGTCCTGCTTCTTCGTCCGTCCTTGCCATGGCCGGTGTGCAGAGTTCTAGGCCGAGAACTACTCGTAACAAGGGAGCGGCAACCAAGGCTGCGAAAAAAAAGAGAGGGCTCGCTGCCACACAGAGACCTCGAAATATCTCTCACGGGCAGGCGATGGTCCCAGGAGCGCCCTAGATGCGGAGGCGAACATGCCGAGCTGGTGACGCTGGAGTTGTTATCCCTCGATGGCATGCCCGATCAGCTCAATAAGCACCTCAATAAGAAGAAGGAGTTCATCCACGGCTTGGTGGAGCTGCTGAAGGAGAGCCTCGACGACATGCCCACTGAGCTCAATGAGCAGGGGAGTTGACCACCGCTTGGTGATGCTGTCAAGAAGAGCATTGCCTCGAGAAGAAGGCAACCGCAAAATCCTGCAACTTCAGGAGGACAACGCGAAGCTCGCCACGAGCTCGACCCATCAAGGAGGAGAACGCCGCTGGAAGAAGCTGCATGAGAATAGTAGTTCCTCGATGAAGATGTTGCAGCCCTCGTCATGGAATGAAGGAGGAGTTAGCGAAGCTCCGCATCAAGCACCCGGCTGCTGTCAAGGTACGTAATCCGGCCGTGGAACAGATGATGAAGGCTCGCGACGAGAAATCCCGCCATGGACACAATGATGAAGATGGCGGAGGAGACGCGCAAGGAGATGGAGGTCGTGGAGGTGATGAAGAAGCAGTTACGACTCCGCGGCCAGCAACCCTTCATGTAGTGAGAGCAGCGCCCCAGACTTGTGTGTGCGTCTTCCTTCTTTTTTGGGGGTGATAATCCTCCTTCTTTTGCTCATGTGTTTCTTATTTTGCTTTGGTGTTTCACAGACGTGTCACCTTCTCATGAGGCATGAATAAAACAATGCTAAAAATGAGATGACTAGCAAATTAGATCATTCTTTATCGCCAATAGAACAACGCCTCTTGCTAGTAATATATAATAAGAGTAGAGAGTAGAGGATATGGCACTTGGCTGCCGTGTTTCGTGCTCCTCCGTCATACTCTAGTGGAAAACTTGAGTATACCACACAGTTCTTTGCTCCTCCTCAGGTCATCGGCACATTTATACGAGCAGTCAAATCACAAGGCCCCGCCTTCCAGCAGTAATGAGCCATCAAATCACAAAGGCTCTCGCCTCTCGTGAAAAGGACCAATCTAGACTGCCCTGCCCTCTAGCCTTTTAAAAAATGTATACATTTGTACAGTAGTAGTATCGATGGATTGCGCCATGGAGCAGAACTATGCATATACTACATATATGACACTACCCACTATGAAGGTACTAATAACATAGACTAGTAACTGGTCTATGTTACTCTCCACTATGACCAGCCAAAGTCGAGGCGCGGATACCACCGAGGGCATGGTTGTGTCTATACTTGGACAACTCACCCGACTGCATGCGCACCAGGCAGACGAATCTCGTGTCGTGTTGGTGCCGTGTGCGGCCCACACATTAACCAAAACATCGCGCCTCCATCTTAGCCTCCACGTTTAAAACATCTCAATCTCAAGGCCAAGGAGCAACGTGAAACCTATGATAGAGCCAATCGGATGGTTGAGAACACTACAATTCGTAGCTACAGATGCGTGTGTGAGAGAGGATGAGTGCGTGCGTGCACCTCTTCTCAGAGTACAACTGTATGTGGGTGGCATCGGCCTAGGGAGCAGTGATGGTGCGTGCAAGAAGTCTCGAGAGATACGTGTAACACGTCTGAAAAAAAGATTAGTCTATAGCTCGCCACGAGGCTATTCCTGTCGAACGCCAAGTGTAAGATATGTATCCGATTGTGCTAGTTTTTGCATGTACACATCAGTAGAAAAAGAACTAGTAGTACCATGGCATATGTTACACCACGGCCGAGAAAATGTGCCGACATTACGCCATCCGGGAACAGTGCCGCACTTCGAAACTAGAACCGTCAATAAATCTTGAGCGTGTCTCGTCACATTCCAAATTACTACTACTACCACGCTATATTTAATTGCAAACCTGTTCACACCGATCACAACCTAAACGGTTTCCCACTTAGGAGCGTATTGGTAGTACTCGGTTATAAATACTACTATGCTAAGATGACTGCACATTCCTCCTCAACTCCTCATCCACAAGAAACAATCAAGCCATAGCCAGCGTGAGTTCTGGGTCGAGAGATTTCCACCAGGGAGAGGTGAGCATGGAAGAGGAAGCATGAGAGATGTCCCGCCTCGCCGCGAAAGCAGCCGACATGACCAGCCGCACAGCAGTAGCAGCACATAGGTCCTGTCGCGCCGCCGAAGAAGCACGGAGGTCCCGCCGCACCGTCGATGTAGCAGACTGGTCCGGCCACGCCGCGGAAGCAGCAGAGATGTCCCGCCACGCCACCGAAGCAGCAGGGAGGTCCCGCCGTGCCGCGGCGGCCTGGGAAAATTTCGCGCGGGCAAGCGAGGACTCTTACAGGCGCATGCATGCGATAGTCCATAGCTAGATGGATCAAATCTCCGGCTGGACGAGGATGCAGGACGAGGCTACC
This sequence comes from Aegilops longissima, assembly GCA_021605205.1. NCBI lineage: Eukaryota > Viridiplantae > Streptophyta > Magnoliopsida > Poales > Poaceae > Aegilops > Aegilops longissima. The sequence continues at coordinate 356,156,635 of CM038681.1, forward strand.
GGCGTCATCCGGCAACTCGGGGAGGGCAATGCGAAGCTCCGGGGCGAGCGCGACCTGCTGAGGGCGAAGATCGCCGGAAGGGCGAAGCAGGAGGAGGAGACCGCTGCCGTGTTGCAGAGGACGGGCGTCATCATCAAGAAACTTATGGACGAGAATGCCATGCTCCGCATCGAGCGCACTGGATGGTGGAGGAATCCATGGATGATGCCAAGAAGCATATTAAGGACATGAAACTGATGAAAGAGATCATCGCCCGCCGCAAGAACTAGTCTCCGCGACCTGCAGCACATAAAGAAAGTAGAGATCAGCGAGCCGATCGTTGTATCGTCTTCCTTCTTCTTTTGCCCTTGTGTATTTTGGGCGAGCAAGCATGTGGCTTTTTTAATTATCTTCCTAATTATGTAAGACAATTATTATCCACTCTCGTCGTCCTTATATATATTCATCAGTCTTGCTATAAGTCACAGTAGATGCTATATAGGTCCGCCGGATCTTACATCAATATCCGTGCAAAATTTCTTTTCAGATTTTTTTCTCTCTCTTAAATATCAGTCAAGTGAGACATTGCCACACCATTAAACAGAGGCTCGGGCGCAATTAATGGTACCTTGGGACAGAGGTGGACGACAGATGGAGGTCAAAGGGCTCTCCTCCCGATAAGCACGCGCAAGGGTCTGATCGCACGCCTCCGTACTCAAATAGCTACCCTGCACGGCGCCTCCTAGCTAATAAAAAAGGGGACGCGTGGCGGCACGCAAATGGTAAATAGAACACCCACGGTTTCAATAATACTTGTGTTTCCAATTGTAACGTGGCAGCACTTGTTCCAAAATGACTTTATTGATTGTTAATTTGTGCGCCTTCGCAAGTCGGACAACAAAATTACCACAGCATGTTGGTGCCATGTCATGGCACCAAGCCAAGTTTCATGATTTTCATGCGTGTTTCAGATTTACAGGAATTAAAAAACCAAGTTTCTGAATGTTTCCAGCCCAGCCATGACACCCAGTTGTTTGAATTTCATTCCCATTTTTGGCATGGGACCTAGAAATTTACCCGAGGACACACATGTGATTTTTCAACCAGCTTTGGTGCACTGGAGCATGTGCTTGTATTTAAAATTTGAATTATGCACACAAAGGTGACACGTTCCCTCTCAGAACCACGAGCCTTCTTGAGAGAAGCTCCGGTTTGCAAGAAACTTATACCAAAACTTGTTCCTATTGTGCATTTTTTTACCACAACATGGTAGTAGCATGACATGACACCATGCCAAGTTTCATGATTTTCAGGCGTGTTTCGGATTTACAAGAATTTTAAAACCAAGCTTCTCAATGTTCTCGGCCGAACCACGATGCCCAGATGTTTGAATTTCATTCCCATTTCTTGCATGGGACCTAGAAATTCACCCGAGGACACACATGTGATTTTTCAGTCAACTTTGGTGCACAGGAGCATGTGCTTGTAGTTCAAATTTGAATTATGCACATTAAATGACCAGAAACTCAATTAATGTACCAAAAAGGCCAAACAAACCCATAATAATTCCAAAATTTAACAGGGCACTCATATAGTTCTATGTTGCCCCTGTAAAGAAAATCTGGCGGTAGGCAACGTATATTGTTTCGCACACAAAGGTATAAAGAAATAAAGAAATTAGCCCTATTCAATTCTTGGGTTCTTATTATTTATGCCACTAGTTGTGTATCACTACTCTGTTTTGCCATTAGAAGTTACAACTACTCAAAAAATGCCATCGATACGTGAGATGCCTGCTAAAAAATGCAATTAGATATCTAAAAAATGTCATCGTTAAGTTAGATGTTTGCTTAGAAATGCCATTAAACATTGTTATTTTCACGTCAAACCCCGTTGACCATGTTACATGACAAAAATAAGCCGATTCTCACAATGATAAGTTAATGGTGTCCAGCACAACACACCCCTCAAATAAAACTAAGCACCCTGGAATTCTTTGACAAAACTAAGCACCCTGAAATTATTTGACAACTAAACTACTGGCTATATGATGTTGGCCATATATATTGTACGTATATAATGTCAAGAAATGAGTGGTAGTACTATACCAACTAAAATATGAAATGTATGAAATATAACGAGAAGAAACATAACATAGTTCTGCTGGGGGCTCAGCACAACACACCCCTCAAATAAAACTAAGCACAACAGAAATTAAACTAAGCAACTAATCCGGTAGACACTGCATTAGAACCACCATGAGCAACGACACTGCCACCTTACTCGGAGTCCTCGTCCACGTCCTCGACTTCGTCCTTGTCCCTCCTCCTCTTGGGCGATACTTCTTTGCTTGAACCACACACTTGGCTCTTGCTCTTCATCCAACCCTTGTAGATATTGAAACAAAGGTAGCCATCCACTGCAGCGTAGTGGATGTGGTCCATATCTAGTAGATTCCACTGCCATGCATGACGATGAAACGTGTACGGAGGTTTCTCTAGTTTACCGTACGAAGGATGAACCATGGCTCCTGCCAGGGTCAGCATTGAAGGCATCAAGGGAGGGCACTAGCCCTTCCTTTTGGAGGTCGAAGGGGTCGCCTACAATGAGGCCTATCCGACCCAGGATTTCCTTGTCGCTCCTAAAGTCTACAATAACGAATTTGACTCGGCCGCCCTTGAGGAACTTCTTAAATTCCTCGCACTCAACGTCGGCATGGCATATGTGGTAGACCAAGAATAAGTCATGCACGCAAACCTGGATCACGCGGGCTTCTTCTTCTCTGCCTCCTTTAGTTTCTTCTCACTTCCTAGGACTGTGGTGTACTCAACATCTAGCCAGCGACCCACTCATCATTTGAGTTTTCGAACATGCCTTTGAAGTGGGCAAGGCATTCTTTCACCGTTGCGGAAGAACGGGTATAGATGACGTCGAACTCATCGCCGGTGATGGTTCTAACCTTGTACTCGCCGCCGATCATGGAGATTTGGGACGCCATGGATTTGGGAGGAGGGTTAGTATTAGTCAAACTACCATAATGTGAATGGACGGGACGACTTGGAGCGGTTTATCGATTGTAAAAATGTCGAGTGGGGGGGGGGCGTGCGAATGGCAGGGTAGTGGCTTGCCTAGTGGATAAATGGATTCATGCACAGTACTATGGGGGCCCAATTAGATGTCATTTCTACTCGACGCCCAATTAAATGGCTTTCGATGCCATGTCAAGCGTTGGGAAAATTACAGGTGATACAAAGCTTTCCATTCTCCCATGATACGGGCTTCTGAGAGCCCTTAGATCTGAGATCGAACGGTTGCATGGCGTGATTCTAGACCTATGGGTGAATATCCTATCCTGGAGGCTTATTCGCAAATTTTCAGCAACTTAGCATGCGACTGCTCGATCTCAGATCCAAGGGCTGCCAAGAGCCCGTATCATGGTCGCGCTTACCACGACTGTCGCCTCGCTTCGCTGGGTCGCACCTTTGAGATTTAACATGGTGCGTTAGGCTATCGATGTTGGCATGTCATACATAGTCATCACTTAGTCACTCATACAACAAGGTTAGCTATAAGGTTGGCTATAAGAGTATTTTTTGTTTACTTCTCTCTATCTCTTTCTTCGTAGTATTTATTGCATTTGCCAAGGAGTGACCTCTTCCAATGAAATGGTGCTTAGATGAGGTGCTATGGGCATTTCTTAGCAACTCAAGTCCCCAATGCATAGGTGCTTAATTTTTTATTGCTAAGTTTGCTTCATCTAGGTACACACGCTTAGCACCATTTCTTCCTGGGGTAACCAAACTAGTCTCTCTCTTCTTAATTAACTTGCCTCATCAGACTTTATGCCTATTTGGCAGGCTTAGCACCAATAGGATCAAGTGCAATAGTGGGCTATAAGCCCGCTTTACATGGCATTTTTGCATATGTGGGGGAAAGAGGCAAGGAAAAAGTGGAGGAGTGGGCTCTCAAGCAAGAGCCAGCCTCTACATGGTGGAGCATCGGGAGAGGCACCTGTATGGAGGTGGTCAGGAATTGGGAGACTCAAGCCGGTCGTAGCACCGTAGTTAAAATGATAATGGAAAGTCAAATCACCGGGCCCCACCTGTCCAGCAGTAACTCACTGTCTAATCACACAGACCTACGTTTGCAGCAGCCTACTCCCTCATCTTCTCGCGTCTCTGTCGAACTGACTAGGCGGAACTGCCCCGCCTACCACGCGGGAAAAGCCCCGCCCTCGACTTTTAAATAGTACAGTGTACTAATTTTGTATCCATGGATTGCGCCATGGAGCAAAGCCTCGAGAAAACGGCGGTACAGATGTATGGAGTATACAACACGCCCATCGCGTTCGCGTCGCACCACAAACGGTCGGTCGATCTGGCACGCCGCTCTCCAAATGGAACGCGCGTCATATTGCGTTTGCACACACATGTGGGACCGCAATTGAGAACCGACCATAGGCACACTCCCCGGCCCCCCAAGTCGGCTGAGTTAACAGCGACAACTGAGTTGGGCTAGTCATTTGGGGCACATGCACGAAGACTACTATCGACGGACCCCTTTTCTACGAGTTTATCTTTAATTTGAGCTTTGATACTTGTCTAGTTTGTCCGTCGGGATTCATCTTGTCTCCTTTGGGCAGTGAGGTTATGGTTTCTTGTCATGTGGCATTTTTTCGTGTTATATGTTATAATCCGGTGCTTCAGATCAAAATGATGACAACTGCGCCTCCAGGGCACGTGCATGAAGACTTCTCAACAGTCATTGCCGAGGTCAAGCCGGCTCCGGCCAGTAGACAAAAGAAAACTAGTACTCCACTATATAGGCAGGAGCCTCCGCGCTTGCTTGCTAGTGTTGCTCTCTTCAAACTGTTTTGTCCTCTCCAGATCTAAACACGACAGCGGTGGCCACACTCTCTCTCTACTCATCGCTGGTCACAGATCCAGCCGGATCCTCTCCGCCGGGGAAGGTGAGAAGGTGCAACGTTCACGCGGTCGTGCTCGGCGATGGCTCTTACCCACTGCCGGCGCGTCCTGATCAGCGTGCCTTGCCGTTCTCTCCCAAACATCGCTGGCGAGGGAGGGCCTCCCACCTCTTCGTCCTCGCTGCCGTAGTGTGGGCAGATCCGGCCTCCCGCCGCCCACCTAGCGACATCCCGGCGACCCTCAGGTATAACTTCCTTCGAAACCTGCCTTGCTCTACTTCCCGAGCTCCTGACGTCGCTGCATTTTTATCTTTTACTATTTCTCAGGCCCCCTCGTGTAGATAGGATCGATCGGCTCTCGAAAACCACCTAATTTTTTACTATTAAGAGGTAAAACTAGTTCATGCACTCGAATCTAGTAGTACTTGGTTCAAACAAGGAAGAAAGGGGGTGGGGGAATATTTGTTACCTGAATCTAGGACTTGGTCAAAAGAGGAAATAATGGGGGCGAAAGGTAGCAGAGACTGGCTATCCAACTGGTCTCTAGGTCTAATAGGGAAATAAAGGGAACGCAGTACAAACTCAATATAAACCCGATCTATTGGTTGAAAAAGGAAAGAAAGTGGGGACTGGGGGACAAGTCAACAGAGTAAGTCCAGCACTAGATTTGCTAGCCTCACACACTATAAGGTGGCTATATACCGAACAAAAATGGGACCAACCCAGATATCCTCCTCTGATGTTTGTTGCCCCGAGCCGCTCTTATGTAATGCCACTGGTAAAATGTAGCAGTCGCACCGTTAAAAGTAAGGACACGTTAAACCAATGTTGTTTTCAATGTAATGCCTCCAGTAATATGAATCAATGGCACTTTTTTCATGTCCTGCTAAATTTCCCATTAAGATAAGTTGCTTCTTTTTGTTAGAGATGCAACTGTCCTAGTCCGCCTACTCTCTAGGAGCTTCACGACCAACCTTGATGTTGCTCAATTTTATTGCAACTAATGAAGAAGCTCTGTGGGTTTCTTTTTCTGATGGAAATGGAACCGGGGCTGGAGCCCTTTTCTTAAAATAAGAAGAAGAAGAAGCTGCTCGCTCATGGGACATTGCTTCATTTTAGGTGAACTACACCAAAAGGTCCCATGAATTGAATCATCCATGTTGGTGACTGGTGTCATCCCTTCTATGATGGCATTGAATGCAGATATGGTTCCCATCACGAGGTATGTTCCTTTTTGGTATGATCGTTTGCCAAAGATCCTGCATGTTGATCCTGCTCTTGTGCTACTGTTTTGGCACTGCCATGATAAAGCAGTAATGTTATTATTTTGCACCTTAATCTAGTGGCACTATTAATTTGAGGCAATGTTTTGGCACCGCTTAGTGTCACTTTTTTTATATATCGAAGAGGGGTTCCTCCATTTCATTAAAGAAACCCAACCATAGAGAACCATTATCCGCAACATCTCAAAGGTAAACGGGCAGTTATGCAACTACTACTAGAACGGATGAGTACTAGCAGGAGACAAGTTCGCCACATAAGCTAGGCAGGTAGGGGACACAACACCAGCTCGACCAAGTTTGGATTACAACCCAAATGCTACCACGTAAACATCGGGGAAGATAGGGACCTGAAAGATCCAGCTTCAAAGATCCCGCCTAAGCACCCTTGCCTTCTCCTTATGACGACACGCAGTACACCTCGCTTGCCACCGTCAATCGACCGTAGTGTCACCGATAAAATGAAGTAATAATATAGTTAAAATAGAGCGAGTGTCCTCTCTATCATTTCATTTCGAATGTAGATAAAGAAAGTGCTTCTCTTTGTTAATGTATGTTTCATCAACTAGTCCCATTGTTAATGTTTAAGGCCTTCGGCAAACTGGGGTGCTTAATTTTAGTTGATCTGCACAAAAATAGAGATTTGAATGTCTCAAGGTCCCTCCTTGTACTACCGCTGTACACTCATGTTCATCGCTGGCAGAAGGTGTATCGGGGAGACTTGGGTCGATTTCCAGTATGATGTAATATTTTCTTCTGTTTATTAGTGTATGTTTCATCAACTAGTGCCACTATAATGTAATCACGCCTTTTCATTATCTGTGCAAACAGGGTTATTCAGCTGCATTTTGGTGGAACTGCACAAATGTATGGATGGAACCGGCATATATGCAGAGTGCTAGGTGCCAAGTAAAAATTACCGACACCAACCCTGCTCCATCTAAGCATTGGCATCCACCACCATCAATGGGATGTGTGGCGCTCACTGTGGACGGATCTTTCTCAGCAGCAAATCCACTAACCAAATACTAGTAGCTTAGATTTAAAAAAATACTAGTAGCTTATATTGGCAGTTTTCTAGGGGTGTACTCTTTTCTGAAAGAAGCACCAATCTATTTTTCTTTATTTGTAAACAGTGTCACAACTTTGACCCAAAGGTCCAGAGCTATTTTAGGGTGATTGGCGTAGTACTCGGAGACTGATTGTAAGCATGATTTTTATTAGTTGGCACACTGATTGTAAGCATGAGCAGATGGAAGATTAGGTTAGTGCGAAGCTTACCTTAAACCCTACTGATGCCGTTGAAACGAGGCGAGCATCGAGGGAACCGTGGAGAACGGCGAGGAAGCGACGTCGCGCCATCCGACCTCCTCTTGTGGTGGGAGAACGAATACTCCTGTGGCTCCGGCTGGCTCTGCACCCTCACGAACGGCACACCGTACTCGATCGATTCGTTATCCTCTGGGTGCTCGACCTTCGACCTGTACGCCCACCACCTCCGCCTGACTTTTGCCTCGGGCGAATCTGTCTGCTCCATCGCCCAGAGGAGATACTCGATGAACTCGAAGGACTGCGACGTGACTGCGGTCGAGGAGTACATCGCCGCCCTCATCCCCGTTGTCTCGCTATTTTGCATACATTGCCACATGGCCCTCACCGTCCTCGAAATCTCCCACTCATTGTCAAACCAAGTAAGGATCTCCTTCAACCTGGCTAACTTTGCATGGTCGCTGCCGGCGATCTGCCAGATTCACTGCTGCATCCCCTCCATAGATGTCCTTCTGAGTGGTCCGGTGCTAGCTTTGGAAGATGGGAGGAGAGACGGTGGTCTTGCGATAGAGAAGAGGGAGAGGCGAGACAGTGGTTTTGGAATGGAGATGATGGAGAGGAGAGGTTCCCCTACCTTTCGTCATCGATGATGTGGGCCCAAGGCAGGTGGGACCCATGTGTCAGTGTCTCAATGGCAGGATGGGCTATGTCAGGGGATCCTCGTCCGACGAGAGAGGAGGTGGTTTTTCAATGGAGAAGAGGGAGGGGCGAGACGGTGGTTTTGGAATGGAGATGATGGAGAGGAGAGGAGGTGGTTTTGCAATGGAGAAGAGGGAGAGGAGCGTGTGGCAGCGATTTAGGATTGGAAGAGAGGGCCAGCGCGCTGTGACTGGATCAAAATCAAAATCAATTTACCTTCAATTAAGAAAGCGACCCCACATTAACTAGTCTCTGTTTTATTCTGGGTCATAATTGACCATGATTTTCGCAAATAAAATATATGTTATATGTTGCAAAAATAATATAATTTGAAAGTACATTCAGATACGAACCAGACGATACAATTTTTGGTGACATGCATTCACATTTTGCTTGTCAAATACAGTACGTGGTCAAACTTTGACCCAAAAGACGCAAAACAAAAAAAATACTTTCAAGACCAGCGCCACTCTTCCGCTCTTCTCCTCTTAAACCACCGCCGTTCCTCCCCTGTTCCAATCTAAATCCAGCGCCTCTCCTCTCCTCTTCCATTTCAAAACCACCGCCCCTCCTCTCCTGATCCAATTCAAAACCAGCGTCGCTCCTCTCCCGTTCTAAACCAAAACTAGTGCTCCTCCTCTCCTCTTCCATTCAAAAACCACCGCCGATGAGTGAAGGTGCTGTGGAGAAGTAGATCGATGGAGGAGTACAACTGATACATGAGGATCGCAGATGGCGACCCTGTGAAGCTAGCTAGGATGTTGGAGATACAGTCTTGGTTTGACAACAAGGACCAACTAGCGGCGACGGCGACATCCATGGCCAAATATCTGCAACAGAGCGAAAAGGCGGCGATACTCCCGGAGGGAGTCGCGCGGGAGTACATAGAGCTGCTCCTCTGGGCCATGGAGAAAACAGATTCACTGAATCCGATCATGAGGGAGCGGTGGTGGGAGTATCGATCCCAGATGGAGCATCCACCAGAGATTGAAAGATCAAGCATCTACAGGGTGCCGTTTTTGAGGGTGATGTGCCAGAGCAAGCCGGTGGAGTCTTCGTCGACCGAACCCAACTGCAAGAGGAGAAAAACAGTTGGCCCGACGATGCTTCCCCGCCATCCTCTCCCTTGCCGTTCACATCGTCTCACAGGGCGGCTGTCTGCCGCCGAGGAATAGGAGGGATTTGCCCCCCCCCCCAGACCTATAGTCGGGCAGGTTGTGAATTGTTAGGAGGAGCTTAGGGTTGTTAGTGTTTGCAGGTTGTGAATTGTGTTTTGTGTTATGTATTTTGAGAGTACTTTCAGATATGAATGTCTTTTCATTTTCAGATTTGCAGTATTGAGCATATGAAGTATTTTATTAATTCTAGAGATCTATTTTTAGCACTTAAAAATGTAGTTTCATAGGAGTATAAAAGTGTAGACAATGTGATTCTCAGAGAAGAAACTGCAAGTTTCAGTTTCAGATAAGAAACTCCAAGTTCAGTTTCACATAAGAAACTGCAACTTTCATAGGCAGAGCATTTATATTAACACGGCCTTTTCAAACAGTGTTAACATCATGTTGGAAGTTTTATTCATCGTCGAAACTAGAACTACCAGACAGTTAACATCATGCTGATCGACATTCATGCATAGCACATCTTCATATGATGCACAGTCAAAAAGATATGCTATTTTCAAAATGCCCACACAATGTCGAGTGTGCGAAAAACAGAGAAAATGAGGGACGAAGTTTTGACAGGTGTAGGACGTGGTGTGCGTAGATGAAAATTGGGACCCACATGTCAATAAAGGCAGAGGCAAAAATATTGGAGATATTTTCTCTGCACAGGTGGAATCGAACCCGGGCGGAACAGCTGCCCCGTCTAGGCTTTCTTTTTTAACATGCGCAGCCCACGACCTCGGATGGGAGGTCCATAAGGTTGTTTGTATTTTCTTGAGGGCAGTCATGTATCGACGAGCCTATGGACCTCCCATCCGAGGTTTTTTTTCCTGAAACATTGGTAGCCCAATTTATGTATTTTTTTTGAAGAAAACGCAGAGGTCTGTTCTATTTTTCTATATAAGAATAAGAACGCCTGGTCCAACTTATGTTTCCCTTCTATCTATATTATATATATTTAAATTATTTTATATGTTATTATATATTATTGTTATTGTCATCATATATTTAACAGATACTTACATATGTAAGAAAACAATAACCCACATCTTGTTAACTTATAAAAACTAGTATGTATACATCGCAAGGCACGCCTTAGTTGATTTAGAGTGATTTTGGTAAAAGAGAATAAGCCATAGATTTGATGATAGATAAAAGGCAAAAAGAAAATATAGAAATGTGCGAATGTAGATATTAATTAATTATGATTGATAAGTATTATAAAGGTTGGGATTATTATTCATACAAGAAACTGTATGTGCACATCTAAAAAGACTGCAGCTTACTTTTTGCTCCCTGTTTTACTCCCAAAAAATCTCGTTTGGGCTCAAACTTCCATGTACTCGAGCGGTAATACGGCCCATGAGGCAGGGAACATGGGCTTCTTTTGTTCTTGAAAGGTCATGTGATTGTTCCAGAACACAGTAGAGGCAGTATCAGTCTACTGTTCATGGCGAATCCTGATGATCTCAGCCATTGGATTTAGGTGACCAACGGCTATGATTGATGCTCTAGGTCTAGTTCGAAAACGATACACTATATAGTAGTATAGATAATTTATTAACAATAAAATCCTAGAATTTTTTGGCAACGAAAATCCTGGTGATTGCGTACAAAAGCTTGGTAAGATTTAAGGACCAATGTAATAATAAATCACTTATTATATATATATATATATATATATATATATATATATATATGTCTATCAAAATGTTCAGCCCCTGTTTATTTTTTGATAGCATTGCTGCGCCCACCCCAACATTATAATTAGAATCAGCCCAGCAAAATCATGTATTTCGAGAAAGTGCAAATGGCCTGTAATTTTTTAGGAAAAACATAAATGGGCCGCATGGACGCTACATTATTTGTTCACCCACCCAGCTAATGGACTGTAATTAAAAGAAAAAGAGATCAAATGGACTGTAAATTCTACCCCGCAAAAAAAGACAGTAAATTCTGAAAAAATGGGTTGAATACGTGCCACATTTTTGGAGGCTGACATCATTAGTCAACAAATGCAATATAGGGCCAATAGGCCGAAGTCAATGCAAGTCATTGTCAACTTAGTCAACAAATGATTCTGACATCGTTAGCCGTTGGATTTACATCCAACGACCGGCATCCATCTTCAATCTCTCGTCTTCTTCCTCCAGCCGCTTGGGACCACTGCTCCGCCTCCTGCTGCTAGCAGCTTTACTTAGCATGCTTCGCTGTGAAGCGCTACTCCACCATTGGCCAGGCCATCCCTCCACCCCTCCACACCTCCTGTTCTTCTTCACCGACTGCCGAACCACACCGCACCAGAACAAGTTAACCCTCGTACACCTCTCCGTCTGCGACTCTACTCCCGTGTCTTCCCATCTCCAGCTCGTTGCTGTCCGGGGCCTCGCCGTCGTCCACCACCTTGGATGCGCTCGGCGAGGAGTGGTCAACATGGTCAACGAACGACTTCATCGGAAGTACACTGTGCGTGGAGAGGCTGACAGCTGGGTCCATGGCCGCATGCAAGGAAATGCATCCTTATTACACGCAAAATAATGCTTCCTCCACCTGACAGCTAGGACCTACCGGAAGGGCCTCTGTATTTCACGAAAAAACATTGCCACCGCTGACAGGTCGGACCCACCAGCTATATCTTCGCACGCAAGTAAGTGCCACCTTATTACGCACAAAAAATGAATACTCCCCCAGCTAGTTGGGACCCACCTTGGTGGGAGGCTGACTTGTGGGCCTACTAAGTTGACGGGGACGGAGTGCTTTGTCAACTTAGTCAATATGAACGATTCTAGCTCCAGTGACCGTACGATGTCCATCCAACGGCCATAGTGCTTCTTCAACCTCTAGTATTGTTGCTCCAGCCGCCCAAAGCAGCGCCGGTCGTGTCACATGCTCCTGCCTCCCGTGGCCGGCTGTGCTACTGCAGAGGCCTCACCCCACCCTACTATTCCTTCCGCTGGCCAGGCCATCCCTCTACTCACCCACATCCCCTGTTATTCTGCAGCGACGGCAGCCTCACACCGCAGCGAACCAGTGAACCCTCGTACTCCTCTACGCATGGGCATCCACTGCCGCGTCTTCCCCGGCTCCGCGTCGTCCCCTTCATAGGCCTTGTCGTCGTCCACCGCCCTGGTGCTCTCCGCACGGCGTGGTCAACATGGTCAAGGAACGGCTTCCATCAGACATGGACTATACGTGGAGAGGCTGACAGCTGGGTCCACGGCCGCAGCAAGGAAGTGCCTCCTTATTACGCGCAAAATAATTATTCCTCCACCTGACAGCGGGGACTGATGTCTACTATGCAACCTTCTTCTTGTAGACGGTGTTGGGCCTGAAAGTGCACAGGTTTGTAGGACAGTAGCAAATTTCCCTCAAGTGGATGACCTAAGGTTTATCAATCCGTAGGAGGCGTAGGATGAAGATGGTCTCTCTCAAGCAACCCTGCAACCAAATAACAAAGAGTATCTTATGTCCCCAACACACCCAATACAATGGTAAATTGTATAGGTGCACTAGTTCGGCGAAGAGATGGTGATACAAGTGCAATATGGATGGTAGATATAGGTATTTGTAATCTTAAATAACAAAAACAGCAAGGTAACAAGTGATAAACGTGAGCGTAAACGGTATTGCAATGATAGGAAACAAGGCCTAGGGTTCATACTTTCACTAGTGCAAGTTCTCTCAACAATAATAACATAATTAGATCATATAACAAAGCCCTCAACATGCAACAAAGAGTCACTCCAAAGCCACTAATAGTGGAGAACAAACGTAGAGATTATGGTAGGGTACGAAACCACCTCAAAGTTATTCTTTCGGATCAATCTATTCAAGAGTTCGTACTAGAATAACACCTTAAGAAACAAATCAACCAAAATCCTAATGTCACCTAGATACTCCATTGTCACCTCAAGTATCCGTGGGCATGATTATACGATATGCATCACACAATCTCAGATTCATCCAACCAAAACAAAGTACTTCAAAGAGTGCCCCAAAGTTTCTACCGGAGAGTCAAGAACGTGTGCCAACCCCTATGCATAGGTTCATGGGAGGAACCCGCAAGTTGTCACCAAAACATACATCAAGTGGCACTTGATATACCATTGTCGCCACAGATAAACACGGCAAGACATACATCAAGTGTTCTCATTAAAGACTCAATCCGATAAGATAACTTCAAAGGGGAAACTCAATTCATCACAAGAGAGTAGAGGGGGAGAAACATCATAAGATCCAACTACAATAGCAAAGCTCGGGATACATCAAGATCGTGCCATAGAGGGAACACGAGAGAGAACACGAGAGAGAGATCAAACACATAGCTACTGGTACATACCCTCAGCCCCGAGGGTGAACTACTCCCTCCTCGTCATGGATAGCGCCGGATGATGAAGATGGCCACGGTGAGGGTTCCCCTCCGGCGTGGTGCCGAACGGGCTCCGAGAGGTTTTGGTGGCTACAGAGGCTTGCGGCGGCGGAACTCCCGATCTATCTTCTGTTCTGGAAGTTTTACAATACGTAGGTATATATGGGTGCAGGGGGTACGTCGATGGACCGAGGGGGGGGGCACGAGGCAGGGGGGCGCGCCCCCCACCCTTGTGAGCACCTCCCTTCTTTCCTGACGTGCACTCCATGTCCATTGGGTGGCTTCCTTCCAAAAATAAATTCTCCAGTTGATTTCGTTCCGTTTTGACTCTGTTTAATAATCCTTTTCCTCGAAATACTGAAATAGGCATAAAACAACAAATCTGGGCTGGGCCTCCGGTTAATAGGTTAGTCCCAAAAGTAATATAAAAGTGGAAAATAAAGCCCAATATTGCCCAAAACAGTAGATAATATAGCATGGAGCAATGAAAATTATAGATACGTTGGAGACGTATCAAGCATCCCCAAACTTAATTCATGCTCGTCCTCGAGTATGTAAATGATAAAAAAGATAATTTTTGAAGCGGAGTGCTACTTTGGCATAATTTCAATGTAAATCTTCTTAATAGTGGTATGAATATTCAGATCCAAATGAATACAAAATAAAAGTTCATATTGATAAAAGAAATAGTAATACTTCAAGCATACTAATCAAAGTAATCATGTCTTCTCAAAATAGCATGGCAAAAGAAAGTTCATCCCTACAAAATCATATAGTTAGGCTATGCTTCATTTTCGTCACACAAAGATGTTCCCAACTTCTATACCCCTGATGACAAGCCAAGCAATTGTTTCATACTTAAATAATCTCAAACGTTTTCAACCTTCACGCAATACATGAGCGTGAGCCATGGATATAGCACTATGGGTGGAATAGAATATGATGATGGGGATTGTGTGGAGAAGACAGAAAAGGAGAAAGTCTCACATTGACGAGGATAATCAACGGGCTATGGAGATGCCCATAAATTGATGTCAACATGAGGAGTAGGGATTGCCATGCAACGGATGCACTAGAGCTATAAATGTATGAAAGCTCAACAAAAGAAACTAAGTGGGTGTGCATCTAACTTGCTTTCTCACGAAGACCTAGGGCACTTGAGGAGGCCCATCGTTGGAATATACAAGCCAAGTTCTATAATGAAAAATTCCCACTAGTATATGAAAGTGACAACATATTAAACTCTCTATATGAAAAACATGGTGCTACTTTGAAGCACAATATATGAGACTCTCTATATGAAGAACAAGGTGCTACTTTGAAGCACAAGTGTGGAAAAAGAGATAGTAACATTGCCCTTTTTATTTTTTTTATTTTTTTGGGCCTTTCTTTTTTTTCTTTTGGCCTTTCTTCTTTTTTTTTCTTTTTTTGTTCGGGCAATGCTCTAATAATGATGATCATCACACTTCTATTGATTACAACATAAGGATTACAACTCGAAACTAGAACAAGATATGACTCTATATGAATGCCTCCGGCGGTGTACCGGGATGGTGCAATGAATCAAGAGTGACATGTATGAAAAATAATGCATGGTGGCTTTGCCACAAATACGATGTCAACTACATGATCATGCAATGGCAATATGACAAAAGTAAAGTATGTCATGATGATGATGAACGGAACGGTGGAAAGTTGCATGGCAATATATCTTAGAATGGCTATGGAAATGCCATAAGTAGGTAGGTATGGTGGCTGTTTTGAGGAAGATATAGGGAGGTTTATGTGTGATAGAGCGTATCATATCACGGGGTTTGGATGCACCGGCGAAGTTTGCACCAACTCTCAAGGTGAGACAGGGCAATGCACGGTACCGAAAAGGCTAGCAAAGGCAGAAAGGTAAAAGTGCTTATAATCCATGGACTCAACATTAGTCAAAAGAACTCATACACTTATTGCAAAAAAATTAGAAGTCATCAAAAATCAAGTACTACGCGCATGCTCCTAGGGGGATAGATTGGTAGGAAAAGACAATCGCTCGTCCCCGACCGCCACTCATAAGGATGCACAAGCAAGATACACTTCATGTTTCAAATTTGTTACACAACTTTAACCATATGTGCATGCTATGGGACTTGCTAACTTCAACACAAGCATTATTTAAATTCATAATCACCCAACTAGCATGACTCTAATATCACCATCTTCATACCTCAAAACAATTATCAAGCATCAAACTTTTCTTAGTATTCAACGCACTCAAAAGAAAGTTTCACATATCTTGAATACCAAGTATATTAGGATTTTAAGCAAATTACCATGCTATTTAAGACTCTCAAAATAATATAAGTGAAGCATGAGAGTTCATCTATTTCTTAAAAATAAAACTACCACCATGCTCTAGAAGATATAAGTGAAGCACTAGAGCAAATGACAAACTACTCCGAAAGATATATGTGAAGATCAATGAGTAGTCGAATAATTATGCAACTATGTGAAGACTCTCCCATTTAATAATTTCATATCTTGGTATTTTATTCAAACAGCGAGCAAAGCTAAAGAAAATGACATTGCAAGGATATCACAACTCATGTGAGGAAGCAAAACTTAGGCTCAACCGATACTAACCGATAGTTGTTGAAGAAGAAAGGTGGGATGCCTACCGGGGCATCCCCAAGCTTAGATGCTTGAGACTTCTTAAAATATTATCTTGGGGTGCCTTGGTAATCCCCAAGCTTGAACTTTTGTGTCTCCTTAATTCCTCTCATATCATGGTTTCTCTTTTTATCAAAAGCTTCATCCACACCAAACTCAACAAGAACTCGTGAGATAGGTCAGTATAAACCAATGCAAAACCTTATCTGTTGTAACAAATCAGTAAAATTATTATTCAACATTGCATACTAAATGCCTCTGCATATTTAATACTCCTATCCTCAAATAGAATCATTAAACAAGCAAACATATGCAAAAAATGCAAACATAACAGCAATCTGTCAAAAACAGTATAGTCTGTAAAGAATGCAAGATTCATCATACTTCCCTAACTCCAAAAATTATGAACTAAAATTCACACTGTAATAAATTTATCAGAGCTCAATATGAAAAAAGATTCAACATTATACCACTCTCTTACTTTTCTAAGGAATTTTTGCAACAGCGGTAAACTTTCTGTTTTCAAACAGCAACATGTATAGTAGCAAAATAAGCATGGCAAAGGCTATCCTTGACTTTTTTATTGAAACTAAAGATGCAAAAAATTATTCTAAATAACAGAAAGCAAATACTAACAAGATAAAATGACGCTCCAAGAAAAACACATATCATGTGGTGAATAAAAATATAGCTCCAAGTAAAGTACCGATGAACGAAGACGAAAGAGGGGATGCCTTCCGGGGCATCCCCAAGCTTAGACGCTTGGTTGTCCTTTAATATTACCTTGGGGTGCCTTGGGCATCCCCAATCTTAGGCTCTTGCCACTCCTTGTTCCATAATCCATCGAATCTTTACCCAAAACTTGAAAACTTCACAACACAAAACTTAACAGAAAGCTCGCGAGCTCCGTTAGAGAAAGAAAACAAGACACCACTTCAAGGTACTGTAATGAGCTCATTATTTATTTATATTGGTGTTAAACCTACTGTATTACAACTTCTCTATGGATTATAAACTATTTTACTAGCCATAGATTCATCAAAATAAGCAAACAACACACGAAAAACAGAATCTGTCAAAAACAGAACAGTCTGTAGTAATCTGTAACTAACGCAAACTTATGGAACTTCAAGAATACTAAAATAAATTGGTGGACCTGAGGAATTTGTCTAGTAATCATATGCAAAAAGAATCAACTAAATAGCACTCTCCAGTAAAATGTTTTAGCTAATCTCGTGAGCGCTAAAGTTTCTGTTTTTTACAGCATGATCATAAAGATTTCACCCAAGTCTTCCCAAAGGTTCTACTTGGCACAAACACTAATTAAAACATAAAACAACATCTAAACATAATATAGAAGGATTTTTTATTACTAAACAGAACCAAAAAGCAATAAACTAAAATAAAATTGGGTTGCCTCCCAACAAGCGCTATCGTTTAACGTCCCTAGCTAGGCATGATGATTTCAATGATGCTCACATAAAAGATAGGAATTGAAACATAAAGAGAGCATCGTGAAGAATATGAATAGCACATTTAAGTATAACCCACTTCCTATGCATAGGGATTTTGTGAGCAAACAACTTATGGGAACAAGAATCAACTTGCATAGGAAGGTAAAACAAGCATAACTTCAAAACTTTAAGCACATAGAGAGGAAACTTGATATTATTGCAATTCCTACAAGCATATATTCCTCCCTCATAATAATTTTCAGTAGCATCATGAATGAATTCAAAAATATAACAAAGCATTCTTTTCATGATCTACTTGCATAGAAAATTTACTACTCTCCACATAAGCAAAATTCTTCTCATTCGGAATAGTAGTGGGAGCAAACTCAACAAAATAACTATCATATGATTGAAAATTAAGATCAAGATGACAAGTTTCATAGTTATCATTATTCTTTAAAGCATACGTGTCATCACAATAATCATCATAGATAGGAGGCATGCTTTCATCATAGTAAATTTGCTCATCAAAGCTTGGGGGACAAAAAATATCATCTTCATCAAACATAGCTTCCCCAAGCTTGTGGCTTTGCATATCATTAGCATCATGGATATTCAAGGAATTCATACTAACAACATTGCAATCTTGCTCATCATACAAATATTTAGTGCCAAACATTCTATGTAATTCTTCTTCTAGTACTTTGGCACAATTTTCCTTTCCATCATACTCACGAAAGATATTAGAAGGTGAAGCGTATGAGACAAAGTCAATTCCATTTTTTTGTAGTTTTATTTTATAAACTAACTAGTGCTAAAACAAGAAACAAAAAGATTCGGTTGCAAGATCTAAAGATATACCTTCACTTACCTAGCCTCCCCTGCAACAGCGCCAGAAAAGAGCTTTATGTCTACTACGCAACCTTCTTCTTGTAGACGTTGTTGGGCCTGCAAGTGCACAGGTTTGTAGGACAGTAGCAAATTTCCCTCAAGTGGATGACCTAAGGTTTATCAATCCATAGGAGGCGTAGGATGAAGATGGTCTCTCTCAAGCAACCCTGCAACCAAATAACAAAGAGTCTCTTGTGTCCCCAACACACCCAATACAATGGTAAATTATATAGGTGCACTAGTTCGGCGAAGAGATGGTGATACAAGTGCAATATGGATGGTAGATATAGGTATTTGTAATCTGAAATAATAAAAACAGCAAGGTAACAAGTGATAAACGTGAGCGTAAATGGTATTGCAATGATAGGAAACAAGGCCTAGGGTTCATACTTTCACTAGTGCAAGTTCTCTCAACAATAATAACATAATTAGATCATATAACAAGCCATCAACATGCAACAAAGAGTCACTCCAAAGCCACTAATAGCAGGGAACAAACGTAGAGATTATGGTAGGGTATGAAACCACCTCAAAGTTATTCTTTCGGATCAATCTATTCAAGAGTTCGTACTAGAATAACACCTTAAGACACAAATCAAACAAAACCCTAATGTCACCTAGATACTCCATTGTCACCTCAAGTATCCATGGGCATGATTATACGATATCCATCACACAATCTCAGATTCATCCAACCAACACAAAGTACTTCAAAGAGTGCCCCAAAGTTTCTACTGGAGAGTCAAGAACGTGTGCGAACCCCTATGCATAGGTTCATGGCAGGAACCCGCAAGTTGGTCACCAAAACATACATCAAGTGGCACGTGATATCCCATTGTCACCACAAATAAACACGGCAAGACATATATCAAGTGTTCTCATAAAAGACTCAATCCGATAAGATAACTTCAAAGGGAAAACTCAATTCATCACAAGAGAGTAGAGGGGGAGAAACATCATAAGATCCAACTACAATAGCAAAGCTCGGGATACATCAAGATCGTGCCATAGAGGGAACACGAGAGAGAACACGAGAGAGAGAGAGAGATCAAACACATAGCTACTCGTACATACCCTCAGCCCCGAGGGTGAACTACTCCCTCCTCGTCATGGATAGCGCCGGGATGATGAAGATGGCCACCGGTGAGGGTTCCCCCTCCGGCAGGGTGCCGGAACGGGCTCCCAAGAGGTTTTTGGTGGCTACAGAGGCTTGCGGCGGCGGAACTCCCGATCTATCTTCTGTTCTGGAAGTTTTACGATATGTAGGTATATATGGGTGCAGGGGGTACGTCAGTGGACCGAAGGGGGGGCCACGAGGCAGGGGGGCGCGCCCCCACCCTCGTGAGCACCTCCCTTCTTTCCTGACGTGCACTCCAAGTCCATCGGGTGGCTTTCCTTCCAAAAATAACTTCTCCAGTTGATTTCGTCCCGTTTTGACTCTGTTTAATATTCCTTTTCCTCGAGATACTGAAATAGGCATAAAACAGCAAATCTGGGCTGGGCCTCTGGTTAATAGGTTAGTCCCAAAAGTAATATAAAAGTGGAAAATAAAGCCCAATATTGCCCAAAACAGTAGATAATATAGCATGGAGCAACCAAAAATTTATAGATACGTTGGAGAAGTATCAGGGACCCACCGGACGGGCCACCGTATTTCACAAAAAAACATTTCCCCCTAACTGCTGCGACCCACGAGCTACATCTTCGCATGCAAGGAAGTGCGTCCGGGCAAAAAAAACCGATTCGCCCCCCTGACTGTTGGGACCCACTAGCTACATCTTCGCACGCAAGGAAGTGCCTGACAGTCGGGACCCACCTGGTCGAAGCGTACGTAGCGTTGTAATTCTGGTGGGGAATGTGTACGTACATACTGGTGGATGTAGAGGCGCGCACGTATCGTAGTAGAGGTGCGCACGTAGCATGTACACATACATACAATGGCCAGTGTGCAAGAAAGAAAATACTGTCGGCGTTCTGGGAACGGGGGTCCCCAGACTTGCCTGCCTGCGGCCCACAGCGTGGCCAAGTAGCAGGCCATACGTCCCATCTTCGTCAACAAGGCACCCAAGACGCTCGCGAGGGTCCAAGCCTCGCGAGGCGGACGACGCAAGACCTCCTCTGGAGTGGCCTAGCCAGGCAGGCTCACGAGGAGCGGAGATATCAAGGCGAGGCAAACCTCACGAGGCTTTCATGACATGATCCATGACGAATGGTACCAGGCGGGTGCCAGGCAGGCGCCAGTGCGCGCAACGTCCCTATTTCCTCTTTGGTCCTAATGAGGCCAGCGCAGGCGAAGAATACCAAGGCATCAGGCAAAGGTTGCCATATTGGTGCAACAAGACCAAGACCAGGAGGACTGCAAGACGGAGGTCAACGTGGAGCCCAAGGTGGCATCACCCCAGGGCTTTTCGCAGGCGAAGACCGCTTTTTTCAGGATAGCTTGTACTAGTTGTCCCCCTTCAAATTTGCCCGCTATTGTTGGCTCCCTTCCCGCTCGATATTTGGGAAGAGGACCAGGGCCTCTATAAATAGGACTAGCCACCACCGTAGGAGGGGACGGATCCGGAACCAGTTCAGATCATCCTCAACTACACAAGCACAAGAGCACCTCAACCTCAGGAGGTTGTTCTTCCCTTGTACTGTTCATGATCAGCCCAAGAGGCAATCTAACACCACCACACTAGAGTAGGGTATTACACCGCAACGGTGGCCCGAACCAGTATAAACCTCACGCCTTTCTGTGTTGCGAGTTCGTTCACAAGATCTTAGCGAGCTAGAGCATAGATCGGTAGGAGGGAGAGACTTCGCGCGCACCCTAGTGTTCGATCCTTTAGGGTTTGCCAGAACCCCACATCCGACATTTGGCGCGCCAGGTAGGGGTGCGCCGGAGCTTCTTCTCCGCCAGTCAGCTCTCCGATGCTCACCGGCTACGATGTATGACGACCCAAGGGCCGGCTTCGACCGCTGGGCAGCCTGGCCGGCCCGGACGGCGTCGCCTGTCCATGAAGGTCTCGACCCCGCACTCTAAGCGGCACGGGCGCCACCAAGCTCCGCCGGGCGCGGACAGCCCGGCCAGGCGTCATCCACCCTCACCTCGCAGCAAGTGCGAGCCACGGCAAGAGCGGCAAGTCACGCCGCAGCAACAGCGCCGCACTCACGGCGGTAGCAAGCAAACATGCAGGCGGCACTCACGGTGGCAAGGGAGATGCTACGATGCAGGCTGATGGAGAGCGGCTGGGACACGCTGCTTGAGCGTGTTGCTGAGCTGCTGGACGCAGCAGCGTCGGGTGCACCACCCTTCTGCTATCGACTCCCCCCAGGCCACTGCAGGGCCGCACAACATACCTCACCACATCCGCGCGCCATCAACTACGCCCGGGGGCTTCATCAACATCAGCACGGCCGATGGCGTAGGTGGCTCCAACTCCCCCATGCCGCCCTCGACAAGAACGAGTGCAAGCGTCACCCCCCTTGGTCCCGGCCGGATGCCGTAGTGTCATCCCCAGGACGCCATCATGGGCGGAGCAACATGGAGCATGGGGTGCGACGACGAGGTGTTCGGGGTGACGGCCCCGGAGGCCTACGTGCCCCGCATGGTGGACCAAGGGTACACACCAGAGGACGACATTGGCTCATTCGTTGGAGAAGATTGGGAGAGGGGGCACTAGGAGCCAAAGCCTTCCAAGAACCAAAGGAGAACCACAACGATCGCGCCAACAGTGGCAATTACAGGGTACCGCTATTCTCTCAGGAACAGGCTTATGCTAACCATGGACTGCAGATGAACCAGGTTGCAGCGTCGATCAACGACCGAGGCGCGGCGGCACCCGTTCCAACAAGGGAGACACGCTGGGGGCCACCGAGAGGGAGCCAGGAGCAGGGCCCCTCCCCGCGGTGTGCGACGCCTGATGACACCCGGAGGTAGGCCCTCTGCCGGGGAGGCCTCAACAACCCTTCCCCCGGCAGAGGACCCGTGGTCACTGTCACGCCCAATATGCGACCCTATCCAAAAGGAACTCGAAGGTCCCACCAAGGATAGACCCGCATATTGAAACGCTTTTGCAAGGTGGATATCATTACATCAACATTGCATAATACATAGGGATACAACCAAGACATACAATGTCACATGAATACAACAATACAACATACAAGATCAACATCCGACTACGGATGAATCATAAACAGAAACTCAAACAATATCCACCCTGCTAGCCCAGGCTGCCGACCAGGAACCTATCCCCTGATCAAAGAAGAAGCAGAAGAAGAACTCCAAACAAGCAAACATCGCTCTCGCGTCATGATCATCGCGAAACCTGTACCTGCAACTGGTGGTGTAGTAATCTGTGAGCCACGAGGACTCAGCAATCCCATTACCATGGGTATCAAGACTAGCAAAGCTTAATGGGAAAGGAAGGGGTAA
Source organism: Aegilops longissima (assembly GCA_021605205.1). Classification (NCBI taxonomy): domain Eukaryota; kingdom Viridiplantae; phylum Streptophyta; class Magnoliopsida; order Poales; family Poaceae; genus Aegilops; species Aegilops longissima. Next base: position 356,179,741 of record CM038681.1, read on the forward strand.
AGTGGTGAGGTTGCAGCAGCGACTAAGCATATATGGTGGCTAACATACGCAAATGAGAGCGACAAGAGAATCAAAGGAACGGTCATCAACTAGTAATGATCAAGAAGTGATCCTAAACTCCTACTTACGTCAGACATAACCCAGAAACCGTGTTCTCCTCTCGATCAACCCCGAAAAGAGACCATCACGGTTACGCACACGGTTGGTGTATTTTAGAATAGTTTACTTCAAGTTTACTACAACCGGATATTAACAAATTCCCATCTGCCACATAACCGCGGGCACGGCTCTCGAAAGTTTATACCCTGCAGGGGTGTCCCAACTTAGCCCATGATAAGCTCTCACGATCAACGAAGGATATTCCTTCTCCCCGGGAAGACCCGATCAGTCTCGGAATCCCGGCTACAAGACATTTCGACAGTAATAAAACAAGACCAGCAAAGCCGCCCGATGCGCCGAAAATCCCGATAGGAGCTGCACATATCTCGTTCTCAGGACAACACCGGATGAACACTACGTACGGCAACCGACGATACCCTAAGTTGCCTAGGGGCGGCACCGCAAGTGGCTCTGGTTTGGACCAACACTTAGACAAGCATTGGCCCCGGGGGGCTGAATAAAGATGACCCTTGGGTTAATTACTCCCAAGGGAAAATAGGTGGTGGTGAGGCAAATGGTTAAACCAAGGTTGGGCCTTGCTGGAGGAGTCTTATTCAAAGCGAATTGTCAAGGGGTCCCATAAATCACCCAACCGCGTTAGGGACGCAAAATCCAGGAACATAATACCGATATGATGGAAACTAGGGCGGCAAGAGTGGAACAAAACACCAGGCATAAGGCCGAGCCTTCCACCCTTTACCAAGTATATAGATGCATTAATAATATAAGAGATATTGTGATATCCCAACATAAACATAATCCAACATGGAGCAATCTTCATTTTCACCTGCAACTAGCAACGCTATAAGAGGGGCTGAGCAAAGCGGTAACATAGCAAAACAACGGTTTGCTAGGAAGGATAACAAAGGTTAGAGGTTCATGCAATTTGGGGAGGCTTGAAGAGCAAGCGATATAGCAAGCGATAGGTAGCGCAGCATAGCGATAGAACGAAGCAACTAGCATAGCAATGATAGTAATGAGATCCAAGGTGACGGTCATATTGCCTGAAATCCCGCTAGGAAGAAGAACGAGTCCATGAAGAAGACGAACGGATGAAGCCGAACCAAGCGTAGACGAACGAATCCTCACGATCGCAACGAAACATGAACTAACAAGAAGAAGCACACAACATAGTAAACACACCACACATGAACAAGGCATGATGCACAAACAAGCATGATGCATGACGAGACTACATGAAGCTACTCATGGCAAGAGATGATGCAAACAAAAGCAACACATCAAAGCAAGTTTAAATGAGGCCGGAAACAACATATAACAATTCCGGTAAGTCCTCATATGAAAATTTCGAAATTGGTCCAGATCTGAATATACCTTATGTTCAAGTTGTTAAACATCAAGTTAAAATGCACCACGAAGATCTACATGAAATTCTAGTCAAGTTACATATAAAGTTCATTTAATCCGGAGCTACGGCCTAGAAGATATGAGCAAAACAAGTTAAACATGACATTGATGCAAAATGCATACCAACATCAAGCAAACACCTCAAAATAAGGATGCAACATGATAATATGAAACTACATGCAATTCTAAGCAAGTTTCATATAGATCACACTCAAAACGGAGCAACGGTTCAACACATACACACTATACAAGTTTAAAGGACAAGTTGTCCAAAACAGCAACTAGGCATATGGCAAGCACCAAAACACTATGCTACAGCATCTCAACGTGAAAACAAAAGGCATGGGCATGATTTACAAGTAAATCGTGACAAAACATGAACACCGAGCTATCTCCAGAAATCACTAAAACATGCTCAAAAACACATGGCAAGATTGCAAATAATATCAGTTCAGACTTTGCAGAAAATAACATCAGGTTGCAATGTTTAGAGCTATCAAACAACACGTTACAGGAACTTATCATGGCAAACAAAGGCATGTCATGAACCTACTAATTGCATAGATCAAAAGTCCCTTACTGACCATAAGCCAAAAAGGATCATAAAATATGATGGCACCCACGTAAACATGGGAAATGATATGACAGCTTCATACACGGCAGGAACAACAATAAGTAGACATGTTGGTGAGCTTGAACCACTCACCACAGAGCAATACATGGCATGGCAAGGCAACTCACAGTAAGAAGACATGTTTATGAAGCTAAGCATGGCAAGATCAAGTTCATAGGGTGCATGGATCACTAGCAACAATCATGGCAACATTGAACTTCATGTTAACAGGCTAACAGCAACATTATTTAGCCAATTGAGAGCAAGATTACAACAAGTTACAGCAGACTATAATTGCAACAAAGGGCATGGATGGATAGAGCAAGACATGTAGAACAAAACACCCTTAGTGAACATCTCCAGATTATGCATAGAATGACTTGTAGAAGCAGGTTAACATAGCATCATGGTATAGCAGATTCAGACATGCAGAACAGCAACAACAATTACCCTACTTAACAAGCTCGATGCACTCACTACAAGACCCAAAAAAAATCCATGGAAGGCACCACTGTAAAGATGGCATGATGTAGCACAAAACAGATGTAGACATCAACCTCATAGGATGCACACATCAAATGCAACAAAAATGACAAATCATCAAGTTATAACAGTTTCAGCAGGTTAACATCATATAGCACTCTTGCAATGAAGATTCAGGCATCAAGATGAGCTCAAATGAACATGGTGCAATGGAATGAAATGAAGTACTCGTCGAGGCGAACAATTTGACATATTACACGCACGAAACGGAGCAGTATGCATGGAGATAAGATGCAATGAACATGGCATGATAATGCAAAAATATCGGGGACTTGGTGAAAAACGGAGGGGGGAAAGTCAACCTTCGGGATTTCGGATCCAGATCCAGGGCACGGACCCCGAGGCGGCGGCGCGAGCTCGCCGGAGAGCGGCCGGAGGGAGGGCGCTGGAGAGGATGCCGGCGAGGCCGGGCCGATCGATCTCGCCGACCGCCGAGCTGGCGCTGGCGATGACGGCGGCGCCGGCAGAGATGGTCGCGGGCTGGGCGGAGGCGGAGGAAGGAGGAGGCGACGGGCGGCGCTGGCGGCGCTGGTCGCCGGGCGGCGGCGGAGGCGGGCGATCATGGGAGCGGGCGCGCTTAGGGCGGCGGCGATGGGGAGGCGCACGGCGACGCGAGGCGGCGGAGCACGGCGATGGCACGGGCGCGGGGCCGCGGAGGCGAACTGGCGCGCTGCGCTGGCGGCGGCGAGGCGGCTGGCTGAGCGGGCGGCGCAGCTGGCCGGGCGGCGGCGCAGCTGGTCGGGCGAGGCGCGGCCGGGTTGGGAGGGCGAAAGCGGCTCGGGCGGGCGGAGGCGGAGGAAGGCGGCGGCGACATGTGTCGCGCTCCGATTGGCGCGGGCGGCAGCGGCGGACGTGTCCGGCTGCGGCCAGACGTGTCCGGTGCGGGAGGAGGAAGAAAGCTAGGGTTTGGGGTAGAATTGATCCGCGAATTTCGGGGGAGGGGCTATATTTATAGGTAGAGGGAGCTAGGAGTGTCCAAATGAGGAGCAGTTTTCGCCCACACGATCGTGATCGAACGACCGAGAGCATGGAGGAGAGTTAGATGGGTTTTGGGCCACTTTGAAAGGGGTGTTGGGCTGCAAAGAGAAGGGGGCTTTTGTGGTTACCCGGTTAACCGTTGGAGTATCAAACGACCTCCGAATGATACGAAACTTGACAGGCGGTCTACCGGTGGTATACCAAGGCCGCTTGGCAAACCTCGGTCCATACCGAGAATGTTCAACACCCGCACACGAAAAAGGACAAAAGGGGGTGCCGGGAGACATAGGAGTGCCGGATTGCAAAACGGACAACGGGGAAAATGCTCGGATGCATGAGACGAACACGTATGCAATGCAACGCACATGATGACATGATAAAATGCAACATGCAAGCAAATGACATGGCAACAACGGCGAATAACTGGCAGACACCTGGCGCATCGGATCCGGGGCGTTACAACACTCCTCTACTAACAAGAGATGTCGTCCGGAGATCTTAGGACCGAGACGGAAGGGAAAAAGGGATGAGGTGAAACAAGAACTCAAGAGAAGAAGCAAAGAATCGAGATCACACGAGAATAAGAGAGAAACGACGAGAATGACGAGAATTGAAAGCTCAAGGACTCAGATAGACTATGAAACCACTCCGGTTAGAACGAGATAAGAAACGAATAAGACTGAAAGGATTTAGGCAGCACTCCGGCTGAACATGGAAGGAGTTGGAACTGAGTTTGACAAAATGGAACGATAGTTGACGAGAGGAACAACACAATGCCTCCGGGAGAATTGAAAGAATTGAATGAAAAGAACTTAGAAGGAAGGATTGAACGGAGTTGTTGAAAAAAATCACCAACGAAAAGAATAAGATTGTTGTGGACTTATGGATAACCTCTCAAAATTATGAGGTGATAACCAACCACAATCAGAAAAGATTAAATAGCTGAGAAGAACGAAGAAATGCAAAACTCCGCTTCAAAAGAATACAGAGATTTAATTGCACTTCGAGATGCAAGAAGAAAAGGTACTTGAATTCCTCCAAAAGAATCTTGATGAACACTTGAAGAATGAATTAAATCATGACGATTCACCGTGAAGAACTCCGGTAACAAAAGGATGATGAGATACAATGAAGGAAGAAAGAATAAGATTAAGTCTTGCGGTGATTTAGATGGAGCTTCGCGACGATAATGCGGAAAAACTTGGAACTCCGGAAAAGAAAAGATGAAAACACTTGGAAGTAGAATTTATTCCTCAAGAACAAACTCCGAAGAAAAAGATTAATCACTTTGATGAAATAAGAATAAGATTTATTGTATGCTTATCCTTCATCAAATTAAATTGATGACAAGCAATGGATTTTGCATACTACTTATTCTTCTTGAAAAAGAATTGAGAAGTGACATATCGCAAACTTGAGAAGGTCTTCATGAACCACCGGTAGGATTGAAAAGAACGAATGGATTAATATGATAAACAAGGAAAAGAATCTTGAACGAACCACCGTAAGAATTTGGAAATGACTGATGAAAGAGAATGAATCACCGGGAAGAATTAGAAGAACAAATATGCTTGAGGGAATTTAGATGCAAAAGAACAAAGAGATCGTGAGCTGATTAAAGAACACTTGAACGAAGCACCGGGATAATATTGAGGCGAACGAAAGGGCACGGATATAGAATAATTGGAGAACAACTTTGAAAACTTGGAACGAAGAAATCTTCCGAAAAGATGGCCTCCGAATGATCGAGATGGAAAGCAACCCCTGAAATACTCCGGATGATTTAAAAGAATTGCGCAACTGGAAACAATTTGATAGGATAACATCGAGCTAGCACCGCAAATCTTCGGGAGAACGGACAAGATTTAAGAGAAATTCTTCTTCGGTCTTCGAATGTTGAGAATGACGACGATAAACACCTTGAAGAATTAGAGAGATGCTCCGGGACAATGAATACTAGAAATGTTGATCCAAAGTTGAAAAGACTTTGAAAACGAACTCAGAGAAGGTATACGACTGATGGAATCCATACTTACGTCAAACTCGAAAAAGAATTATGAATGGCTCCAGAATAATTAGAAGAGTCAGGTAAGATCCTGGGAAAAGACCTGTGGGTTAGGGCCCACTAAAGAGAAAAACACCGTTGGAAAGGGATGTTGAACAGATAGATGATGCACCGGAACAAATGAAATATTTGAATGAGGTGACAGCCTCGAATTAATTGGAACACCGACAAATCTCCTAAGATGACTTGAGCACTCCGGAAGGATAAACTGGCGAGAGACGAACGAGCTGGGAGAACATTTGATCCAAGGAAAAGAATGTGATCAACCCGAAAAACTTGAAATGAATCCACCGGAAAAGAAAGAGATGAAGAATGACGAACTAGACGAGAAACCAACGGTTGAAATGATTGATGGAAGACTGAAGAGGCTCCATACGAATGAAATTGATGGTCAAGAGAGAGTCAGACTCCGGGAAGAAAAGGGGTGGGAGGGCGGGAAAACAAAGGCAACTTGGAAGGGGAAACCGACGAACAATTTGAAGAGAAAACACCGGTTGAAATCATTGCGGAAAGAAGGCAAAGACTTCGCACGAGTAGGAAGCATACTCGATCACGGGCTTCGGTTCCGAGAAGAAAAAAAAAGGGTGGGCGGGTGGGAAAAGAAAACAACTGAGGATTGGACTTGACAACGATGAAGAAGCTCGAGTCAACTTGACGAGAAATGCACCGGATGAAAAGAGCTGAGGAACAACAATCGAAAAACCAACTGCGTGATCCTAAAGAAAAACTTGAATTGGAAGAGGAGTTGATCAAAACACCTACGTCAAGATTCCTCACCAGAGCGACGAAGGGGCAGAGGAGTAAAAAGAATTCCTACTCTCCGATATAACTAAACTCCGAAATCAGTTTTCTTCTACTCAACAACGGCCAAACTACACGATCAATCAAGGGGGCTCCTAGGGTCGGTCGAGGCTCTGATACCAACTTGTCACACCCAATATGCGACCCTATCCAAAAGGAACTCGAAGGTCCCACCAAGGATAGACCCGCATATTGAAACGCTTTTGCTAGGTGTATATCATTACATCAACATTGCATAATACATAGGGATACAACCAAGACATACAATGTCACATGAATACAACAATACAACATACAAGATCAACATCCGACTACGGATGAATCATAAATGAAACTCAAACAATATCCACCTCTGCTAGCCCAGGCTGCCGACACCGAACCTATCCCCGATCGAAGAAGAAGCAGAAGAAGAACTCCAAACAAGCAAACATCGCTCTCGCGTCATGATCATCGCGAAACCTGTACCTGCAACTGGTGGTGTAGTAATCTGTGAGCCACGAGGACTCAGCAATCCCATTACCATGGGTATCAAGACTTGCAAAGCTTAATGGGAAAGGAAGGGGTAAAGTGGTGAGGTTGCAGCAGCGACTAAGCATATATGGTGGCTAACATACGCAAATGAGAGCGACAAGAGAATCAAAGGAACGGTCATCAACTAGTAATGATGAAGAAGTGATCCTGAACTCCTACTTACGTCAGACATAACCCAGAAACCGTGTTCTCCTCTCGATCAACCCTGAAAAGAGACTATCACGGTTACGCACACGGTTGGTGTATTTTAGAATAGTTTACTTCAAGTTTACTACAACCAGATATTAACAAATTCCCATCTGCCACATAACCGCGGGCACGGCTCTCGAAAGTTTATACCCAGCAGTGGTGTCCCAACTTAGCCCAT